>OX235273.1:114274773-114655209 GCA_944472155.2 Trichobilharzia szidati | reverse complement strand
AGGCTTGTTTGACCTAAGCATCTGCTGGACGGAGTTGATTAACTCTATCATTGCCGAATCCTTCTTCGAAGCCTGTTCGGTAACTGAGTATACTTCGGTAACTGGCCGTTTCGTTATCTCTAGAATTCTATCTGCAGAGACAGCTAAATCATCTATGAGAACACCCTGAAGTGTCACAAGTACAGTCTGAACTGACTGTGGCAGTTTGGATATAAATAGTTCTCTAAACAGTCCTTCATCGAACTGACTTTGCCCAATGATCTCTTTCATTCTTGCCAGCATGCTCACGGCTGACTGATCTCCTAACTCGATGTTACGAAATAACTCATCCAGACGTTGTCGATCTGTGAGAACGTTTCTCTTGAGGATGGATGCTTTTAGCAACTCGTACGAGTTACTTACCGACATCTGCAGAGTTACGCACTTGCTGAATTCCCGCGGTAGGGCGTGAATAACTGCAAGGAACTGTGAACGTTGATCAGTTATGCCATGTTCACAAAAATCGGACTCAGCAATCTGAAACCACGTTTCAGCATTATCTGGCCAAAATGGTACTAGCTGAATTGTTTTGGCGGTTGAGCGAATCTGAATAACCTTGGGGCTAGGATCACTCATGACGAAAAGTGTGCCGATAACAATATAGTACAAGAATAAACACAAAAAGAAACGAACTCACCGGGATTATCTGCGTGTGAATTGAAGATGTAGTTCGTGGTTGGGCTCACCAGTTTAGGGATTGACGGTATCGACGTTCGCGAGTTGTACGGATTATACTAACGCAAGATCTTATACCAACAACCACTATAGTGTTCGTTCTTCGAGTACCAAATGGTAAAGCAAAAGACCAGATTTTGTCGTCCAAATACGATATATATTTTGGGACCAAATCGCGGGTAGGAATGAATGCTTAGCTAGCTAGTAATCGTGCACGCACGTGACACGACGAAGCACCAAATGGCGGGGATGCTTGACCGTAAGCCTTCAGCTAAACAAGTCGACTTAAACAGTGGTGGTCAGCATCCAATGTTGAGTGATGATTGCTGTGGTTAAATAATTTTGGGGAATTATTTACCGCTACACTGTCTTTTGCGCGTATAACGACGAAACTGACTAAATTAAAATTTCTGAAATGAATGGTTTATAATAAGTTTTGACGAGCTGAAATTATGGGTTGCATCTAGGTGATGAAGCAGTTGTTTTCTCACTGTGACTCAGGACTTAGTAAACTGAGTGAAATTATCCAATTTTAAGCAAAATCTTCGCTGGTTACAGGATTTCATCATAGCCGACATCGGTTAAGTCATCCCAGAGAATAGTTGGGAACGAATTCAAATGCCTAGGGCTGTATGCTCACACCACTGCTGAGAAAAGTATTAGGGGGATACGGGACCCGAAGATTGGAAGGAAGATTACGTTGTCAAGCTGAAAAGAAAAGCGATTCAGCACTTAGCAGCAAATTCGAGGAATGTTACTCCCATCTACAACACGCAGTATAATAAATCGCATCATCCTGAAGGAGAAAAAAGGTGTGTTAGGTGAAACACCGATACCGGAATATGGTGTATTAACGCAAAACAAGCAATACGCGCACAAAACCGCAGTACTATGCATTATTGTCGAACAGTCAAGAATGATAGTAAACGACTTGGTTCAAGTTCATCTACTTCGAAAAGTTTTTTGGCGTCACTAAGTAAACTGTTAGCTGCTACAAAGATTTGTATCTCAGATCGCACGGTCTAAGAGACGAGTGACAGAAGATCTATGGGTTATCTGAAGAGACACAGAAGAACTGTGACAGAATATGGAGATGGTGAAGAAACCTAACCGAAAACAAAACGTGCTAGTTACCATCAGCAGAAATCTGAAATAGAAAGCATTGTTTCAGTTACAGGCGACGTAGATGAAGATTTCAAACCTGGCCAGGATCAGTGAAGCGAGACAGGCTTTCGCCAATCTGAAGTCAGGGTAATAAGCCACGGCATGTAATACAAGACATTAGATTCTAACTTACAACGCTAGTGTGAGATCAGTGCTTCTACATGGTCCAGAGACTTGATGAGTAGCAGTGAGCATTTACAACTGGTCATATGCACTAATCAACGGTTATCCTAGTTCTATAGTGCATAACAGTGACCCTGAGAGGTAGACAAGGTCTAGTACCTAACAAACATTCAGGTGGGAATGGTGACTGGGTGAAAATATGCAAAAGAGCTCGTTGAGTGGGGCTCTAGGAAACCAGTTATATAATCTGCTTTAATGGCTTCCGGCTCGTTTCTGATTGCCTTCAGCTAGAAACAACACCCATGAATGGCCTGTGGCCATCTATCCTGCTTGACCTTTGGCCGTACTCCCTGCCTGGCCTGCCTAACATAACGACCAGCCTACCATCAACACGGGCGCAATCAGAGAAGGGATAATATAAACTTTACGGGTGATCAAGGGGGCATCTATCAATGCTGATATGAAGGAAACACAGAAATGTACCGTGGGGCCTCTGCAACATGGTTTTTTATGACTACTCAGCTGTGGTAGTTAACTGCGCTGTTTGGAAGGATAGGGCGGGCAACCAAATTGGAACTACATCTCCTTTATGACTTGCAAGACCTTCTTTACTTTTTGAATGAGTAGCCTTCCGTTTGTTTGACTAGGTTTTCCCCCATAAAAGTCTATAAACACCATTGCTCTCCCACAGCATAACCAGTCTTCGGCCGATTATTTGGAGGAACATTTCAACAGAAAAATCGGTTTCTAAAATACGGTCACCACAACAGACAGTTTCACTTGAACTAATAAACTTCTTTCATCCCCTACGTTACTCTCCCACCAGAATCACCTAGGAAGGAGGAAAGTGTTATATTTGCCGCTTATGGTTAATTTAAAACGGGAACAAAACAACAGCAGAGACTGGTCAAGATAGAGTTCATTCTAAGTGCTTAAGTAGCCGTGCTAATAATATGACAAACTGACAGTAATCTGAGCGTTTGACTGAAGTAGTGAGTAGAGAGTGTGATATAATTTCATGACCTTCAGGCATGCGAAAGAAATCGCTGAAATTTAAAAGGTGATTAAAGGGGCATGGACGTATTTTAAGTCAGTCAACATGTTAATAGTTAGTGTATGAACATGAATATCTGAAGGATGAGTTCAGTTCGAAACCCATATTCGAAAGGAAAGAAGAAATTTTAGCATCTAATACAGGTCCTGCTGCAAAGAAGTATTAGCTGGCTGACGAATGGAATATGTATTTAGCCAAAAGAGAGACGGACTATTGGCTGAACGTCCAAATACGTGACGTGATGCACCACCAAAAAGCGATATGTTAGTTCAGCTGACAGACCGGTCGGGTTAACTTAGGATGAGGTCAATGCGCTATGGGATAATGGACGGGAATTGCTGTTTTTTGTATGTAGTAACATCAGCTGACCAGTTGCTAGAGCACGAGATAAAACCACGATTAGGAGAACCCCCAATTCATGTCTTTGACCTATTCTTGTCATGACTGTCAATGTCGGGGTAGGTGAAACAGGGTGACCAGTGTGCGGGATATTTCCTCGACTGCTACGCTGGAGACTCATGTGATGGAATCAACAGATCGCTATGACGCTGCCGAACTGACAGGATGGTGTAAGAATTTATTTTAGTACACAATACTTATCCATGCCTACACAACTTGTGTGTCCTACATTTGTAGGAATAAATATGTACCTTATTATATTATCATTACTAACTATACTTATTAATCGTTTGTGTAATTTATCGAATTGATGATGCCTGTAAACTGGCGGCCCTCACGTACAAAAGTGAGAATATATTATTATAACCCTAATCACTTATAAGGTAATCGTTAAATACAGTTTACAGTTTACAATTTATTTAGGATAGTAGGCTATATGTCTGTTTTAATCCTTTCGATTTGTTGCACACAGGAGGTCCAATCTCGCCTCGGATGAATCAACGGATGGCGCTGATACGACGTGTTCCGGTAGGGAGTTGCAATGGCTCACATTCGATGCGGAAAACGGATGTGTACCAAGCATTCTTCTTCAAAAGTGTGCAGACATCTTGTGTCATCCTCTTATTCAAATCTTTAATGCATCATTTAACAGGGAAACGGTACCTGCTGACTGGAAAGAAATCAAGGTTGTATCTGTACAGAAATCATCTTCTGGAGCAGGTATAACGTTAAGACCGGTCGCTATAACATCTCCTTTTTTGAAAACTATGGAGAAACTTTTGAATATTCTTAAACCTTTTTCAAAAGCTTTCAGTGACCCTAAGCAGTTTGCTTATAAGTGTGGAAGAAGTACATTAGATGCAGCGTCGGTAGCACAGTGGATAGGACTCTCGCCGACCATGCACATGGTCCGGGGTTCGATCCCCTGCCGGCGCACACCCGATACCTATGGTTGGCCTGAATTTGGGCTACCGATATCCATGCTGAAAATTCCACACTTGTACTGAAAATACGGTGTGGAATCAAGCTGTAAATCAAAATAAAAAAATAAAAAATAATTTACTTTATAATGCTGAAAATTCCTTGCTGTATCATTAATACTGTTTTTGGAATAAAGCAAAAATTATTATTGTTTCCTGCCTTGATAAGGGTGCTAAGTTCGTTCGGACAGCTTTTTTAGACTATACTGCAGCTTTTGACCCTGTTCCTAAGACACTTTTATTAGGAAAGATGATTTCAGAACCAACAGAGCCATGGGCAACTACATGGCTGTCTTCTTATTTTAAGGATAGGAAACAGCATACTGTTTTGGCTGGAAAGCGCTCCACTTCTCAGATAACTGAAAGTAGTGTGCCTCAAGGTGCAGTACTTTCTCCATTTCTTTTCTCTTTCTTTTTGCATGACCTTCCGAACTCACCCAAAGTTAACTTCATTAAGTATGCTGATGATCTGACCGTTTCTGTCCCTGTAGTTTCCACATCGGATTGTTCCCATATAAATGGCTTCTTAGATGAAGTTAAGGATTGGTCTGGCTCAAATGGTCTTAAACTAAATCCAACTAAATATAATACTGTTGATTTCAGCTTGAGAAGTGAAAAAGATATGCATGGATTGATCCAATCTCATGATTGTTGTAATATTGATGGTAACATGATAGAGTAAGTCAAGTGTTTCTTATCTTGGCATTAGTTTCTCTTCAAACCTTTGCTGGTCGTCTCATATTCTTATAGTTTCTAAGAAAGTTTTCCGTCTGACTTATTACATAAAGAAGTTGAGGAACTCAGGTATAACCCAACCTCTTCTCATACAATTTATTAATTCATGTGTTTTGCCCATCATTCTTTATTGTTCTCCATTATTCTTCCCTGGGCTACTCAAGAAAGACCATATAATACTACGAAGGACATTGAAGGCTGTAAGTAGGGTCAGTGCTATCCTTTTGACTCAACTATCTGACACTGTTGTCGATAGGCATATGAATTCTTGTAAACACTTAGCTAAAGTTATTTTGTCTGGTAGTGAACATCCTCTTTATTCACAATTGTTTCCATGTATCTCTTCGGGTAAGACCAGAAGAAATTTCATAAATATTTATGCTCGTACTACAAAATATAAAAATTCGACCGTACCATATTTGGCACGAGTATTGTGTGAAGAGACAAATATCAGAAAAGAACTTTTACAACTTTCAAATCATTAACTAAACTATAAAATGTAATGATGCATATTATTGCATGTGTTATTTGTTATATTATTTATTTATTACTCACTATGACCTAGCAATGGTGTGATTTTGTTGGAGTTTTATTTTTTCCTATTAACTATCAATATTTTAACATTTTATACATTTATATAATTATAAACAGAGTTAAACCATCGCAATATATAAAAGAAACGCTGAAAATTCCATGCTGTAAATTGTTATTGTTGTGGAATAAAGTGATTGTTATTATTATTATCTCCAGACGCTGACGATTCGACGTGGTTTTTGAACCTTGAGGTGATGTCCTCGCAATTGGTTGGTGCTAGAAGGAAATAATCACGAAAGTCTGCTGCATTAGATAACCGGGGGCAGTGTTGAGGATATCAACAGTTACCATACCATCAGCATATGTACAAAGTAACCATCATAACTCGTGATTGTTTCAGCATAACAACACCTATGATGACGTATATCAGTGGCGCAGTCACTGGGGCTGAAGTAGTTGATGGGGCACTTCTTGATCGAGGCATTTAGTAGCTAACACAAGAGCTCGACTTTTGTATGCGTGAGTGGATTCAAAGGTGAACATGATCACCATATATATATATGTTATGTAGGTTTCACATTACTGGCATGATTAACGAAGTACTGAATATATTATTACAGCACCTGCCTAAAATTTAAATATATACAGCTTTGCCAACAAGGAATGCCCTCGTTGGCTGTGATGAAAGTAGAAATAAGTGAGTCATGAAGGCTGGTCATGAGCATCGATAGCATTTCAAACTGTAGTAACACGCAGCCGAAAAGTAGCCTCTTGGGGAAAAGCTAATGCTGCATGTTTCATTGGTGTGATCCAACTTGTTGATGATACGTTGTAACTAATTGACCATGGCTACATGAGTCCAACATACTTTTCTACGTTGGCGTGTCGCAGGACTTATTCGTTCGTGATTTACTGAAATTTAGGAAATTCAAGCTGAGCAAAAATAGGGTAATAGGATTAACTTAACACATGAAATTTACAATAATTATTTAAAAATATTAAGTGTCAAAATAAGAGGTGTGCCAGCCGAAAGCAGAAAATTGCGGAAAATGTAACCTATGGACGATAAGTAGGAGCACAGACGATATTTATTATTGACTCATCACGATTATTGTCGTTTAGCAACTGTTAGCGGGCGACATGTTGGTGCAGTGTGCCAATTATTGGATGATTTAGGGTAAAAGCTGCCGAGTCTGTAAAGATCAAGTCGGGCTCACCAATTTCATCTGGGAAGCCAGTTGGTTGCGCTGCCTGAATGACTACGAGTTTGTTTCCAGTTGACTTTCACTAGAAAATGCGTTCATGATCGCTGTTTAGCAATACTGTTGGAGCTGGTACTTGGTCACACTCCCTGAGGACTATTTATCCTGACTAACCAAAGCTGGTGGTCAGGCTGCCCTTAATATCTCAACTAGTGAGTGGAGAATGTATTGCTTACAGCGGTTCTTGAGTGTTTCTATTACTGACAGCATGGAGATTGTACAGAATCACAGTGCATCGCGGCAACCCCTCCCTTGTCTCTTGAAGGTTCAGTTGTCCGCAGCGTTATCCAATAAGCACAAGTAAGCAAACTAATCTCTGAAAGCGGAGTGGCGGAGGTTCACCTGAACTAGCCACACTAGAGGATATAAAGATCTCTCATCTGATCTGAAGATAAACAGCCTTATCTATCAGGCATGCTCATAGACATCATTCTCATTTAATTTGTAATGCAACAAGAACAAGATACGCCTATTATCTTTTATACTAGAAGCAACATAGAGCTCAAACTCGCTGATGAACTCCCAGTATTCCTCTGGATGTCCACCTAATGTTCGTAATTTCACTTTTGGCAGACCAAAGCTGTCACCAAGGTCCAACATCACTACATCACTCTAGCTTTCATAATGATCAAATAGATCAGTTCTCCAAGGGGCAAAATTATTGTTATTCTTAATATCTGGGTGAACTAGTTCATGCCACTCTTTATCATATTATCACCACCATATTACAACGTTTCTTTAGGTTTCAACAATCTTAGCCCATTTTGATCTTTCTAACATCGTGAAACTCACTAAGTTCTAATTCCTGTCTCTCCCACAATCGGCGTTCTCATAACTCTTCTCTCATAACTCAACTAAGGTGGTCACTGGACTAGTCCTATCAGGGTCAGTAACTAAAGTTATATGACAGCCATGACGTGGAAGTGTGTCAGTAGGAACCAGCTGTGTTTCTGGAGGTATGTTCGAGTGCACGAAGTTTTCCCTGTTCACGTCAGATTCCATAATTATTTTCTGTGTGAGTTTCCTAGACATAATGTTTCGGCAGTTGAATATGTAAAATGCTAATACGTTAGTATATCGATATGATAGCAGGAAACATTCAATGTGTTTTTGATAATGAAGAACTTTCATCCTACTTGAAGCGGACAGTTATTAAGGGATAAAAACAGCGCCACACCATCCACAAACCAATGGTTTGACAGAGAGAAGTAACTGGATACTGGGTGAGTGGCCGGCCTCGAAGTGAGGTAATAGGATGTCAAGGCTCCCATTGATTCTTTGTGCTTCTGTTCAGGAAACAACAAAGAAATTGCTGTTTGAGTTGATGTATTTTAGAAAACCACGACTGCTGGTAAATAATGAAACCTGACCCCATCGCCAACAGCGGAGTATGAAAAGATGAGGAACGCTTCCAATTAAATTAGTCAGAAATATGGAATATAAGCGGAGTGTCGGCTCTGCGAAAATAGTGCGGAAAGAAAAGAAGAAACACACTGTTTGAAATCGCAAATCAGATATTGTAGGAAAGGGGGGTTCTTAGTAAGAGGAGGGACAGATTAATGGAAATATTTCCCAAAGTGTGGACGACCACACACAGACAGTAAGTGGAGTGGTCCTTTTTAATATATCAGAAGAGCAGAAAAGCGGAAACATGTTGATGACACCCAGTTTCTAACGGATACGTCAGCCTCAAGACACAGCATGGGCCAATAGCTCCAGGAAGGTCGAGGTGGCTTGGCTCCAGGCGTTTAGTTGGAAGGAATAAGTGCGTGCGTGTCCTACTGACAAGAACTTGCAAGTAGTATACCTGCGATGTATTCCGTAAGAATCTTCACAGAGAAGAGGCAAACTAGTTTGCAAAAGAACGAAATATCTCTGCATAACAATGCTGAAAGCATTGAAGGAGTGAAAATAAGCAGAATACAAACAACTTGTTCAAAATGAAATTTCGGTGTAGAGTTCCCCCATTTCGCCATCGCTGCAAATCATTCGCCATACAAACAATTCTGCTACTAAAAACTGCTGTGTTCAGCCATTACAATAGTGCGAAATGTAAAGGGATTATCTTCAAGTCATTTAAATGATGATCATCAATTATTACCAGATAGCACGCCATTCATCTTTAAGAGCCTCAAGATGTTGAGGTTCACGGATCTGACAAACAGCCTCTATAGCATTCGCTCTGCATAGACCAAAGACAAAGCAAAACACCGAAATTGTTCGTCCAAATTACGGAGTATATTTCGGGACCAAATCGGAATGCGAGATGATTGCTTGACTAGCTGGGGATCGTGCACGAACGAATGAACGAACGTAACACGATGGCGTTCCAAATGGCGTAGATGCTTGATCGTGAGCCTTCAGCTAAACAAGTTGACTTAAACAGTGCGGGTCAGCATCCGATTTTCAGTGATGAATGTTGTGGCCAATAATTCTGGGGAATTACCAACCGCTGCAGCTCATTCTCCTCACACCAGTGGGGTTGTGAGGAACCCAAGACGAAACCGGCAGAAAGTTAAAACCCAATGGCGTTACCATCGTTAAGACCCTTCCGATCGGGTTGATGAAGTGTCTACTGTTCGTCTACACATGCTAACTGAGTGTCTGTACATCGCTCTCATTATGTTTGTCCGTTTGATCTCGTGCTTCTCTTGCTTCTTGTCCAGTGCCCGTTACACCTGAAAAGAAAACAAGAATGCTGAGAACCTTGTAGAGGAAAATGTACCGAAAACAACATTTGAATAACGATATACATATACCATATAGAAAAATAGTACGAAAAACAGAACATCGAGAAAAGAATTTTTCAGTGGATGTAACAAGTACGGTCAAAAAAGGAAATTTTTGCTTGTGTCGCAGAATACAGTGAAATGCAATGAGTGTTCTGGGAATCTCACGGTCGCCAGGACGCGTTTTCCTTGGGGTCTCGAAAGAAGCTTCGGGTGCCTTTGGCGTTCTAGTGATCTTTCCAAGGACGAACGGATATTCGATTACCTGCGTCTTATTTGGAATACCCAGTTCGAGCATTCTAATTAGGATGGTTTCAAACGGTCGATTCTTTGCGGCTCTTTTTCCTAGGACAAAAAATTATCCATACGTTTAATGACTCAAAATGGTCCATCGTATGGGGGTTCCTGAGGGCGACGTACAGAGTCACGACGAACAAATACATGTGAAGAAGTTTTCAAACACGGGTGGACAAAGACATCTAGAGACTGTGGTCGAATGGGAGCAGATTTAACCGAACGCATTGAGTTTATAAGCCTGCTGAAGTTAGAGTCGTTATCAACAGGTGGTGAGGAGCCAGGGGGAAAATCGAACTCACCTGGCAGCTGAAGTCCTGTGCCATATGTTAACTCGACAGCAGCACAACCAGCATCAGTTTTCAAGGCATTTCGTGTGCCCGAGAGAATTAACGGTAATAATTCAATCCAATGTCCATTGTTTGCAGCAGATAATCCAGTTTTCAACTATGGGTGTAAACCTTCTACCATACCTGGGATTTAGTCAAGGCAAAGAATAAGCCGCTTTCGAATTGCAGCCCGCGATCAGTTGTTGTAGATGGTGGGCATCCGAGACTTGCAATCCATCGTTCTGCAAAGACGCGTGCGGTTGTTTCAGCACATGCATTCTTGAGGGGTACTGCTTCAGGCCACCGTGTAAAGTGGGCAATGCAGGTTAAGGTATAAGCATATCCATGCAATGTATTGAAGACGTTACGGTGATAACTTTTAGGCACGATGGGGCGATGGGTACTCGTGAAGATGTCAGTGAAAATTATGAATTCACAACCCTCCACTGAATGTCTGAAGTGGCGTATAGCACAGCACATAGCCAGAAGTTCTCTACCGAATGTGCTGTTCTCAGTTTCTGCTAGTTGTAGGCGCCTCGAGAAAAAGGCAGGCGATTGCCTCTGTTTGTTGATTGGTTGTTGCAGAACTGCGGCGATTGCAGTGTCTGATGCATCAAAGGAAATAATTAACGGTGCCTCTAGATCCTGACACACAAGTAGGTTGGCATGCACGACAGCTTTTTTAACCTGAATGAAAGCATTAGCGGCGGACGCTTCAAGTTCGACGGACTTGTTATTCCCTCTAAGAAGGTCTGTTAGTGGCTGAATTAGGGAAGCACAGTTAGGAATGAAGCGCTGGTAATGACCTACCAAGCCACTAAAAGTGCGAAGATCTTTCACCGTATTTGTCTCCAGAAAGTTCAGAATCACCTCAACTTTACTTGCCAGTGAGCACATACCCCTACAGTCAATGGTGTGGCCAAGAAAGTCTAGTGATTCCACTTCTATCTGACACTTCTGAATATTAATGTTAAGATCACATTGATATAACCTTTCGAATACCAAGTCCAAGTGTCTAAAGTGAGTTTCCTTTTCTGGACTAACAATGAGACAGTCGTCTAAGTGTGCGTATATTGAGTCAAGACCACGAAATACTTCGTCAATGAAGCGCTGAAATGTTCGCGTTGTATTCTGGAGACCGAGTGGTACACATGTAAATTCGAAAGGTCTGAAAGGTGTAATGATAACCGTTTTCGGACTGTCTTCTGGTGCCCTGAGTATTCGGTTGTATGCTTTAACCAAGTCTATTTTCGAGGAAATAGTTGCACCAGGTATTGTTGCTGTCAGGTTGTTTGTTTGAGGCAATGGATAGCAATCTGGGGTTTTTTCGGCTTTCACTCGCCAGCAATCACCAGTGGGTTGCCAATCGTTGCTATCTTTTTCCGGTAGCATATGAAGTGGGGATGTCTATGGGCTATTCGATGGTCTCATGATACCTAGAGTGAGCATATGGCCGAATTCATTTCTAGCCAGTCGCAGGTTGTCAGGAGCGAGTTGTTGTGCTAAGATGTCACGGGTTGTCCCGAGGTTGTGATGTGATGCATAGCATTGCTGGTTGTGCACCGCAAATCTTTAGACGGGCGATTAAGTTCCGGGTACTCGTCAACAATCGGCTGAAGAGTTGGATCGAAGATCGCCTTCTTCTTAACTAATGACAAGATGTGACCTACTTAGGTGATGCCTTTAATAGACAGTCTAGTAGCACCGTCTATTAGTCGTTCACGGCGGACATATACGAGTAGATCAAGATGGTTCAGTGGGTCGGTGCCAATGGTAGTCATTGTGACGTCAGCAAGGAGGAATATCCGCTGAATAGGATTTGGTTGACCTACGCTTGGATAGACGTACTTCCTATCAAAGATAGCAATCGGTTTCCTATTCACAGCCTGTAACTTGAAGGAAAGTTCCTTATGCCGATCTGCCCCTGTAGCAGGAAGAACGCTGACTTTGGCGCCTCTGTCGACTAAGTACCAAGTCTGGTTGACTACATCACGAATGTAAAGTAGGCGACTAGTGCCACCGGCGACGGTTGCCGCTAACGCGTGCTGGCGCGATAGTTTCCTACGGCCTTTGAGTAATTGCGGAGATTACTAGGATTTCGGTGACATTTAGCTTCCTGGCCATGGGCACTCTGATACCAACATCAGCCCGGGTGTTTGAGTGAACGTGGTTCGGATTTCGACCGACCACGTAGGTTTCGCCGTTGAGGGGATTAGGTCGACGGCAGAAGGAAATACAAGGACTATTCAGTCTAATTAGTTGCCTAACGAAGTTGCACGACTCTATCACTGCAGTGTCTCTACTAGAAGTCTGTTCAGCAATTGAGCACATTTCAGTGACTGGTCATTGTGCTGTTTCTAGAATTCTATCGGAAGAAGCAGCTAAATCGTCTATAATGACGCCATGAAGTGTCACAAGCATAGCCTGTACTGACTGTGATAATTTAGATAAGAACGGCTCTTTAAAGAGTCCCTCATCGAACTGACGTTGGCCGATAACTTCCCGCATCCTCTTCAGCATGTTCACAGCCGACTGATCACCTAACTCGACGTTGCGGAAACGTTCGTCAAGACGCTGCCGATCCGTGAGATCGTTTCTCTTTAGGAGGGTGGCTTTAATCACCTCATAGGGGTTGCTCACTTCTGAGGTCGACATTTGTACAGTAACGCAGTTGCATAATTCCCGAGGTATGGAGTGGAACCATGAAAGTTGGTCAGTGATCCTATGTTCATGAAATCAGACCCGGGTATCTGAAACCATAATTCCACATTATCTGGCCAAAATGGCACGAGCTCAACAGTGTTGCTAGTTGGTCGGACACTGGTGATCTAATGCGTATGGTCACCTATGGCAAAATACATGCTTATAAAACCGCACAAGAACAAATACGAAATCGAACGAACACACTGGATTTGTCTGTGTGTTAACCAGAGGTGAAGTTCGCGATAGGGCTCACCAGTTTAGAGACTGATGATGCTGACGTTCACGGATAGTACGATTTATACTAACGCAGGATCTGACACCCACAACTTCTATAGTATTCGTTCTGCGTAGACCAAAGGCAAAGCAAAACACCGAAATTGTTCGTCCAAATTACGAAGTATATTTCGGGACCAAATCGGAATGCGAGATGATTGCTTAACTAGGTGGGGATCGTGCACGAAAGAATGAACGAACGCAACACGACGGCGTCCCAAATGGCGTAGATGCTTGACCGTTAGTCTTCAGCTGAACAAGTTGACTTAAACGGTGCGGGTCAGCATCTGATGTTCAGTGGCCAATGATTTTGGGGAATTAGCAACCGTTACATCTGCAATGCATTTGCATAGCAATATTATACAATGGTCTGAACGCAGCAAGATCTGTTCTACAAATTTCGAATATACCACAGCCACTCAATGATATAATGCCTGGTATCTCATCCTGGTCCAGTATCCAATATCTTTTTTAAGGGATTATGTGAACAGAATTGATGATTTCGACCACTCTTTTTGTTAGTGAAATAATAGTTCTTGACCTTCTGTGAGCTTCTGCTTAGTTTGTTCCACTACTAGCGCGTCGCAGTTTTAGTTGACTTCAAGAGAATTATTATTTATGGGTTCACTTGTTGCCTAGAGTCAACCACGTGTTCCAAAATAGTAATGCGGGGAGATCTGTTTTCTGTTCTTCATAAAACCATTCAGGTAAATATTCAACGACGTGTTTGGTATTTTATGGAAATCAGTTTTCGAAAAAGTAAATATTCAGCTGAAAAGTGCTATATTCATATTTCAGTGTGAATACTTTATTTACATTCCAACTTGATGAGTTTTTTTTAAATGAACCTAAATAACTGGAATTAATCAGGTTACTCTTTTTTTGTTTAGGGATATCATAAATTAGGAAACAAAACTGTTTGAAATAATTCAATGTATACGTGATGTAGACATTTCCAAGGCTGTTGTATTCACCTCAATAAAATACTGTTGAAATCACTGACTTAGAGGATGTCAGATTAGAAAATACTTTTGTAATTCAATTGTATATTTTCACCTATGTGCTGGGTCGTCGAGTGGTACGCGAATGGGAGACAATGATTCAGGCATCCAATGGTGACACGAAGGAGATCATGTAAGTAAGTGAGAAATGAAAACTTATAAGAAATCGTACTAACAGGTACAAAAGACTGCAGAGAACCAGATCAAGTGGAGATGTGTCACTGAAGCCCTATGTTCCACTTGCAGCCCAAGGGAATAATAAAAAAAGTAATAATGATAATAATCGTACTATTAATAGTAATCACAATAAAATAATGCATTTATTATCACCCAGCGATGTACCAAGGTAAGCATAGGGTTGAAAATGTGTTTTAGTTCGATGCGTATATTGGGTTTATTCTTATTGATTGCAGCAGATTTAGCTGTGAATAAGACACGTAGTTGCGTGCCTTTTGGCAAACTGTCGACATCCGAGACAAAAACGGCACTGATTATTGATTGAGTTAGTCACTATATTTCATTACCAAGCTACTACATATATTAATAGTCTTTCTTGACACACATACACACATGCACAATATTACATCATTTTGTGAATTTATAATTCCCTGAAGTCGAGGAGATACTGAACTTTCCAGAACCACAGACAGTGAAAAATCTTCGCACTTTTAAGGGCTTGGTAAGTTATTATCGACGGCTTATTCCATCTCTGATTCAGCCATTGACAGACCTTCTTCGAGGGAATAACAAAGCCACCGAACCTTCGGTCGAGCCCTGTAAGAAAACGCGTTCTGGACGTAACATAAGATTCCCAGAATATCTTCATACCTATATCACATAACTAAGTGGTGCGATTCACCCAACTAAATCGTTTGTGGTATTAACTATTTTTTTTCTTTTCAGACACATCAACTTATTTTATATAACATCCCTGAACACAAGTAAAAAAATTTTTTTACATGCACTAAAATAAATTAGATGTATACTTTTTTCGATGTTCTAAACTTTGCATTATTTTACTGTATGGTAGATGCACATCATTTAAAAAAATACTGATTTGGTACATTTTCCTCAACAAGGTTCTTAGCATTCTTGTTTTCTTTTCCAGGTGCGACGGGCACTGGACAAGAACACAAACGAAGCACGGGATCCAACGAACAACATCGAGAAAGCTATGCACAGACACCCTATTAGCATAGGTAGACAGACCAGTAGGCACTCCACCAAGCCGCTTGGAAAATTTTTTTCACCCATGAGGGAACCATCGAGCTTGTTTTTAACTTCCGGCTGGTTCTGTCTTAGGGTCCTCACAACCCCGCTAGGGGGGGCAGTGAGCTGTAGCGGAAAATAATTCCCCGAGATTATTGACCACAGCAATCATCACTCAACATTGGATGCTGACCATCACTGTTTAAGTCGACTTGTTTAGCTGAAGGCTTCCAGTCAAGCATCCATGCCATTTGGTACTCCGTCGTGTCACGTTCGTGCACGATCACTAGCCAGCTAAGCATTCACTTCAGCCCGCCATTTGGTCCACATATATATCTCGTACTTTGGACGATCATTTGTGGTGTTTTGCTTTGTCTTTGGTCCACGAGGAACGAATACTATAGAAGTTGTTGGTATTAGATCTTGCGTTAGTATACTCCGTGCAATTCGCCAACATCAATACCGTCAGCCTCTAAAACTGTCTATTGCAATCAAATAGAAACAATTCTGTCTTAGTGGAAACTAACAAACAAACAAACAAATAAAATAAAAAGTTCCTTACCTTGTTACTGAAACATTCTCAGTCGACCACCAACTGACTTCAGCTAGAGAGAACCATTAAAAACCACCAGGGAGCGCTACTAAACATCCGTTTCGTCCTTGTTTGGGACTCTTCACTAGCAGGCATCCATGACCCTTCTACCAGGTATTGAACCTAGAAATTTCAAGTTATAAGGCCAGCTGGTATACTATTCAACCACTGGGAAGAAACAGCCGTTCAGTACACCATGCTGATTTTCATCAATCTCGAAATCATTCACATCCCTGCAAACCAATAACTAAAACACTTTAGTCTAAAAATAATCTTCTGTGAACATTTCCGATTGACATTTATCACAACATAGTTTAATAGTAGTGAGATAAGGTATGCTGGAATTGTTACACAACACAACCATCTATGACTGTGGACTAGACAGTGTGATTTGTACCTTGTTAACTAACCCCCGAAGAACAGACAAGAGCAAAATGTGAAACTAGAATATCACTTACTTGCCAACTTATTTACGGACAAATCAGTCAGTCATGTTCCACTAAATTCTCTTTTTTTCCCTATTTTTACCTAGCTTCCTACAGAAATACGCACCTATTGGTTGATTACTCTTATCATCAACTGGAGAAAGAAAACTTCGGTTATAGTAAGTAATAAGGAATTCCCGAATCCTCCCCCGCCCCCTCCCATCACACACCACAAGATTCCTGTCTATTTGTTCTGTTTTTTTTCCTTCCTCTTCATTCTTTTGCCTGTTTATTTTGACGTGTGTCTAACGGTTATATATATATATGTGTGTGAGAGTGTTTGACTAACTTTTACTTTACTTTAATAGGAAAATTGTATAGTACCTCTCCTTTTCTCTTTCTCTCTCTCCCTCTTTCTCCTCGTCTGTGCCTGTCACCTTGGTAGCTGTGATAGAGACAGACACACACAGAAATCTGAATCTATTCTTCTATTCATATGCACATACATGTCTATGTTGTATAGTTATGTGGTTGAGTTAGGCAGTATTATTATTAGACAAGACCATGAAAACCCATGCAATGATTACAACAACAATGACTGCGTCCTAGACTCTATAGAGAAAAGCAAATCATCATTCATATTTTTAGTCTTGACTTTTTTTGCTCTCCTTTTTATGTTTTTGTAAGGAAAAACAAAGAAGATTTGTCTAAAAATAGGTCACTTCAGAGGTTATTTTTAGAAACAACGTGATATATATATAAAAATGCATTTATCATTAACCAATGAACTGGAATTTACTTCACAGTCTAACTGATAGACATTTTGAGATAAAATAGAAAAACAAGCTTACAAGGAAAAGTTATGAGATTAAATAAGATGGGAATTGAGTTAAGTGAATACAATTCACTTATATATACATACATATATATGCACGTTTGTGTGATAATCAAAATACTCACTCAGTGCATTGATTAAATCAGTGTAAGGTAAAAATAATAATAATAAAAATAATAATTTAAGCCTATCCTAATTCACACAAAATTAAGTATTTTGTCATTTACTGGTGTACATAAACCCGTACATAAAAATGTACTCAAAGAGACAAGTATGCCTTTTCACACTTCACTTTTCGTGTAGAATTTCAAGTTTCAGCAGTTTGTATTCTCATTTTTGAAGTAAATTTTTTTAAGTGAAAAAGTTGTTCTTCTAAAAATGGATATATATATATATATATTGTCTTAGAAAGGTAGATGATAAAAGAAAGAAAAATATATTTTGTCGTTTTAATATTTTGGTGATTGACGGTTAAAAGGAGGTGTTAGTTTTAGTTTAATTAAATAACTATTTCTTCTTTTGTTGTTGTTGTTGGTGGTGGTGTTAAGTCTTTTTAGTACCTCTTTTAAACTTTCTCATTATTATTATGATTACTATTATTATAGACAGTTGTGTCCTTTCGTGGTGTTCAGGATAGAGTTTTCTATAAATTCACTTCAGTAGGTCTTCGTCAAGAAAGATTATTTCACAAAACACAAAGTAATTGAGCAGAGAATATCCTTTTCGATAATTTCCTCTGCTGGATCTACAATTATGTATATATGTTTATATGCATAGAATATTCTAGAATAGTAGTCAATAACAATATTAGTGTTTTTTAAATAATATCGATTCGTTAAATAAGATCAATGGAATTACAGTTCATTAAGGATGCTTAACTAATAATAATAATAACAATAATATAGATATTATAGCAACTAGAATATCAACTAAAATTAGCAAAATTCCACAAAAATTGAGGATCATTCAAACCTGGATGGCCAAGGTAAGGATAATATCTGAACTAGCTTCTTTTGGACGCACAAATTAGGCTTCTTGATTTGGATCCCAACAGCCTCAGCAATATTTAGTAAACGAACTCTTGTGGCAAAATTGAGATTTGTTGGTATGCGGTAAATGGCTCTGAAAGCCTAGCTAACATCAATCTTGTGTTCTGTTGCATTCACAAGATGAGATAGAATGGCGCTACGAATAGATTTTGCTTGTCCTTTACTTAACCAACCACTGTGCAGGGTGATGTTTGGAGATCCGACGAGAAACACGCCTAATTGTACGACCAGTGTCGCTGGCTCCACAGGAGCAGTTTGTCTTTTACTCCCGAATGCAAAAGAGGAGTGGTTTTGAAGACACAGCGTAATTCAGTAGCAGGGAATGCTCTTTTATCTCATTTCTCAGGCGTTGTGTTAGCATCTCGCTGATTTTGTCCCCAAGGAACATTTGTAAGAATAAGGCCTTTTTAGGAACTGTTGGTACCTTGAGCTGCTTTGACTTTAGATTCATGTTCTTATCAATAAACTTTTCTGGATAACCATTTTCACTCAGCAGCCATTTGATATTATTAAGTTCCTCATCAAGACATTCCTCTGAACAGATTGCTCTTGCTCTGTGAACCAAGCACTTTAGCAGATTGCGTTTGTATTTTAAGGGCAAGAAGCTGAAAAAATGAGTATACTGACCAGTTGATGTAGGTTTTCTATATACACTTCTTCTTATTGTACCATCCTCTTTTCTAGTCATAAGGACGTCTAGAAATGAAATACTAGAGTCTTTTTCTCAATAATAATGAGTTGAATTCACTATTAAGTTTCCAAATTTATTTAATTGTTAATTTGAGTCATAATTTCGCTTTAACTAATCCCTCCCACCCTCTTGAACTTTCCAACATATTATGTATAAATTCACTGTGTCTCTAGTCAATCCTTGTTTCCAATAGAAATCTGAATTCTGTTTCACCTCCTTGTCTAACTATACTATAAATTCTTAGTCTTTTAACATTAAATAATTTGTCCAGTTACATTCATTTTGGAATTTTGTTGCTTATATTTTCTGCCCATAATTCGGCATCACTTTGATTATTAAGAGTATGTTCAGACATCATTTTGTAATTCTATTCCCAACTCTCGACTTGTATCTCATCAGGTAGAACCAGAAATCAGTATAAAATAATTTGTGCTCGTACAACCAAGTACAGGAACTCAACGATACCACATTTGGCCCGTGTTCTAAGTGACGGAAACAATGTTAAGCGCGAAACCTGTGACTTACCTTTTGTTAATAACATAATTTTATGCTCATTTATTTCTCTCCTATTTGTATTCTATAGTGAACACCTTCTTAAACATACTTAGCTACCTAAATTATTAACATTGGCTTCTTTTTTTTGTACTTTACTCTATTCCTTCTTTTGTGTATCTGTGGTGAGAGCTGTCTACTAGCCAAGTGGTGGACAGTAATTGAGGTCAATGTTTATGTATCAAATATTAGTCATGTTGTGGTGAGAGATGGTTGCTGGCCAAATTGGTTGACAGTAATTGAGGTCAAAGGTCAAGATGGACAGGCGGATACAGAACTGACACAGCCACAAGAGATGCAAGGTTAACTTTGTGTGAGAAACAACCAATCAACAGACTGTATTTTCTACTAACATTGACCTACAATAATGTACATCAAAATCTATAAATACGTGTTGATTTTCCGTAATAAACGATCTGTTGCCTGGCCCTTGTCTTCTGTTGTTACATATCTACTGGTTCCGACTATATTAGCACTATGAGTATTACAAAATTGTCCTGTCATTAAGCATCATGTAATTATTAGTTTTGTGGTTGCTGTTTTTTTGTTCGGCAATATTAACTGACAATCTTGGTTGTGAACGCCATTATCACGATCTGAAAATTTTGTATTATGCAGGATTACTCACACTACCACTGCAAACTCCGCATTAGACCTGACAATAAAAACACCCTGAAATGTTACTTTTATGATTGTTTAGTGTTGTTCAACCAAATTAACTGATCACCTTGGTGATAAACATTCTTAAATATCATTTCATAACTTCTTGTAAGACTATAGCTTTACTGTCACCATGCATAAATATATCATAGCTGCTACTACCCAATACTGAGACATTATTTTATGCTATTTATTTTCCTTTCTACTTCTTTTTCATTATTTTTGTGTTTTGTTGTTGTTGTCTTTAGATTTTTTTATTTTTTGAAAATACTCCTTTTAAACGTTGGATAAAATTAGATGCAAATATTGTAGATATGTGCTGAAAATTCCACACTATACCACTAGTACTGTTTCTGGAATAAAGCAAATTATTATTATTATTATTGTAGTGTTTAGGATGTAGGTTGTTGAAAAGAATCCATAAAAGATAACTAGGTAGCACTATCTTGGCAATATGTTCGTTATTTCTTTGTTCACACTAATAATTTCTAACTGAACGAGAGGACTGCAGTCAGTGTCACTTACTTTCACTGATACAACCAGTGACTTCATGCACCAACAGAATATAATTTGATGTTTTCTAGAGTACACAAAATTTTAAAAAAAAATAACACGTTACAATTGCAAAACCACAAGGAAACAACGTGGAATACAGGAAAATAACGAAGTTTTGTGAATCACTTGAAAAACAGAATAAGACCACACTAATGGAAAAAGATCGTACACATTGGTTTTTGTAATCAGAGTTTTGGATTTATGTTGTGTATTGCTAATGCACTTGTTTCCCCTTTCGGTAAACTTTGTCAGACTTTGTGTAGACTGTTTAAATAAGGCATTAAGAAGACAAATATCGTGAAATGATATCATTCCGTAGTTTCTTTACGATTGCTTTACAATTGGCATGGTTCACAATGATGAAATAAAATGTATGAGAATTATAAAGAATTATATAAAACAAAAGTGCACACCGGTAACCAGTCTTATTATAGTCGGTCAGGTAGTCCATGGTAGGTAAAGGTTCAAGTCTGTTGTTTTCTGTACGCATAGTTTGTGAGATATGTGACTAATCTAAAGTGCTTCCACCACCTTTAATAACCTTGAATTACAGTTATGTGAAATAATAATTGATAAACAGTCATTGATATTGATTTTGCGATTAGACACTAATAAATGCTTTGCAATGGATGATGAAACGTTTCTAATCAGATTAAGTGCATTTATGATTTTCTGTGTGAATTAATAACCATTTTGGAACATGTTCTTTTAGACGACACTGAAATATTCTGTTGATTTCACCAACATATATGTCACCGTAACTGCAGGTGGACTTATAGATACATTGTGAAATAGAGTCCACAGAATCTGTTCCTTTAGTCGTATGCACAGCTCGCGTACCAAAGAAAGTTATTGTAATAGTTGTTTGTAATGGTATTACTCAATGACTGAATCACAGGAAACCTACAAAATAACGAATGACCAGAATCACCCAAACAAAGGTGTTCTGCCATTGAGTAGCTATAGGCTTCCTCGTGGAAATCCCGGAAGGATAGCTCACCAGATGGCAAGGACCCAGGTGCGCTCCCACTTCTTTTCACTGCGGGTTTGACGTCCCTGGAATTCCTTACCGGCAGATCTAGCTATGGCACAGTCTGTGGACGCCTTTAAGCGAAGGCTGGACAATCATGCAGCGACACAAGGACTGCGTCCAAATGGCTTATCACCTTAAAATCCCATGCACCATTCAGGGGTAGACAACTAATTTCGTCGATTTGCTTCTTTACATTCTCTCCCGTCTTACTCTTCTGACAACTTTAAATACACCTATTATTATTATCATTATTACTGATATATTATTCATATTATTCTTCAAATTTAATCAGCTGACTGTTGTTCTTTCGTTTTCTTATTTCTTTTTCTGTCTGTTAGTCTGAATAACTTCACTAATTATATCTATTATTATTATCTCTTTTCTTTTGACGACAATACCGGAGGACTAACCGGTGAAAGGACCAACTCCATTCACAGTAGTAACTGTCTTAACACACCTTATACTACAAACCATCTATAATTAATCCCTGCACTACTCCTTTTGGAGTCAACCAAAGCTATGACAGTCGAGTGGCGGGACGAGCTATGCAGAAGTTTACCGAAGATCAGGAACCTATACCTCACAATCACGAGGCGAGCACAAAGAAATCAAACTGGTTTATACTAGCTCGTAAAAACGATATTGGATATTGGAACACAGATTGGGCAGAATTTAGGAATTTGTATTTGGCAGAATTAGTTGTAAATTATATAATAAATATAAACAAACAACAGTAAGCCTATAAAAAGAACCAGTAATACAGATTGTCAATCTCCACAATTATCTTTGCTAAATTACCATTCAAGAGTGATAATATCTCATGCCACTGACAGCTCTTAGTCTTCGGTCGGCTATCAACAGTATATTCGACACCTCATCTCTTTTTCTGATGTTGGATTTCCGAACATCACCCTGCGTGGTTGGTTGAGTGAAGGACAAACAAAATCGATTCGTAGCGCCATTCTAACTCATCTTGTGGAAGATTGATGTTAACCAGGCTTTCAGAGTCACTAACCCCATACCAACAAATCGTAATTTTGCCTTAAGAATTCGATTACTGAATATTGCTGAGGTTGGCTGTTGGGATTCAAATCAAGAAGCCTAATTTGTGCATCCTAAAGAAGCTAGTTCAGACATTATCCTTACCTTGGCCATCTAGGTTTGAATGATCCTCAATTTTTGTGGAAATTTCCTAAATTCGGTTGATATTCTAGTTGCTATTTTTTTTATTATTTTCCTTCACGTTCCCCAGTGGAACATAGGGCTTCAAGCTGGAGGCTTGAAGTTTCTGTAGCAGTGTTTATTTTTACAGGATGGGGTTGCTAGTCTCATGCCAAACCTTTCCTCTTTACCAGCATTATTTCTGGCTTAGCGAGGTAAAGGAGTGCGCCGGCTGGGGATCGAACCCGGACCATGTGCATGGTCGGCGAGCGTCGTAAACGCTACGCCACCGACGCAGCAGTTGCTATTACATCTTTATTATTAATATAATTTAAGCACCTTTAATGAAATGTAACTCCATTGATGTTAGGTTACAATTCGATATTATTTAAAAAGCACTAATATTGTCAGACTACTATTCTAGAATATTCTATGTATAGAAACATATGTATAATTGTAGATCCAGAAGAGGAAATTATAGAAAAGAATATTCTTTGCTCAGTCATTTTGTGTTTTATAGATGTCTGAAGGAATATTTTCGCTAACAAGTAATATTTCTTGGGCTTCTTCATATACTTCAAGTTTTTAGATAAAAACGATTTGTTAGAATAACCTCACCAAAATATTTTCTTTGGTTAATCTCTACTGTTCTGAAATAAACCAAAACAGAAAGAGAATTGGTGTTGCATGACTTCGGACGCAAGGGGACGGCTTTTTAAAGTCAGTCACATATGGTATTCTTAGGGTGATTTCTGCAGTTATATCCCTATGAATGTCGACAACTAGGCGCATCCGGGGAAGTCGGGATGAACTCTTCGAAGAGGAGTACCAGAATAGCTTGCTTATAAGTCGTCCGGGGGAAATGCCTTACTGTAAATACATCCCTGTTCTCTAGCAGTACAACTCCCTCCTTAGACCTCAAACACGATGATGGTGACCTTTCCGACATACTAAGGTGGTGAGAGCAGACTGCCAGCCAAATTGGTAGATGGTAATTTACGTCAATGTTTACATCCCCAATATTGGTCGTAAGAAAAATAAGAACAAAGACTAATTCACCAACCAATCACAGCAAACTTTGCTTAGGCGGATACAATTTGCAGATAGATAATCTGAACTTCAAGAAAAGGCCACAGGGAGATGAAAGATTAACGTTCAGCGAGAAACCACCAATCAGAAGACTGTGTTTGTTTGCTTACAATAATCTATAATAATGTACATGAAAATCTATAAATATCTGCTGATTTCCTAAGTAAACGATCTGTTGCCTGGCCCTTGTCTTCTGTTGTTACATTTAGTGTTGCTGCCTACCGACAAATGGAAAGCCTATGCCCTGCAGTTTTTGATGCAGACATGTGGATCTTCGGGGCTTCTGCGCAGTTGAGTGGCGTTCAACATCTGTCAGCGATGAGGCTGTTACTTGGGACGCTGCTGGGACGTCGGGAGAAAACAGTATATGAAAGTGTGAGGCGAAATACCACAGGGATATAAACACTGACGTAAATTACTGTCTGCCAATTTGATTAGCAGCCAGTGACACTAGGACCTGCAGAAACATTCATTTTAGCCAGTATAATTCATTGGGTCATTCGTGCATGCAAGTCAGTCATCAACCTATTGAAGTGTCCAAGTAATAAAGTTTAAGTATTTAAAGTACAAGACTGTCTAAGACATCAATTAGACGATCTATTCGATGACTATTTAACGTCCTGTTAGCTTCTTTTCGTAGTTTGAAAGGTCGATATCTTCTACTGACTTTTTTGATAAGAACAAGTACACGTACGTATATATGTGTATATACTAGTAGAAAAACTACCTGTTGTCTTCTATATTAAGTAAAAATCGATGGCGAAATAAAGTTACTAATTATATTAACAGCTATAAAAGGAAACTAATTATAGATTACATAATAACAAGCATGACACTCATTATCTGTCTGTATGTATGCTTGTGCACATATGCCTGATGTGATTGTAATTCTACTCGAATTATCTGTATGAATAAAATTATAAATAGTATTGTAACTGACTGCATCATTGTGTTAATCTGTGAATAAAATTATTAAGTTATATTTTAAATGTTATCAATAAATCTGGGTGGAAAACTCTTCTCATGACATATCCTGTAACCAGTCAACCAAATCCCTACAAACCAATACTTGAATATTAATGAGATGCTCACTGGTGACTGGCCCTATTCACGTAGGTAGTTACCTGGGGTTCTAGTGGGAAGTCGTGAAAAGTAGGCGGCGCTGCAGGTCGGGTATGAGGACAAATACTCGCCAAAGACATTGGCTAGTGGTTGCGCTATATCGTGAATCGGCAGAAGTTAGAATTCATGCACTGGCCATTGGATTGGGTCACAGTGGCTTAATGGTCTACGAGCTAGCTTGCCTTGTAACCAGGTCCTGGGTTCGAACTCTGTTAGTGGGTGCATACTGATGAAGAGTCCCAAACTAGGACGAAACAGCTGTCCAGTACTTCCAGGTTTTCCAGTGAAACCAGGATGTTCATTTCATCCTGTTTGAGATTAATGAGCTGCATGTAACTGTCTCCCAGCTGATAGTGTCCCCCCTGACACTTGAACGCTACACCCATCATTTCAAACATCTAAGCATTATCGATTAGGCCACTCAGCGTAGTCACCATCAACCGAAATAGGGTCATATCTAATATTGGGCGGAGTGGGACGTCCTTCTTGTGCACTTTGCGTAGTCCATACATTCATGGCGATGTAGAACCAGATGGGCGAAATTGTTCATATAGTTCTGTATTAATAATCGATTCATCTTTCATTTTTTTCAATGAGTTGGTTAGCTGGAGATCCTTCCTTTCACTTCCATCTTTTTGGATTGTCTGTTTTTGAAATTTGTTGTCATTAGATAGAATTAACGAGAGTTTCTTCACATAGTCTGACTTGTTGAGCAGAACAATTCCAGAACCTTTGTTTGGTCAAGTTGTTATCAGGCAGACAAATTACCAGAAATAGTCTGACTTGTTGAGCAGAACAATTCCAGAACCTTTGTCTGGTAATTTGTCTGCCTGATAACAACTTGACCAGACAAAGGTTCTGGAATTGTTCTGCTCAACAAGTCAGACTATGTGAAGAAACTCTCGTTAATTCTATCTAATGACAACAAATTTCAAAAACAGACAATCCAAAAAGATGGAAGTGAACGGACGGATCTCCAGCTAACCAACTCATTGAAAAAAATGAAAGATGAATCGATTATTAATACAGAACTATATGAACAACTTCGCCTATCTGGTTCTACATCGCCATGAATGTATGGACTACCCAAAGTGCACAAAATAGGATAATGTTAATTCTTAGACATCGTCGAAGCGTCCGTATTAGGAGCCGACACGTCGACAGAGATAGAACGCTTTGGTCCAATACAATCGATCGACGGGAAGTACAAAATTAAATTAAACAAATAATAATTGATACCCACTGTAAAATAACTGACTGTCATTGCCCAGTGGCTTAGTAGATAGAGCTATAGCGCTTAAAACGATAGGTGCTTCATTCAATTTCAGTGAAAATACTGTCACTTATTGGATATGCAGGTATATAGCGAGCTGACGAAACCCAAAATAGTTCTAAATGCGCGTCCTGGATTCCACTGTTAGATGCCGTCAATCAAACAAAATTCTGACACACTGAACAACAGTTTCTAAGCTATTAGTCCCTTCTGAAAATGTGTATATGATATAGGGTTCACCATGTCAAGCATGCCCATCTAAGGCATTCGTTGGTGGAAACGCTATGTAACGAACTGACAGGAGTTAGGATTCATGGGTTACAGCTCATGTGGCTGAGTGGTCAACGATCTTGGCGTCGTGAAATGAAGGTGCCATGTTCGATAGCTGCTAGGTTCATGGGTGTGCACCAGTGAGAAGTTTAAATCTGGGAAGAAACAGCTCCTCCCTGGTTTTCAATGATCTCTAACTGCTGTCACTACCTCATGTCTATTCAGACTTTTGCTATTCACCCATAAATGTAGTCAGCCTTTCTTTATATGAAGCAGAACCTTTACATAGAACTTTGGTCCTACAACCTGTGTCCCCTTCCTACCAAGTGAAGTGAAATCCATGATTCATTTTCTTACTTCTTCAAATCTACGAAGGTTCTGGAAAAATCTTTGGCATTATTTTGTTCTTTTAGTCTTACATTTATCTTCCTGAAAGTCTGTCATAAATAATCAATATAAAACACGATTTGATCACCCATTTTATGAATACCTCAGACCAGAATATCAGACTAAATATTTGAATTATTTACTTCTATACTGCTAAGATTAGTAGAAATATACTTTTTAACACGTGTCCGCCTTCCACTCAGTGACCGATGTTTGCCGAATAATTCAGGGAAAAACTGATCCCAGTTCTTAAGAAATATGAAGTTCTTACATGTCACGTGATACTAGAGAGGTTTCTCGGATAGTGGTCAGACTAAAACTAATTACTGTCATAGAGTAAGCCGCTTACACTATATTTTAGGTGTAAGCGGAAGTCGTACTGGTTGAAAATAGAGGTGTAACGTCAGTAAGATGTTTCTCTCGGATGACTAGCTGCCTAGCTGTATTGCCATTTGGCTTTGGGGAGTGGGGGTTGGAAAAGTCGACTACGAGGATTGCATGTATCGACTTTCCTAACGGTGGTCCGTAGTACGAATACAACTATAGAGATTGCTATGACAGAGTGATATCGGATTATGGATTCATCTAACTTGATTAGATGCGCCAACAGAACACGACACTATAACCAGCCGATCACTTGAAATTATCTCCCGCACTTAGATCGTCAGAAAAGTCAGACTGGGAAAACTACAGAGGGAAGGACGAGAACAACAGCTTTTATTAACCGACTTACATAGTACATCATATTTAGAAACCATTAGAAATTTAAGTTATGCATAAACTATTTAAAACTATCGAATAAGGTTATCGTGTTAGTAAATGCATAAATCACAGCAACTTCACGTCTAACAAAGAAGCTTGTCCATCCCAACAAAAGCCATTTTAAAAAGGTCGTGCGTGACCGAACTCAGGCAATTACCCCTTGGGCCTTGCAGTCATTTGACACTAATGCTTTTTCTGCTTCAAGTATTTCAAGAAGAAATCGGCTGGTTTGTTGTGGAGAGTAGCAGGGATTTCATAACCACACCTTATATATATAATATACCCCAAAGAACTTCCCATTGGAAATCAAGTCCTAACAAGATTTTATCATTTCCTTATGCGTATAAGAATATGTACAGTGTGAACTTATAAAAGGTTATGATTGCTTGTACTGTACTTTCAACAGGTCAGTAGTAAATATATAGAAACTCCTTCTGCCCAGACAGTAAAAAAAGCAACTAATTATTGTTGACCCTGACAGACAAGGTCATGTACGTTATCCAAAAGTCAGTAAAACTAACACGATTACTCAATGTATTCAAATGCAAAGTACTTCTTTTCGCTTCCTGTAATGAATGAGAAATGTTTAATAAAAAGGGAAGGAAAGGGGTAATTTATGCCAAATAGAGAGAAATAAATGAATTATTGGTAAAATTTAGTAAAAAAAGAGTATAATATTGTATTGTTTTCTGGCAAACAGTGTAGACTTATACTGCCGCCATCCTTTGTTTATCATTTTCCAGCCGACCAATTATGATTGCTCAAGCGAAAGACAAGCTACCTAGCTGTGTCACTTCTATGTGTATCTACAAATTTAGTTGCTCCTGTGGAGAGAGCTCGCTATATAGGGCGAACAACTAGACAGCTTAACAAACGCACTGATGAACATCTTCCTTCATGGTTCGGAAAAGGTCAAATAAAATCTGTAAGAAGTTCTATTTTGGCTCATTTGATTGATAGCTGCCACCCAGTGGACAAAAATAGTGCCTTCAAAGTTATCTATCGCATTCTATCGAGTCTTTCGAACGGAATTCGAACCCGCCTTTTACACATAGCCGAAGCTATGGGAATTAATTCGAGAGAACAATCCTAGTCTTTGCACACAATAAAAGAAGTTTGTTCTACCTTTGTCTCTCCCTTGCTTAGCCTAGGTGAATTCTAATCAAAACTCTCCCACCCTTTCTTATTTTCCATCTCCTTCGTACTTTTATGATATTTATTTAAACTCTGATTATCTGTCCACTTCACCTAGCTTTAGTATTACGTAACTTTTAAGATTTGACCTAATTTATTGATTGAATTGTCTACATATACACATATCACTTACTACCTTTGTTATTCTTATCGCCACCTGCATAAACCTTATTATCAATATTTGGTTATCATTATAATCATCGTTATTAACGAAGTTCAAAATATTTAACACATTATTATTATTATTTGATCCACAAACTCACCATCATTGGTTAAAATTGTTATACATAAATCTATGTAAATTAGAGTAAAGCCTGAAAAAGATCTAATTGAAAACAGCAATATTGTTCGCTTATATGTCTTGTTCAAACAGTTTATAATTCAGGAAAAGAGAAATTCACTTTTATTTTGGTTTAACTCATTACTAAGCTTTCTGATCTACTTATTTGTGTGTTTAAGTGACAATTCTCTTTTACTTCTACTCATACAATCACTGCTTATTTCTCCTGTTTACTCTACAGCTTATGATCAATCCCTTGGGTTTGGAGTGGAACATACAGGGCTTTCAGAGCACATCCCCCCTTTCTTCCTGTTTTCTGAAATCGTCTTCAGCTAGCTTTCCGCAGGCCAATAGATTCTGGTCTCCTCCTCACACGATGTAGAAATATGTAGACTATTTTAGAGGCTGACGGTATTGACGTTCGCGGATTGTACGGAGTATACTAACGCAAGATCTAATACCAACAACTTCCACAGTATTCGTTCCGCGTAGACCAAAGACAAAGCAAAAGACACGATTTGATCGTCCAAATTACGAGATATATTTCGGGACCAAATTGGAGTGCGAGATGATTGCTTAGCTGGCTAGTGATCGTGCACGAACGTGACACGACGGAGTACCAAATGGCGTAGATGCTTGACCGGAAGCCTTCAGCTAAACAAGTCTACTTAAACAGTGAGGGTCAGCATCCAATGTTGAGTGATGATTGCTGTGGTCAATAATTTTGGGGAATTATTTACCGCTACACTATATTTGGCTGAGGGGACAGCCCATCGCCACACCACCTTTTTACTATCTATGATACGAAACATTTCATTGAAAATGAACAATTTCTGACAAAATAATGAGAAAACATAATTTGTCTGAGAATTGTAGTGTATTCACGGAACACAGTTTAGATATTTTGATCACGCACTTACTTGTCAGGCATGCTTACACAGAAAGTAACAAAGTATGAAGGGTCAACAGTGAATCAATGTAGGTCAAAATGTTCTCCAGTCAAGATCACAGGTAAGTTGTAGGAAAAAACGAGATGAAAATACTGTCATGTAAAATGAACCTTAATTTTAAAATTGGATTATTAAGAAAGACTCAAGGTAATAAGAAATAAGTTGTGAACACATAAAACTAGTTCAAACCATTTTATGGCTACAGCTTCAACCAAACCTGCCTTATATGCACATTTTGGATATACTAATCGCATATGTACTCATCATATGTATGAATACTGAAGGTTTGAGAGTATAAAGGACCAACAATGAATCAGTATGGGTCAAAATGTTTGCGGGTCACCATCTCATATTAGAGGTAAGAAGAAAAGGGGCGAAAATACTACTAATTAGAATCAACGTTGGTTTCGAAATTGGATTTTCGCGGTCAATTCAAATTAATAACAAATAATATTTAAAGTAATTAGTTTCCTTTATGAATTTAGACAAAACAATAAGAAGACGTAATTTGTCTGAATTATGTTATGTATTTGCCCAAAACATTTCGAACAATCTGATCCATCACACACGGACTTGTCATAGAAGTACATATCTATGAAATCAATAGAGTTAAGAGGTGAGAAAATAAATTTAGATCAAGTTAAAAGGACATATTGAATGAAGGTCAAAATAACAATGAAGATCACTAAACCAAAAAACAGAGGTAATAGTACATCTGCCCTGGTATCAAAACAAAGTTTACCAAGGAAGGTTTAGTGTGATGACAAATTGTTTTTGAATGCATAAAGGTGGTTTAAACTTTCTAATTGCCAGGGCTCCCACAAAGTTTAGGATACGCTCCAAATACCTTTTATAGATAACTTTAAAAGATGTGTAAACGTCAATTTTATGTCTTGTCTTTATAATATATTTCGCAATACAGGGGCTAGCTTGCCTGTTCTCATCTTTAATGGGTTCTAGGGATTCCGTTTGCTTCTGAAGCCCTTACTTGCAGAGATCGATGAGTCCTCCTTATGTATGTGTGTCCACGCGTACATTCAAATTGGCAAATACAGTGGGATGTGACATCATTTTTCGCATGTTCAAAGGGCTTAGATGGATATATTGGTTTCATATTCTCAGTTATTATGATCTCATCTGCATGTAAAGTCTTTTTAACAGCAGCGTTCAATCTTTGTCTAGTTGTCAAACTGTTTCGATCGCCCATATAGGGGAGCTTGATGTACACGTCTTTCTTAGTGGCGAATTGGAGAGTGGGTCTTGGTGTTCTGACTACTTTATACCTCCTGATGAACTTGTCTGGATAATTATTATCAAACAGAGTTTGTGTCAACTTTCTTTCTTCCTCATCAAGTGTGGCTTCAGTGCATATTCGTTGAATTCTACTGAAGAGGCATCTTACTAAAGCTCTTTTGTCTCGAACAGGGCAGAAACTGTGATAATTAAGATACTATCCTTTCCAGGTAGGTTTTCTATAAATAGATCGTTTTATTGACCCATCAAGCCGTCGACTAAGCAATATGTCTAGGAAAGATAAACAATTATCTTCCTCTTCTACAGACAGATGTAAGTGATATGCTATTCTGAACTTCATTCATTCGATTTAAAATAATATTACCCAGATTAAAAGATTTGTGGGAATTTCGGGTTCATTTCAGTTGTTAGATTTTCGTCACCAGCCATAGTCAGTTAGAGAAATCATTGAAAAACAGGGAGCACTTAACAGCTTTTTCGTCTCATTTTGGGACTCTTCAAAGTAAGCATCCACAACCCCACCAAGGATCAAAACCAGGACCTTCAGCTAACGAGATCAAGTTCGTCGACCATTCAGGAATTTGGACTGGAATTCATTAACCCCTAAATTCTAACTTTGTCGACTTTTGATACACCACTGCCCTCACCAATGGCTTCGATGAGTATTCACTTCACGTTGATATAGAGGATCCCACTGGTCACGACTTCCAACTGCAGTTTCAGAAAATCCGTCCAGTAGCCATTGGTGAGCTGACGACTGACTATATTCAGATTAATCCAAAACCCCATAAATCCCATAGTCTGACTCTTCAGCATTACACACGTATAACCCCACTGAAGATCTTTTTAAAAATGATGGTTATGGTAAAGAAGAGTATACATGAAATAAAAATAAAACAAAACTAACCAACAGAATCTGTATGCTAGATAAGTGGAAATCGAATGACTATTTTAATCATATAATACAGTCAGCTGTACAAGGTATTAGTCGTAATCTAGCTGACGTAAGCGTAAAGTCTGCAGTTTATGAACTGAGAGACATGGTTCTGACTCTTCAAGGTAACATGGATGCTTTCATGACGTTACTGAGAAGTTTTATCAGGCTCACTGTCAGTTATTCTAGAACACTGGACATAAGTTGTTGCGTATTTAGATAGTGGAAGCAAATCAAATTATAAAAAAACTTTCCAGTAGAAATGGTCTTAATTTCAGTGAATTAATTTTTTTAGCTCTAATCTCTAATGAACTCAACGGTCACCACATTGGATGTCCGGTGAGTCTCTGTTTCATACTGAATATATATATGTTAGGCAATAAATTCTTGGCTCGTTAGCTGCACGTTCAGAGTTCTTTGTCGTCTGTTCTTTTTCGCCAACTGGCCATATGATCAGTAGTATCGAGACAGCAGAGGGAGTAACTGTCGACAAAAAAGTGATCTTGATGGTGACACCCACGCAAAGTCTTTGAACCATCTAGAAGCAATGACTCAACATTATTTATCAGTTCATATTTTAAATAATTAATTTCTCAAGTATTGGTTTATAGGGATTTGATTGATTGGTCACAGGATTTCATCATGAGCTGACATCGGTTAGAGAACCATTGGAAAACCTGCAGGGAGTACTGAACAGCTGTTTCGTCCTAGTTTGGGACTCTTCATCGGTACGCACCCACCCAGCAGGTCGGGTGTGAGGACAAATACTCGCCGAAGACATTGGCTAGCGGTTGCGTTATATCGTGAATTGGCAGAAGTTAGAATTCATGCACTGGCCATCGGATTGGGTTCCAGTGGCTTAATGGTCTATGAGCTCGCCTTGTAACCAGAAGGTCCTGGGTTCGAACCCAGGTGTATGCGTACTGATGGAGAGTCCCACACAAGGACGAAACAGATGTTCAGTACACCCTGATTTTGGTGGTTTCTTAAATGATGTCAACTAGTGATCAACTTAAAAAGAAATTAGTGTTTCAAATAAGATTGAATAAGTAATATCGATAGATTAAAGTTTAAATGCATCTGTAAAATGAATATCAGATAAATTAAGAAAAAACAGTACGGAATTTACGAATTTATAGGTTCTAAATTAATTTGGAGACTACTTCAACACTACAGCATACTACAATTCTTTATCAACCTCATTCAAGAGTTGAATAAATGACAGTGCCGCGCGTCAGGTGGTCCATAACGGAATACTCAGCGAGGCGTTCGAAGTGCATACAGAAGTAAGACAAGGTTTCCTATTATCACCCATGATTTTCTTAATTATGGTGAACTGGATTATGCGTCAGACTGCGTATTGGGAGAGAGGAGAGAGGAACACGCTGAACCACCAATAAGTAAACTCTAGAAGATCTGGATTTCGCACGTAAATGATTTATATCTAGTGTCACACAAACTCGAAGACTTGCAGATGGGCAAAAACCAACAAACTGGCTGAAGAGACTGGCAGCGAAGACAGGACTCCAAGTGAACTTAGACAGGACTTCAAGTGAACTTAGACAAGACGGAGGTGATGAAGATAAGCAACCAACCAACAAAAACAACAACCAGCACCAATCATCATCAACGGTAGAGATTTAACAGAGGTTGCCTTCTTCACTTATCTGGGAAACATCGTTTCAACTACAGGTGGAACGGATGAAGATGTCAAAGCCAGTCAGAATCGGAAAGGCAAGATACGCCTTCATCAACCTGAAACCAGTTTGGAAATCTTCCACTCACTCAGCATAAGGAACAAGATTCGCATTTTCAACACCAATGTCAAGTCGGTCCTTCTGTACGGGTCACCAACAGCTGCCTTCGCTGGCTCCATCATGAAAATCAAATGGCCAGAAAGAATAAGTAACAAGAAACTGCGGGAACAAACCAACCAAGAGCCGATCGCTCAACAAATCTGTAGGAGAAAATGGAGATGGATGGGGCATACACTGAGGAAACCGTCGAATGACATCGCGCGCCATGCCATTGCTCGAGTGGAACCAAAATGTCCTAGGGTGACATGGAGGATATCGTGTGAGGAAGTGATGAGAGAGTTTGGGTAATCGTGGACCCACCTGAAGAGGATGGCAGAAAATAGAACAAAGTAGAGATGTGCTGTTGAAGCCCTATTTTTCACTTGGAACCCAAGGGAACAATAATAATAATATACTGTATGCCAGCGTAGTAGTAGTGCCTGTACCTGTTTCTTCTGCACACACGCAGCCTCGGTTGTTTTAAACAAATCTCAACAGCTTCTAATCTTTGAAATATTCGGTACTTAGAGATCATTGTCAATTTATTCGGTATTCGATAGATGATAGAAAAAGAATCTTCAGCGTTAGCTATGTGGTGTGTTTCGACGAAGTGATGGTTGATGCTTTCATCTACACCTTTATTTAGCCATGTACTGGTGGGAGGAAAAATTATGTTCCTAGAACAACAGCAGTTGCTCATTAACTATTATGGATGTACATAGCTGTAGAAGAAGTTACCAGAAAGAATATTCTTTGTCCACTACTAATCTCAGTCTTTTGAAATTAATTTTTGTCCTCAATATAGGCTATTAATTTTTATTTTATTCAATTTTTAAATTTTATTTATATCATTTTTGAAAAATATGCCAACCATCCATCCATCCTTCCATTGTCGCTGTTCCTGTATCCTTTTTTCGGCTTACTCTTCACTTGATGAATTGAATATAGAATATTATATATAGAAAAATTGATAAAACAGATGGGGATGATGATGGTGATAAAAATGATGATCCTAGCATTGTCGGGCTTTTTTTCCCTCTCTCTCTCTCTCACTCACTCGTTTTGTCTCGTTCTCAGATAAATAAACGATTATGTAACAAAATATACCGATTGTATTACGTCGTACACATGCAAACATATATATATATATATATATATATATATAATGTGAGTTCGGTGGAAGGCTTTTTATTATTATCATTATTATTATTATTATTGTTTTTCATCTTTTTACCTACAGGACATTGTTACACATGGATAAGATTTAATAATCGAACAACCTGCAATGATCGTCAATCCTCCATTGTTCTATTTACTTTACAGATGGCTATCGGGCATATATATCCCTGTGTAGGTACATAGCATAATAATGATAATAATAATAATAACAATACTTGTAAAGGTAGTGGGACAATATCGTCGTTTGTAGTTTGAGTAGTCAGTCAGTCAGTTAGTCTGTCAGCCAGCCAGCCAGCCAGCTAGTTAGATAGTTGAGTAGACAGATACAGACACAAAAAAGAATACGAATACAAGATTTTCGGTACAAATGTCTTTCTGTATTGCATAGGCTTTAAAGGAAAACAAACAAACAGTGGAAGACACTTCATCATTATACGTAACTAAAAGACGGATACATTCAAAATATGGTTTATTTTTTGGAACGAATAATAAGTTATCACATTAAGGATGTGGTCATTTAAAAATCTAATTAGAATGTGAAAAAAGCAAGAACTACAGTTTTAGCAGAATAAAATGGTACCATCTTTTATTTCGTTGCCTTCTCGTCAGCTGCTCACAGGGCAAAGACATTATTAAATATATCTACAAAAACAATTTTAACATACTTGCACAGAGTTCATTTTAAACAAAAATCAATCGATCAATATACGCATACACTGATAATATATATAGATATATATATGCAATATTAAACACTGTTCCGAACAACAATAATCATACACAATGGAAACTTTTCACCATTTCGCATTCGGAGAAAAGAGGTGAAAAATATCCAGTTACCAGGGCAAAGAAAGACTGATAACCGCTTCTTTCTGAACGCATAAGTCAAGTTTCAGGCGCTTGATGGAAATGGCTTCAGCAAACTTAAGGAGAATTGATCTCTTTTGCTTATTGATAATTTTGAACGACTTTTCGACGTCCACTTCATGACCCGTGTCGAGGAGATGCCTGGTGATGGATGGCACTGTTTAAAGCATTTGTTCCCTTTAGACATAAGCTTCTTGGTACATGTTCAGAAAATCGTAGATATGGCCTTCTTTCTGTCCTTCAAATGTAACTGCTCCTACAGATACATGTAAATTTGTATATACAGTTGGAGTTAACATGAGAAGGATATCTATCGATTTTTAATTGCATCAAAGGACAGCAAGTTGTTCGATAGACGGGAACGAGCTTAGCTGCAGGATAGGCTATGGCTAGTGATGTGCTCAGCCTTCTGTTGATCATCGCTTCAATGTTTTCACCCTTTTAATCAAGGTGAAAGTAGATTGGCTTTTTTCTTACTGTGATTTGTTTGCATTTGTGACTTCAGATCTTCCATACTTGTTGATGAACCTTTGAGGGTACCGTTTGCTCTTCAATATCTTTTCAAGAAACTCGAATTCTTCCTCTAATTTCTCTAAAGAGCATATTCTCCTCGCTCTATAATTCAGAGTCTTGACTAGTCCGCGTTCAAAGCTATTTGGACAAAAGCTATTAAAATGTAAGTATTGTCCTTTCCATGTCCTTTCCAGCATGGTTTTACAAAGGAGAGGAACGATGCCCCCCGCAGCTCTATCTTAGAACATCTGATAGATTCCGGACACCAAGCCTCACCCCAAACAAACTTCAAAGTCGTCTACAGAATACACAGCAGTCTTCCTAAAAGTGTACTAATCAAACTTCTTCAAACTGCGGAAGCAATGGCAATTCACTTGCTAAGTGCTGAACTCTGCATTCAGAAGAAGTTCGTTCAATCACTACACTTGTAATGGACGTAATATATCATGTATTGATTTGATCCTTATTACTTTTCTATGTTGCTGTTTAACCTCTAACGTTTATGATTCTCTTTGTGGTTGTGTAATGGGTGATGAGTATATATATATATATATATAATATTTGTAGGTAACATAAGCACCGGTTAAACATTCTTTATTCAAGTGTGATGTGGAAAATTTATAGCTGAGGTTGTGTTGTTTTCTGAGCTGGATGATTTGGTTGAGAGGCTTTGATTGTCTTTCTAGACATTCTGTTCAGCGTAAACTTCATATTGACTTCAATACTGAACATATCATAGTTATTTGTGACAAGTCTATGGATGCTAGAGAAATTCTTAAACGGGTGAACACGATACAAAACAGAGAGAGACTGATGTTGCCTGTCACGTTTATATGTACTCAGAACTCGCCAATATGATGTGTCAGTAAGATGATTTGTTTGCGGAAAGTCCCAGTTGGACAGGATAGTATAGCTAAATCACCAAATTTCCTTTCCACATGGTGCTAGTTTAATGTATGCTCAGATGTATTCGAAACATAAATTTACAAAGGATACCATTGAAAGAGAGATGCAAAACCTCACTCTGAAATCCATTAAACTCTACAGAATTTTTGAGGAAACGGCTGCACCAATTCAGTCTACTCTCAAAAAGGATGTTTATATACACACTTACCGGTCAAGGGTGATCACCAAAGTCTGATCAGCAAAAACGAGCTCGCCTTGTAACCAGAAGGTTCTGGGTTCGAATCCCGGTGGGTGCGTAGTGATGAAGAGTCACAAACTAGGACGAAACAGCTGTCCAGTACTCCCAGGTTTTCCAATGGTTCTCTAACTGATGTCAGCTCATGATGAAAATCCTGAAAAACAAAAGACTTGGAGTGACACTCTATAGAATTATGCGCTCACAAGCGTTAAACAGTGAGATTGTGCGCTATCTGTTGCACAATGGTTATATTGTGGACATTCTGAAGGTATTCAAAAGAATCAACAGGCAAAAAGAAATCTAGCTTTCTGCATTTTGTTCAGGTGATCACCATCAAACGGTTAAAACAAAATCTATGTAGGTGGAAAGACATTAATGAACATTGTACCACTTTGGTGATTTATCTTTAAAAAAAACAAATTTATGCTATTTTTATGGCGTCATTTATTCTTTTATAACTCATGTTCGGTTGAGAAAATTTCGTTGTTTCAGGTGAATGTCACTCCTTTTTTACTTTTTCTGCTATTTTATAAAAAATGTCCATTAAAGTTTTCAAAAGAATGGACACTGAACAAAGAATACTGTTTTCGAAAACCCCTTCATCATCAGGCTCTACAGTTATACATCCATACATTATAGTGAATGAATGAATTAGTGTTATGAACAACATTAATGTTGCTGTTTAAATAACATCGAATCAATAACAATATCAATAGATTACACTTCAATAGCATCAACATAAAATAAGCTGAATGTCAGAAAAAATAAGAAAGATAATATTACAAATTCATGAATTTATAGTCTCTACTGACGGCTGGCCAGGGCAGTAGTAGGGGCTGGACTTGTTTCTTTTGCACACAGAGCACTGGTTGTTTGAGACGTATCGCACTAGCCTCTGTTGTTTGGACCATGTGGTGCTTCGATGTTTTCGGCAGTTTATTAGGCACCCGGTAGATTATAGAGAAGGATTCTTCAACGCTGGCTGCCTTTGTGGCCGGTTTGCACCAGATGGTTCAATATAGAACTGTTAACGGTTTTCACTGCACCTTTACTTAGCCATAGTAGGAGATGTTCTCGAGCTGGTACGAAAAATCAAGTTCTCAGCGCAACGGCCCGCGCTGTTTGAAAAAGGGAGTGCTTTTTTCACGTATTTTCACGTATTTGACAAATCGCTGTTTTTGTTGTGTTATTCACTTCGAGAACATTTAAAAAACCTTAACTTGACTTTTGTCTGTTAAGTTTTTATTTTAAACATTTATATAGTCTATATTGGGTAACTTGTCTTGGCAGTTCCATTAGTTCATTATGTCAAAAGTACCACATAAATGTAATAGGGTGGAGTGTTACTTTTTGGTAGATGATGGAATACAGTGTAATAACTGTAAAAAGTGGTATCATAAGATGTGTACTGGATTACGTCCAACTGCATACAAACGTTGTATTGCTCCAACATCCAACTGGATGTGCAGAATGTGCTGCTCCCCAAAGATGACTTTGATAAGGGAGGCTCACGAGCTATTGTCTAAGGCTATGGAACTTCCTGATGATAGCGTGGCGAGTAATAGTGACACAGACTGCCCGTCTGAAGATGACGCTGCAAGTGCCATCATGAATGTTACTACACCGGCGATTACTATCCCAGTTACCCCGGAAGTAAAACCTACTAGGCGTTCGAAGCGTCTTAGTAAGCGAAAGGGTAACAGAACGGAAGCTGCAAACAGCATCTCAGCACCAGAGAACACTGTAAGCGAAGTTCACCACGAAGGTGGTGCAGACACTGATCTCGATTGTACCATCAAAAACTGCAGCAGCCCTGAGAAGCAACTGCAGACAGATGATAAGTGGGTAACGAAAATAAGCAATCGAAAGAAACATAGTAATACTAATGGTAAGCAAACGTCTGTTACCTGTAGCCAGGCTGCATCAGTAGTGGTGAGAAAAGACGTAGCCACTGCTAAACACGATAAGCTCTCCTTAGACTCTAACATAATTGTTGGAAACTTAGAAGAGTCCAAAGAATCTGGTCCCGTAAAAAGGCACGATCACGACCTCATATTAGTGAGTAGTATTATAAGGAAGATGTTTCCAGCGAATTTCCCTGGAGTATCGATTAAAAAGCTGATCAGAATAGGCAAAAGAGATGATGAATGTTCTAATCAGCGTAGATTGCTTAAAGTAGTCTTAGGTTCTCCTGATGAACGGAATCATCTACTGGCTAATGTACACAACCTTACCGGGTCAGGAATTTCAGCCAGACCTGATTTATCTCTTGAAGACAGACTAAAACGAAAAGAAGTTTTGTCCCAGCTAGAAACAAGACGTAAAAGTGGTGAGACTAACCTTAAACTGGTGGGTTTTCAAATAGTCAGGTCTTGGAAACGTATGCTTCCAAGACCTGTGTGGATAAGCCGGACCTCATAGGAAGCCTGAAGGTAGTGTACACTAATATACGTAGTATCAGGAACAAATTTCATGAGCTAGGTGTATTAGTGGAAGACCTTAGCCCAAGTATTGTGGCCATTACTGAAACATGGCTGATTTCTGGATTAGATGACACACCTGAGCTATGCGGATTTAGTTGCTTGCGCAGCGACAGGGTTAAGGGTTGTAGAGGTGGCGGGGTCGCTCTGTACATCAACAACTCCCTACATGTTCGTTCCGTGAAATCTGAAGCGCATGACAGTGGTACAAGTGAGGTAATTAGCTGTGAATTAAGCTTTGCAACGGGCACTTTACTCATTGGTGTTCTGTATAGAAGTCCCTTTTGTCAGTGTGATGACTTTATTCTAGATCACCTCAAACAATGGAGTAAACACAGTAGCTGTCTTATTCTAGGTGACTTTAATGCACCTCATATAGACTGGATAGCTGGCACATCTCCAGGATCCACTAATAAGTTTGACAGCCGGTTACTCTTGACTACCATGGAAAATGCCCTGACACAACATGTCTTAGGTAGTACAAGATTCGGTTCTACCCAAGGATCTTCCTTGCTGGACTTAGTGCTTACTCATGACAACGACGACGTGGATGGTCTAGTTATTCATCCACCTCTAGCAAACAGTGATCATGGGGTGTTAGATTTTAACTTAAGGGTTGGCAATTTAGTCAGTTTTCAACCCAAATCCCGACCTAGTGTTTGGCATGCTGATATAGTCTCTATAAAGGAGCGTGCTTCAACTACCGACTGGTCAGTCAATATTGTCTCATCCATTGAAGATGAATGGGATAGATTTAAGAAAACAGTTGAGAGGGTTACCACTGATTTCACTCCCTGGAGGGTTCCTAAAAGACCAACAAACCGGCCACCATGGATAAATAGACAAGCTGTAACACTCCTAAGACGGAGAAAAAGGTTCTGGAATCTCTTTGTTTCTACTGGGCTACAGCAGTTCCGGCTGAAATACTGTGGAACCAGAAACCAGTGTAAAACTTTGATTCACCAGTCAAGGATAGCTTACGAAACCCAGTTAGTTAAAAGTTCACCAGGCTGCCCAAAAAGACTCTTCTCATATATCAAGAGAAGAACACGTAAGAGTGATGCTATCCCACCTCTTATGCTTGAAGATGACCAGACAAACATGGCTGAGGATAACTTGACTAAGGCTGAGGCTTTGTCCAAGCACTTTAGTCAAGTATTCTCTGATAATATTGATACCAGCTTTGTAACTTTTCCAGAAGGTAACTTGAAAATGGCACCCTTATACATTGGAAAGGATACTGTCCTAAAGTACCTTCTAAGGCTCAATCCTGGTAAGTCCAGTGGCCCTGATGAACTCCACCCACGTATTTTAACAGCATTGGCTGAAAACATAGCTGAGCCATTGTCGGTAATCTTCAATATGTCTCTGGACCAGTCTAAATGTCCAAGAGACTGGAAAGATGCCATCATTAGTCCGGTCTTCAAAACCGGATCTAGAAACTTAGTTCAGAACTATCGTTCTGTTAGTTTAACCAGTATTGTTGTTAAACTACTAGAAAGAATAATTCGTGATGCTATCATTCAGTTCATTGAAGGGAAGAAACTTTTGGCTGCGGAACAGCATGGTTTTAGAGCAGGTCATTCTTGCTTGACCAACCTTCTTTTGGCCAGAGAAAGTTGGGCAAGCTCAGCTGATGCTAATATACCGGTGGATGCCATATTCATCGACCTTAGCAAGGCGTTTGACAGGGTTTCTCATTCAGGTCTTCTAGTAAAGTTAGGTAGTATGGGAATCAATAAAGTGGTTGCCGACTGGATTCAAGACTTTCTAAAGGACAGAAGACAAAGAGTACGAGTTAACGGGGTTTTATCAACATGGGAATCGGTTAAGAGTGGCGTTCCTCAGGGTACAATTCTAGGCCCACTTCTTTTCCTGATTTATGTTAATGAGATTCCATCGGTAGTTAGGTCATCCTGCTTACTGTTTGCTGACGACATCAAGATATGGAGGGCTTTACACGATGACAGTGATCAACTTGCTTTGCAGGAAGATTTAAACTTGTTAAGTGATTGGTGTAAGCACTGGGCCTTGGAGATTAACTTAAGCAAGAGTGTAGTTATGCATGTATCTCATAGTCACGTGCACAATTACTCAATGAATGGCATTACTCTCCCAGTGGTCACTGAGTACAAAGACTTGGGAGTGATTGTGCAGCATGACTTGAAAACAGCAACAAACTGTGGAGCTGCAGCCACTAAAGGTTTTCGAATATTATGGGCCATACGCAAAGCTTTTGCGAATTTTGACGCTGAAATATTTCGTATATTATATCCGACTTATATCAGACCTCATTTGGAATATGGGATCCAGGCAGCGAGCCCGTGTTTCAAATACGAAATAGACTTATTAGAAAGGGTGCAAAGAGTAGGAACTAAGCTAATCAAGGGTTTCTCAACCCTCTCATATGAAGAGAGGTTAAGTCGACTGGGTTTATTTCCACTGTCATACAGACGACTTAGGGGTGACCTAATACTGGCATACCGTATCCTAAGAAATGATTTTGGAGCAAATTTATCTAATTTATTTCTTCCTTCTAGCACCAACCAATTGCGAGGACATCACCTCAAGGTTCAAAAACCACGGTCGAATCGTCTGCGTTTGGAGATCCGTTTTTCGCATCGGATTGTGAACCATTGGAACTCCTTACCGGAACACGTCGTATCAGCGCCATCCGTTGATTCATTCAAGGCGAGATTGGACCTCCTGTGTGTAACAAATCGAAAGGATTAAAACAGGCATATAGCCTACTATCCTAAATAAATTGTAAACTGTAAACTGTATAACTCGCTTCACAAGCGCATTTGAATTGGTAGATACAATTTGAAGTGGTCAGTTCAGTAGCATCAACATAAAATAAGCTTTTATTAGGTCTAATAAGATGCCAAAAACATCGATCACTAGCCAGCTAAGCAATCATCTCGCACTCCGATTTGGTTCCGAAATATATTTCGTAATTTGGACGATCAATTGTGGTCTTTTGCTTTGCCTTTGGTCTACGCGGAACGAATACTACAGAAGTTGTTGGTATTAGATTTTGCGTTAGTATACTCCGTACAATCCGCGAACGTCAATACCCTTAGCCTCTCAAACATCTTCATCCATGCAAACTGTAGCTGGAACGGTGCTGCTGCTCAAGTAAGTGACAGAAGTGACTCACTTCTGTTGTTGATGTTGGTGTCAGCTTTCTTTTTGCTGGTCATGTAACTTCATCAACTGCATGTTCTCTGTGTTTCCTTGGAATCCTGTTTTATTTTCGTCTTCTAATAATCAGTTACTTTTCACCCGTAAGTCTTCTAGTTTGTGTGATATTATACATAAATTATCTGTGAAGTTTCGATTTTCTCGTATCTTTTCGTTGTTCCAAATTATGCTTTATTGTAAATCTCTTGTAAATGTTCACTAGTTCTCTCTTTGAGGAATAAGTACACTTGCTGAACAAGTAAGATCAACAGTTTTCAATGTGTTCGTTATCATAAAGAGCATTTAAGTAATATATGTCCAAACAAAGTTGACTTTTAACGTTTTGAAAAAATTTGGGCATTGGGTATATGATATTCATTATAATAAAGGTTTTTGTATTTCCCAATGAATGAAAAACAAAATCAGAAGAAATGAACACCGTAGAGCATCTCTTCGACCACCGAGAAATCCAGATGAACTGGAAAAACTTGAAAAATCATCAGCCACAGATCTACATGCTATAGAATCAGGCCACAAAATTGATTTTGACAATATTGAAATAATCCAGAAAAACTTCAGAAATCATAAAGAACGTCTAATATCAGAAGTACTTCATATCAAGTGGAATCCAAATTGTCTGAATAGGAATGATGGACTAAAACAGAATCTGACCTGGTTACAACACCTCCCTCCCACATGAAGTGACAAAATCAACACTAATGTGATAAGCAAGTTCACTATGTAAACACACACTACTTTTATAATTTTACACACTGATCAAATCCAACAATCCACACTTGATTTTGTTATCTTTACCAATTGACCAACTTGACAACGAAAAATGACCCCAGACAGACGAACGATGATCAAGTTATTAAACTTTATTTTGATATCATACATCCTATTACCTTTGTTATTTGGTTTAGTGACCTTCATTGCTATTTTGACTTTCAATATGTCCCTTTAACTTGACCTAAATCTATTTTCTCACCCCGTAACTCTTTGTTATATATATGCTGAGATTTTGTAAATTCTGGTTTAATAATACTTTGATAAAGCTATTAGCAGCATTAAATAGCGAAACGTCAGTATTAAACAGTGCAATTGCGCGTCATCTATTAGACACTGGTCATAATGTAGACAACTTGAAGTCATTCAAAATAATCAACAAACAAAAGAAACCTAACTTGCTACGCTTTGCTGAAGCAATTGCTATCAGACGACTTAAACCAAATCTATGTACACAGAAAGAGACAGTGGTGAATCTTGCACTGCCCTGGTGACAACAAAATATACAACTTGTATGAGTCACCTTTTTTTGTTTAGAAAACTCTACTCTCTCATCTAAACATGACTCACCCTTTTTTGTTCTTTTCTCTTCCTTTTTTTCTATTGGCTATTAGATAAAACATTTTCTTTGGTTACGTAATCTACCTTTTTGTTATGCTCTGTCTAGCTAAACCTTGTTTCTACATATATATATATATATGCAACTCTGTTTTTGTTTCAAAGCCTAATTGCCTAATTATTCTATAAATATTTATAAACTGTCAAATACTGATCACAGTTCATTTGAATTATTCTATAAATAGTCATTGTTTGTAACTCCTAATTAGTTAAATCATTCTGGACTAATATTACTTTTACTTCCTACCAATTACTCCTTGTGATCGTGGAAAAGTATGTAATGTAATTCATATTTTTTATCGTTCAGGTTGTAACCAGTTGAGAAGAATCCTCGAAATAATAAAAGATGGGCTCATATTATCCTGGTACAATTGTTGTTCTTGCTTTGTTCAAGTTTATTAATGGGAAGAATTGCATGAAGTTTTTGAAAAAACATTATCGTTTTGTTTTTCATTCATTGGGAAATACAAAAACCTATATTATAATGAGCATTTAAGTAACGCAAATTGCTTTACAAACGAAAAGTAATCAATGAGAGATTATTTCTTTAAAATTTAGTTACATAACAAGAAATATTTGGGATACATCATTCATTTACTAAAGAATAAATATTGACAACAACAAAAAAAACACAGACAAAGATAAACCGTAGATTTTCACATGTGATAAGAGGAAAGGAAGAAATTATCTGTTCAAGCGTTAAACTTGGTGTCTGAAAAAAAGGCACTGTGGAGTTTCAATAAATTTTACAGGTTCTCTTCTTGTTTTCTTTTTTTAACCGCCTTCATCACCTCAGACGTTTTATTCCATTGACCACTCTCGGCAATGCTTGTGAAAAAAGCACAGGATTTGCGGTTCGATCCCTGGTCGACACATTCCTGAAATAACCTCGCCCAATTTAATAGCCGGTATTAAGGCTGGGAAAGAAGGAAGCTTGGTTGTGAGGCAAGTAATCCCAACCAGTAAGTAAAACACTACCATTGTGGTGAGCGCTGGCTGCTAACCAAAATTGGTAGACAATAATTTACGTCAATGTTTACGTCCCCAATATTGGTCGTAAGAAAAATAAGAAAAAAGACTGATTCAACAACCAGCCACAGCAGACTTTACGTAGGTGGATACAATTTGCAGATAGATAATCTGAACTTCAAGAAACGGCCACAAACAGATGAAAGATGAACGTTCAACGAGAAACCACTAATCAGAAGACTGTTTGTTTGCTTACAATAATCCATAATAATGCACATGAAAATATATAAATATGTGTTGATTTCCTTAATAAACGATCTGTTGCCTGGCCCTTGTCTTATATCGTTACACCATCACTACTGAAACTTCAGAACTTCAAGCTTTCTCTGTATTCTACTCGGAAGGCAAGGGATGAAAATGAAGAAGTATGTTTAGATAATGGGATATGTAGAGATATGGATTAATCTCAACTGTCAGACTTCGTCACGGATCACCATCAGTTAGAAAACCAGAAAGCACTGTACATCTGTATCGCTCTATTTTGCGACTTTTCACCAGTGCGCACCCACAACCTCGCCAGGGATAAAACCCTTGGCTTTCAGCTTACAAGACCAAGCCCCTTGGTTGTTCAGCCAATTGGGTCGGAACTAACAGAAGTTACAGCTCATGGGTCATTAATTGACCTACTAATGTATTTATAATCAACAAAATATGATTTTCTGGAGATTGGTGAGTTCTATTCAGTGCTATGAGAGAAATATAGATACCACAAAATACAAACATACAAATGAAGCGCACTGAGTGCAGGTTCGAGGGCTGATAGATAACAAATGTAACGATAAAATAAAGAGATTAAATAGTGAACTGTTATCAAGTAATACAGACAACATAAGGTTAGTGTAAATCACAAAGTTTGACAAATAATAGTAATAAAGGTAACGGTGTGAAGTAAATTAAATGAGAAAGAATAAGAAGGGTATAATCCACCGGGTAACATTTCGAATGAGGCAGTAACTCATCGAAGAAGACATTGAGAAATGGTCGCGTTATGTCATGAATTGGCAGAAGTTAGAATTCAAGGACCATTCGTTCAGGTCCTAGTGGCTCAATGGTCTATGAGCTCGCCTTGTCACCAGAAGGTCCTGGGTTCGAACCCTGGCGGTGGGTGCGTACTGATGAAGAGTCCCAAACTAGTCTGACGAAAAAGCTGTCCAATACTCCCTGCAGGTTTTCCAGTGATTCTCTAACTGATGTCGGCTCATGATGAGATCCTCCATGCAATCAAACAAAATCCCTACAAAACCAATACTTGAAAAATAAACTAAGTTGTTTTGTTTAACTGGAAAACGGAAAAAGTTATCGAAGAAATATTCTCTTTTCACTTAGATCCTCATCTCTAGCTCCACTCTAATATATATAGCATTTTTATTACAATACACAACAATCTACCAATCAAGTGGCGATATGTTTGTTAACAATAATTAGTCAGTATCAACATGTTAATGGGGTGATAATTAACGAAGAAAATTAATACACACAATTAAAAGGTAGAAATGGTTACAACACGTGGATTGCGTAATGCATAATTTTGGAAAAAATGAAGAGTAATTAAGGAATAAGCGTGTGCACAGGTTGATTACGTAACAGATTATTAAAGAAAATAAACCGATTTGGACAATGATAATTTGTAATTAAGGATGAAGTGGTTATAAGAATAAAATAATTTTTCAAGGATAACACATAATTCAAGAGAAGTAGTCAGGAAAAATTAAAGTAATTTGGATAATTACAAATTTTATAATTTTTAAAGGTTTAGGGGAGAGGGGCGAAGTAGTCCAGTTCAAGGAACATCACATTGCCTAGTAGGCCTTCCAGTGGAACCCAAATACGAAGTGACGAGTTGGGCGTTGATCCATGGGTGACATGGAGGAGATCAGATGAAAAATGGATGACGACTTGTCAGCAGTCATTTAGCCAGTTGACAGTGATGGCGGAGATCCGACTTGAATGAAGATGTTGTGTTGAGGCTTTATGCTCCACTCAAGACCCAAGGTATGATATATATATATATATATATATATATATATATATACAGACAAGGCTATGTACTGTCACCGATGATATCCTTCATTGTGGTGAAGTGGATAGTGCAACGAGGTGTGAAAGGTGAGACGATGGGCATAAGCTGGACCGACGAAAATACACTGGACGATCTGAACTTCGTGGATGAGCTGTGTCTAGTGTCACACGAACTCGAAAACATACGGGAGAAAACTAATAATTTAACACAAGACACTGCCAGCGAAAACAGGACATCAGGTGAACTTAGTGAAGATAAAGGTGATGAAATTACTTGACTAATTACAACAATAACAAGCATTAATCACTACCAACAGGAGCAATTTGAAGGAAGTCACCTCTTTTGCTTATCTCGACAGCAGTGTATAAACTACAGGCGGTATAGATAAAGACGTCAAAGAGGCAGGGTTAAACTATACTGGTCCATGGAATAAGAACGGACGAGTGACCTTTCGGCGAACAATCAGGAAACCAGTGGTTTTCGCATAAAAATTACGTATATATTTATGAGAGAAATATAGAGAATAATGACAAACCACATTAAACAGGATATTTTTCCCTGACAGGACTTAAAAGTCTCTCTCAGATTACAATGAGTATCAAATTTTTAAGTTAAATCAGTTCCTATACATGTATCCATCGAGATGAGTGAAGATGAATTCTTTTTTTGACACATTTATTGCTCTTATCCTGCTTCTCAGTCTTCCGAAAGCCTTTGAATGAATTAGTATGGGGTTCCAGTAAGGGATTCGACAAAAAATCATCAGAATTATTCACTTTGTGATTGATGAAACCCAAATCTGATAGTCGATTGTATTCCACCTATTCGTCTGTATGAATAGTAGTGCAAGGGAATGAATAAGCTTTGTATAATAGATAAAAGAGTGTCAGAAGTACAATTGAAAACCACCTCCAAAATTCATTTCTACATTTTTGTGTCGTAAATTCCCGAAACCTGTAGATTATTAGCTCTAGGGGGACCACGATTATATTTATTTTTTGTCAGAACTGCTTCATCGATGTGAACAATATCAACAACCACTTTTCCCAACAGCTGCATGATGGCATTCATCTTCCAGGATACGATATCTCTGTAATGGTGGTACTATTATACAGTGGCTACAGAAAGATTTCGTAACAAGCAACTTTATAGTGCAACTAACCAACTAAGAGCGTGTTTGCTAGGAAATATACCGAGGGAAATGGAGATGGATTGAACATGGGCTGAGAAGACTATTGACTGACATCGTGCACCATGCGATCACTCGAGTTGAGCCCGAATGCGAAATGATGAGTTGGGAGTACAAGGGTAGCATGGAGGACATCGTGTGAAGAGATGAAAGCTTATGGGCAATCGTAAAGCGAGCAGAGAAAACAGGATGAACTGGAGTGTGCTTCTGAAGCCTTGTGAATCTATTACACTGTGGTTCCTCGGTTCCATTCCCACTCCGCAGGAAGGTGTCTGATAGCACAGAATTGGCTGCTGAGAGTATCGCTTTCTAAGACAGTCTTAATTTACTCTCAGTTGTGCACTCACTTGGCTAATAAATGTGAATATACCTGAAGCCTAGTAGATAGAACTTAATTACCTGGTAAATGTTGACAAACAACGGTTACCCTTAGAGATTCATTAACAAATATGGAAGATGTCAAGACTCGAATATCAAAGAAATCACGGTGGAAAAAATCCCGTCTTCATTCAACTGGGTTTTAAAGGTGAAAATACTTCAGCAACAGTCAACAGAAGATTGAGTACGTCAGTAGCCAAGGCCTATCCTGCAACTAAGTTAGTTGCCGTCCATCGGTAAACATGCTCTTTGGTGCAGTCAAAAGTCGACAGATACCATTTTCATGTTACCTCCAACTATGTATACACATTTACGTGTATCTGTAGGGGGAGTTACATTGGGAGAACAGAAAGAAGGGCACAGGTGCGATTTTCTGAACATGTGCCGAAAAGCCTACGCCTCAAGGGAACAAACGCTTACAATAGTGCCATTACCAGACATCTTGATACGGGCAATGAGGTGGACGTCGTAAGACCTTTCAAAATCATCCACAGGCAAACCAGTTCAACTCTCCTCAAGTTTGCCGAAGCAGTCTCTATCAAAAGCCTCAAACCCGATCTATGTGTTCAGAAAGAAGCAGTTATCAGTCTTTCCTTGCTCACCTGGTGATTGGATACCATTTTTCTCCATTTCATCTGATTATGTCATCTTTCGCTCTAACTTCAACCCCCTCCCATTTGATATAGAGCAATTTTGCTTGTCTCTTGTTTCTATGATTTGAGTTCAACTCAGTACATTGTCACGCAATTTATTAGTCACTCGTCATCTTACGTACCTCTCATATTAATATATGTGTAAAACTTGAGCACTGTGGAAGTAAGTAATTCCATATTAGTTTGTTTATTAGATGTATCACAAAGTGAAACAGTATTATTTACTGGATGACAATGTTTCAAACAAAATTTATTGTTCATAATCATATCAATTGTAATCACACGACTTTGAAACTTGAGTTTTATAGTTTTCTTTGTTCTCTCCTATTTGTCGTCGTAGGGGTAGTAGAATTTTCCAGATATCTGGGTGGACAGGTGATGAATCATTCCTATTACATGTATTTGTAGTTGATTCGATAAACAAAGCTTCTGTTATCAATCTCTCCCTCCACCCCGTAACATTAGACATTCTACTACTACACCTACTACAAATAGGAGAAGACAAAGAAAGTCGTGTGATTACAATTGATATGATTATGAACAATAAATTCTGTTCGAAACGTCATCCAGTAAATAATACTGTTTCTCTGACTGTGTGATACATCTAATAAACAAACTAATATGGAATTACGTACCTCTCGTCTTTATTACGTAACTCCTTTACCAATCTATGAATGCATTTACTTTGTTTAAACTTGAACTCCCTGCAAAAAAACTATATAAGCGTAGTTTCCTAAGCACTATTCACTAAGTTCAGAAGTTCCTGTCAACTGATATCATGTCAAATTTGCAAGTATGGTAAAACTTTTCTGTACATCAACTTGACAATAACTTATTTAAACTATAAGCAGCTGGCGTGAAGTCAACGAAATAAATGATGTTACCATATTATTAAGCAAAAACTATTGTTCTTGCTTTATTCAAAATAACTTAACATTGGAGTTAAAATCCGAGCCTTGTTCTTTGTGCTTGGTGCAGAATATTTCCAGACTGATTTCATAATGATGAAGGTTTGTTTTGCCTTTCCGATTATAGCTGGCTTGGACATCTTCACCTGTTCCACCTGTTGTTGAGACGATGCTTCACAGATTAATGGAGGGAAGTAGACTCTTTCAAATATCTCCCGCTGATGGTGATTGGTACTGGCTGCTGTTATTGTTGGTTGTTCATCTTCATCACCTCCGTCTTCTCTATGTTCACCAGGAGTCGTGTCTTCGCCGACTGCTTTTTCTTCCAGTTTGTTGGTGCTCGCCTATATCGAGTTTGTTTGATATTAGAGATAAATCATCCAAGAAATCCGGACTTTCTAGAGTGTTCTTATTGGTCTAGTGTATTGCTGTCTTTTCATTCCCACGCCAAGTCTTCCGCATAATGCAGTTCACGACAGTTAGAGATATTATTGGTGATAATAGGCAGTCAGCGCTTGTCTTACTCCTGTATTCGCTTCAAAAGCTTCACTGAGCTTTTGTTCTAGTCACTTTTAATAAGTCATACTGTGGCTGAGTGGATTAGTCACTTAAAATCCAGTTAGTGGAGCCCAACGTAGATCCCCCCACCGTATCTGTTAGAGTCCTGGCAGTCAAGTGAGTATCACCATCCATCTAATATTAAGCTTAGCTAATCACTAACTGTAATTAAATATGTGTGTATGCGTATGTATGGATTTAATACACTCTAAAAAGACTGTAGTTTGACATTACGCGGTGGGTCTTGGAGTAGAACGCGAATGTGAAACAACGAGTTGAGCGTGGGTCCGAGGATGATACGGAGGGGAGGAGATGAGAGCTGATGAGCATTCGTGGAACAAGTTGAGGAAGACTTCAGGGAACAAAGTGAAGTGAAGATGGGCTGCTGAAGCCTTACGTTCCGCTCGGAACCCAATGAAATTAAAAAATAATAATATTTCGTCTACTGACTTTATTCGTCTGAAAGCTCAGCAGTCGTTGTTGACTTGTTGGCTCCCAGTGCAAATAATTCGACCATGTTTTACGACTGACACGATGTTATTCAACTGACAACAGCCAGCAGTGGAGATCAGGACGCATATTTCGTCCTGTTTGGGATGTAATTCCATCCCCAGTGAGTGATAATGTTCCCACCTGCACTTGAATGTAGAACCCATTGTTTCAAACACCACTGAACTATCCATTAGACCTATAGTAAATGACAGCCCTCTCTTGTGCAACAGATACACAGCTCAAAATGATGTGTACTGCATTCCAGCCTCCGTCAAACAACATCACTAGTTATACGGAACCAAACTGATAAGTTCCAAGACAGGATGATGAGATAGCTTGTCTTCTATCCCACTGCCAGCAACAACCAATTCATCTTCACTTGTGAAGAAGAACATGATGGTAGACTGCACTTCCTTGATGTCCAATTGAGCAGAAGAGAGAATTGTTCACTCAAGAGGGATGTCTATAGAAAAACTACATCTGTAGGACAATATACACATTTCCTCAGTTTTGTACCAATCCGATACAAAATCAATTTGGTCAAATGCCTCACGAATAGAGCAAGACGGATCTGTACAGATGACTCCCTAGAAAATGAGTTAGGATACATCCAAAATACGCTGGTCCAAATGGGTTATCCTGGTAGATTTGTAAGGAGACACATGAACACCAGGTACAATAAAAAGAAACTAACAAAAGTTAATAAGAAACAATTGTTCATGAAATTGCAATTTAATGGGGACGAGGCTAGTGAAGTTTTACATCTGAGATTATCAAGAGCAATAAAACGGACTTATACTACCGCCATCCTTTGTTTGTCATTTTCCAGCCGACCAGTTATGATTGCTCAAGCGAAAGACAAGCTACCTAGCTGTGCCACTTCTATGTGTATCTACAAATTTAGTTGCTCCTGTGGAGAGAGCTCGCTATATAGGGCGAACAACTAGACAGCTTAACAAACACATTAATGAAAATCTTCCTTCATGGTTCGGAAAAGGTCAAATAAAATCTGTAAGAAGTTCTATTTTGGCTCATTTGATTGATAGCTGTCACCAAGTGGACAAAAATAGTGCCTTCAAAGTTACCTATCGCATTCCATCGAATCTTTACAACGGAATTCGAACCCGCCGTCTACACATAGCCGAAGCTATGGGAATTAATTCGAGAGAACAATCCTAGTCTTTGCATACAATAAAAGAAGTTTGTTCTACCTTTGTCTCTCCCTTGCTTAGCCTAGGTGAATTCTAATCAAAACTCTCCCACCCTTTCTTATTTTCCACTTCCTTCGTACTTTTATGATATTTATTTAAACTCTGATTATCTGTCCACTTCACCTACCTTTAGTATTACGTAACTTTTAAGACTTGACCTAATTTATTTATTGAATTGTCTACATATACACATATGACTACCTTTGTTATTCTTATCGCCACCTGCATAAACCTTATTATCAATATTTGGTTATCATTATGATCATCGTTATTAACGACGTTCAAAATATTTAACACATTATTATTATTTGATTCCCAAAATCACCGTCATTGGTTAAAATTGTTATATATAAATCTATGTAAATTAGAGTAAAGCCTGAAAAAGATCTAATTGACAACAGCAATATTGTTCGCTTATATGTCTTGTTCTAAAATAGTAACCGTTTTCAAATTTTACAAATCTAGATTTCATTGAACATTTGTGGCGTCACAACGTGATAATCAGGTCAATATAACAACAGGTACCGTAGTCAATACATAAATGAAAAAAAATATTTCTTTAAATTGATAAGCATTAGAACACTTTTTAATTAGTTAGTTAGTTGCTTTGTTTGTATTTCGTCATTTTATTTATAGTAATGAAGACAATTTAACAGAGATTTACATTTTATTTTTAAAGAGAGAGAACAAAACAATATTTTTACTGGCTATTAGAAACTTTTCTGCCTTTGAAAATACGTCTAATCATAAAATTCTAGATACTAACAGTTTGAACAGACATGAAGGCGTGATGTTAGCTGATGCATAGGAAATCCTGATTAATAAATAAAAAATGGATATGTATCACTAATTATGAATACTTGGTCAAAATTCTTGACTGTACATTTCTTCTTATGGAGACGTTAAGAAATGTTTTACAACTGTTTACCCACACACACATACACACTCTGTTTAAAGTGTTTAACAAAGGTAGACCAATATTTGTAGGTCCGAGGTCAAATTTTGATCACAGCTCATACAATTTTGTTTATTATACTTGTTGATACTTGTTGAATGACTCATGATTGGACAAAGTTTTTAAAAACAAGTGATGTTTCCTTTTATATATAAACCTCTGTTATGTTAATTTCGATTAATTTCCCTGAAGAAGTTCGGACCAGATTTCCGAACGAAACGTTGGAATTACTCATTTCAATCTCGCTGAGATTTTACAAATATAATTTTTTACAAATGTCTACTTCTCACTCGGCGCCCAAATATTTTAGAACTATTCTGTCAAATCTTGACGACAGTTCATTTGAATTCTGCCTTTTATTGAAGCAAAAACTGTACTAGATAATTATAATTTGTTCACATCTCTTTCTCTCCCTGTATTTCATTGAGCTGAGACAAAAATTAATTTTAAAGTCTCTAATTTAAACAAAAAGGAAAACAATAACTGAATAGCAGACATTTTAAATATTGAATGATTACTACTTTTTTAAATACACCGAATTCCCGCCGAATGACATCATTCAAGGACAAATATTGAACGTTGAATTTTGTATCTCTTGTTATTAGTAAAAGAATAAGAAAATGAATTTTGGTATTATAATCAGTCGATCGATTAAAGACTAACGGTTTTGAATATCCTAGCTAATAAATAACCATTTTGTGTTGTATTGAAGAACATACAAAAGAAAATGCATACAGACACTTATCAAAGAGGCTAGAACACATTATAGCACCTCTACCATGAACGTAGCAGAACAGAGAAGAAGTATGTTACGACTAACCTCCGAAACCTCATCCAAAGGTGGTCATTCTCAATAAAATCGACCAATACCGTATGATCCTCAGGAGTGTTGTTATTGGAGAATTCAGTGTACAGTAAATAAAGGACTAGACACATGACGCTAGTTAGTGTCCAATCAACAACAGTATGATCCTTTAAAATTACAATGAAAAACTACCCAACTATTTAAACCCTTTAGAATAAATCGTGTACATAAATCTACACTCCATATTATGTAGACCGAAAGACTCAACAGTGAAAGAAGACAGAGTCAACATCATATACACGGTATGCTGCATCAACTGAGATAAAAACACTATATTGGCTAAAGCATTCATCCAGTTCTTCTTATTCGAGAATATGAATTAGCAGTCAAAGGACACTTGAAAGGACACTAGTGTTTAACTTCCCATCTTCTTTCCTTTTTACGTTGCAATCTAAAACTGGAAGCTCCTCTTCCCGACTTTCCAATTTATAAGTGAATCGAATTGCCTCTACCTTCAAGTTGGTGTGTTCGAAAAACGATCCATATCTTGTGTTCTCAGTACAGTGAATGTGTCATCTACATACCTTCAAAATACTTTTGGGGTGGGGCTGAACGTTTCAATCGCTATGCTTTACCACTTATCCATGAATATATCTGTTACAGCGGGGGATATTGGTGATCCCATGGCAACTCCCTCAGTTTGTTTGTATATTTTCCCTTGGAATTTAAACAATGTGGAAGTCAGGCATAGCTGCACTCCCAGCATTATGTCCTCAAGTGGTACTTTTGTCCTAAGTTCGAGTTCTTGGTCAGAAATGAGTTCATTTCTGACAGCCTCTATAGCCATATTTATTGGTATACGTGTGTATAAACTGACAATGTCAAAACTAACCATTTTTACTTCATTATCTAATTTTAAATTATCTAATCTATGTTTTAGTTCATAAGAATTAGTTAGTCTGGATTTCGAGTGGATTTTTAGGTGATTTAATACCATGGCTAAATATTTAGATAATTCATAAGTAGGTGAATTTCTAAAATCAATTATAGGCCTAATAGAGTATCCTGACTTATGAACTTTAACAACACCATACATCCTACTGGGGTTATTAGTTTTGAGCATTAAATTAAACCACTTAGATTCACCTAGAAACGGCTTCATTCAGCGTATAAGGTTCGCTGTGGATTTCTTCACTTTATTCATTACTGTGTCTACTGATTTATTAATTTCTACATAAGGTCCAGTTTGTATGTGAGTATTTACCTTGTCCAAATAGTCGGATTTGTCTAACACTACTGTTGCATTTCCTTTGTCTGACTTTGTGACTACTATATCCTTGTTATTCTAAAGGTGTTTCAGGGCTTCTATTTCTGGTTTTGTTAGTTTAGACTTTCCACATTTTTGTCGTTTTAATGTTAGTGCACATTGTGCCCGTACTTCATCAGCCGTAGTTTTGTCTATCCCACTTAGTGCCATTTCTATTTTAGGGATGACATATTCAGGTTTCAGCTTGTCCACTGATACATTGAAATTTAGTCCCTGATCTAATACACTTATTTCTGTAGGACTTAATATATGTGTTGAGAGATTGATAACCCACTTTGTTTTATCGATCGCTGTTGACTTTGTATGGTTGACTTCATAGTTCTGAGATGAAGATTTCTCATCTAATAATTTGTTGAACTTCTTGATTTGACTATTTTTTGACTTTTTGACTTCAGAAAGTCAAAGGATACCGCATATACCTTCGTTCATGTCAAGCCATCTAGATAAATGCATGAATTAATTCAACTGGAAGAATGTGAAAACCCCTAAACTGGAGAAAAGCGATGCATGCTTGAGAATTCCCAGAAATCTGATGTTCAGATTATCATAACAAGCAGCTAAAACCCGTTCCACACAAATCAAAGCATTGGGCCGACGCAAGATATTCAATACAATGAAACTGGAAAAACCTAGAAACTTGACCTTATGCAACTAGTATAAATGACTATTTGTTAGCCCGATCTCAAGAGGTATGTAATATCTGTTTTTATAATGTACTCTTGTATAATACGATCAAATAATTCTCACCAGCTTGAACCAGTCTGTCTTGTCTTGATTTTCATGAACTAAGAAGAGGGACTGAGGTGAAATGATTAGTAATCAATATCTAGACTTCGGTCGAGTTGTCTACTGCGTTTACTATCGAAACCACAGTATTGTATTACACCATCACTGACATAAGAAACTAATTTGCAGACAATAGACATGTTCATACCGATCAGATTTATTGATCTTTGAAGTACAAGACACACGAGAATAAGTTTGTTATTCCAACGAGACGACTGACGCCAACACAAATGAAATCTAAGAGAACAACGAGTAAAGGTCAGCAGGACAGACGCACACATGGAAATCAGCACTTCTGCTGTTATCTAGAAAGACAATGAATGATACTCAATTAAACCATCCAGCTAAGAGAACACAACGAATACCAAATAATGGTTAAATAATAATAACCTTATACTGAAGCTTTAATTTGTGAAAATATTAATCTTCCGCTTTCTGTTGCATTTTTTTCTTCTTCTTCATAAAGAAACCTCACACTGTTATTATTATTCCTTTGGGGATTTCGAGTTAATTAAACACAGGGCTGCAGCAGCACATATCTATTTCATCCTATTCTCAGTAGTTGCTTTCAGTTAACTCCATAATCGTCCATAAGCTCACATCAACTCCTTACATGATGTCCTGCATGTCATTCCATAACCAAAGCTCAACTCATTTCTCATTCGGCGTCCACTCGAAGGTCTACTTGGCGTTTGATGTCAGTCAGTGTATATCAAATCAATCTGCGTTTCTTTCTGCATATATGTTGAGAAATAGGTTCTTCGTTGGTTTGTTGTAAGAGTTTATTATTATTATTTATTGTTCCCTTGGGTTCCTAGTGGAACATAGGGCTTCAACTGCATGTCTCCACTTCCTTCTGTCTTCTGCTGTACTTTTCACCTGCATCCATGTTAGTCCATACTGTTTCAACTCTTCTTCACACGATCTCCTCCATGTCACCCTTGGACGTCCCACTCACCGCTTCCCTTTCGGGTTCCACTCGAGCACTGGCCTGACGCGCGATGTCACCCAGCGGCCTCCTCCTCAGCGAGTGTCCAATCCATCTACACTTTCTCCTGCATATTTGTTGAGCGATTGGTTCTTGTTTTGTTCGTTCCCATAGTTTCTTGTTGGTGATTCTTTCCGGCCATCTGATCTTCAGTATAGAACGAAGACAGTTGTTGGTGAAGGTCTGTGCAACCTGTTGGAAATATTCTTTGTTACCCACCAAGTTTCTGATCCGTATAGAAGAACTGACTGACTTGACGTTTGTATTGAAAATCCGAATTTTGTTGTTGATGCTGAGTGACGAAGATTTCCAGATTGGTTTCAGGTTGATGAATGTGTTTCTCGCCTTCCCGATTCTCGATTTGACATCCTCCTCCGTTCCTCCTCCTGTAGTTGAGACAATGCTCCCTAGATAAGTGAATGAAGTAACCTCTTTCAAATCCCTCCCGTTGATGGTGATTGGCGTTGGATGTTATTGCTGTTGTTGTTGTTGCTGGTTGGTTATTTTCATAACCTCCGTCTTGTCTATGTTCACCTGGAGTCCTGTCTTCTCTGGCTGCTTCTTCGACCAGTTTGTCGGTTTTCGTTTGTAAGTCTTCGATTTTGTGTGACATCAAACATAAATCATCCATGCGCGAAATCCAGGTCTTCTAGATTCTTCATATCGGTCGAGGATATCCCTGTCTTCTCGTTTCCCACTGTCTGACGCATAATCCAGTCTATCACAATTAGGAATATCATTGGTGATAATAAGCACCCTTGTCTGACTCCTGTGTTTACTCCAAACGCCTCGCTGAGTTTTCCGCTGTTGTCAGAGTTCCTTGCTAGTTATTCTCCCTGATACGCCATTTGATATCAGGCATGGTATGCAGGTAGCTGTTGATCAAGGGCTGAAACAGGCTGTTGAATATGGTTTTGGTGATGTATCAGCCGTTTCTTTGAACCATAAAGAAGTACCATATACCTACTTATGAAATTTTTCAGTAGCACACATCAAAAGCATCATAAAGTAAGCAGAATTCAGTGTTTAATGGGGATATATTCACTATACAACTTGTCTTTGTGTTTTTAAATTAACTATTTAAAGATGTAAGTATTGAATTTGTAAGGTAGACTTAGTTTTAAATGAATATCAATACCTTGAGAAATTTTAAACAACTTTACCGCTGTAGTTTGTGACTATTAAGCGGTATAAGCACACCAGTGTATAAATAAATAAATAAATAAAATCAGAAAATTCCACTTAACAATACAAACTTTGGAACAAGGAATTGAGTGTATCTTATTCAGAAATAACAAAAACACTTTCTGTGCTCTTCTGTTTCTACTCTTTCACTTATGTCAACAAAAACTGTATATTTCATCATCATTATTACTATTGTTATGATCATTATTATAGGATAGTAAAAGTGTAATTAGTAAACAATAAGGGTAACAGAAAAGTAAAAAATTATACACATCACAAATATAGTAATTTAACGGTAGAAAGCACTGGAATTTGGTAACACAGTTCTTTGTGTTGTGAGAAATAACGTGTAGTGATTGCAAATGCCTATTCGTATTCTGTTTCTTCTAGTTTTATTTTAATGCTTTACACTAGTGCCTTACAAGTATATTTATCTTCCTTTACGTTACTAAATCTGTCACTTCGTTATTGAAGATTCCTATAGAAGCTTGTCTACTATTATTATTCCACATAGTGTCTCTGAATTCGCTCTGATCTGATCTGTAGTTTTGTAGTTTTGTCCTTCGGTTCAGATTCTGAATGCTGAACTTGAATTACAGTGGTCTGTCTCCATTTGCTCTGAAGGCTTCAAGCTTGACCTTGAATGTTCCTTCAACTAGATGATGGTCTGAGTCTACATCTGATCCTATTCTGGACATTGTGTCCAGCAGGCTGCGTCTCCGCTTCCCTGAGCAGCATTGAGATGGAATCTATCTGGTTCGTGGTGTGTCCGTCAGGCGAAATCCATGTTGCTTTGTGTATATCCTTGTGTTTGTACATGCTTACTCCAATCATTACACCACTGAAGGCGTAGAAGTCTGCGAATAATTCTCCGTTCTCATTCATTTCTCCGCTAGAGATCTTCTCAACCCATCATCAACTATATATATATAAATGAAGGAAAAAGTTGTGTAAGTAACTTGATATGATTATGAGCAATAGTTTGTGCTCGAAACGTCATCAATTAATATTACTGTGTAACACTGTTTGATTTATGAAAATAAAATCTTATCCATAATGGAGTTACACTCTACCACAGTGCCCAAGTTTTATACTTATATCAACTGACAAACCAGTCGACAATTTCGATAGTCCACATCGATTCTAACTGCTCTCACAGATTCCTGGCACTTCTATGTTAAGGTGGACAGCCTTCCAAGCTTCGTACATTTCGCGACCATTCCAAGTTTCAATGTTTATTTTGCTGTCACTGAGAGAAGACGCATCAGCTGACTCGCATCCCGAAAGCTTTGACCAGCCCACGTCATTTCGTCTCTCCGATTCTACAGAAGAATAAGTTCGTTCTGATGTTTTTGTCGTACTTTGGAGCTTCTGTAGCCAGTGGACTGATTTTCTGTGTTAGGATCTCTAGTCCTACACCCAATCTTCCCTCTTTTTGCGGGCTTAGGATTGGCTGGAAAAGCAGTGAACTAGTACAGTAGGAGAGGACACGTAACCAGTGTACTATTCACAAATCCTTATCAGTAGCACATAGCACAGTATGAGTAGTAATAATAGCTTTAAAGATGACTGAGAAGATTTTTAGCCCAGATGGATGATATTCGTATTGTTATGTTCTCTGAGCTGGATGATTTAATTAAAAGTCTCCGATTATCTTTCTAAAAAACATCTTTATTGCTTACTCCAGTGTGAAGTGAACTGTTCGGAATTCACCACCAGTCAAATGACTGTTTCCCCTACTAACACTGACTATGATTGGTTGTCTTCGAAGATTCTTTATCATTTAAGTCATCTCTCCGATCATTTGAAAGTTTGATTGCATGGAGGAGTTCATCATGAGCTGACATCAGTTAGAGAACCACTGGAAAACCTGCAGGGAGTACTGGACAGCTCCATGCAATCAAACAAAATCCCTACAAAACCAATACTTGGAAATTAATCTGGTGCTCACTAGCGACTGGCCCTATTCAGGCAGTTAATCTGAGGTTCTAGTGGGAAGCCGTAACCAGTAGAGTACAGCAGGTTGAAGATGAGGCAGTAACTCATCGAAGAAGACATTGAGAAATGGTCACGATATGTCATGAATTGGCAGAAGTTAGAATTCAAGGACCATTGAATCGGGTCCCAGTGGCTCAATGGTCTACGAGGTCGCCTTGTAACCAGAAGGTCCTGTGTTCGGACCCTGTCAGTGGATGCGTACTGCTGAGGAGTCCCAGACTAGTCTGACGAAACAACTATCTAGTACTCCCTGCCGGTTTTCCAGAGGTTCTCTAACTGTTTTCAGCTCATGATGAACTCCTCCATGCAATCAAACAAAAAATCCCTACAAAACCAATACTTGAACATTTGAAAGTTAGCACTCAAAAATGGAATCTTTTAGGTTAAACTACAACAGCTTTATTTTTATATAGGATAGAATTCTCAGATGAGAATGAGAGTAATCGCGAGCCGTGTTCACGCGAGTTATGGCGATCACCCCCAACCGACATTCCAGTTATCTAAAGAAAAGATCGATAATAACACCTTTGAAACAACCAAATGTAACATCTAAAATGATTATAGCATTCCTCTAAGCATATAATACACAGTTACATATGAACAAATTACCTGAGGAAATTCAAATCGTAACTGATCACCTTCATTCTACCTATTCAAGTATATTGAAGTGGAACTGCTGGAAAAGCGTTTGGGTCGTAACTTATATACTTACTTAGAATTCTCAGTAAGCTTTATTTTAAAAGATATTCAATCGATTGTAGACCTCCAGGTAAGGCAGTGACGGATAATACATATCATTTGAAGCAGTATTTTTCTATTGGAAAGATATTCCAATCTCAAGTGATAGTATTTTAACTTCATTTTTCTCTCGAAATGTATCTAAAGCAGAAGGTTGAAATTTGTTGTGAAAAATGGGTGTGAGTACAGATTACCAATCGATAAGGTTATTATTATTATTAGATGACTGAAAAAATATGAAATAGAGTGAATTTCATGCATTTTTCTGGATAAGAAAGAAATTAGACAGTCTAGTAATTTAAACAGTCCACCAAAATATCTATGTTAAAAACTTGGTTTCTTTTGTAAACTTTGAAAAGTGGAAAAAGCGAAATTGAATATTTTAAATCCTGCATATGATCTGAATTTCTCAGCAGATGTGGAATAGACGTGAATATATATATATTTATTAAGTGATGGAGAGTATTTACTGGTGGAAGTGTTCTTCAAGCAAACGTTTCAGTGACATAATAGTCAACATTTTCAGTTTAATTTGTTAATTTGAACAATTCTAGGTAATTCTATTAACTTGTTTGTATTTTACGTAACTCTTCTGAGTCATCATATTCTTCCTAGTCATCATTATTTTACAAACTTCTTGATTATGTAATAACTTGTTACCAGGGCCTAAGAATCAACTTATCTTGAATTCCGTAATTAAGTTTCACCCCTCCTTCAAAACTGAGACATCTTGTCGCTAACATCTATTAGTTAATTGTTTTGATGACCTTTAACCTCTTAATTTCATCCATTATTTGGAAGAAAAGTCCCATACTAATTAAGCCAGTGAGGGATGACAATGGAAAGCCAATCACCAAAGAGGTGGAGCGAAAGGAAACACTGGGCTGAACACTTCAAAAGACTTCTAAATCGACCGCCACCTACAACGCGCCGAATAATACCAACAGCGGAAGCAGAACTACCACTGGACATCAACCCTACTACGAGAACGGAAATCCTGAAGGCAATAAAGATTCTAAAAACTGGAAAAGTAGCAGGACCAGGCGGAATCCCAGAAGAGGTATTGAAAATGGACCCAGAGATATCAGTGAACTTGATGACACCACTACTGCAGAAGGTGTGGAAAAAGGGCAGCTTACCGGCGGATTGGAAGAAAGGATACTTATTCAAACCGCCAAAGAAATGGGACTTAAGTCAATGCAAGAACTGACGCGGAATTATGCTTCTGTTTATCCCAAGCAAAATACTAAGCCGCATCATCCTGGAGAAACTCAAAAACACCCTGGATGAAAAACTTCGACCGGAACAGGCTGGATTCAGGAGGGACAAGTCATGTATTGATCGAATCGCCTCTCCATCTCAACTTTATCGACTTTGAAAAGGCCTTCGACAGCATCGATCGAGAGGTGATTAGGAAACTAATTCGCTACTGCGGGGTGCCGCCAACAATTATGCATCTCATCCAACAGTTGTACGACAATTGTGCATGCCAAGTACTCCACAACAGGAAACTCACGAAATCCTTGGAAGTGAAGACGGGGGTAAGACAGGCTGGCTTTCTACAATCTCCAGTAATTTTCCTGATTGCGGTAGACTGAATAATGAGACAGACAGCGGGCCGGGCAGGGAAGGAACACGCATAAAATGGACCCACATAAAAAACTTGGAGGATCTGGACGTCGTCGATAATATATGTCCAATTTCCCACAAACTGGAAGATATGCCAATGAAAAGCAACATGTTGGCAGAAAAGGCATTAGGGATAGGGCTTCAGGTGAACACAGAGAAGACAGAGGTGATGGAGGTCCTTGGCCAACAGCAACATCAACAACGACAGACGACAATCAGCATGAGTGAGAGGAACCTGAAAGAAACAACCTCCTTTACGCACCTGAGAAGCATCGTTTCAACTACAGGCAGAACTGACGAGGATATCAAAGAGAGAATGTGAATCAACAATTCCAACAAATCCCATACAAACACTGGACAACCGAAAAATTGAAGAGAGATATCTCATGGACGTCTTCCAAAAGAATGGGTATCCACGGAATTTCATCAAAAGACATATACCGCCAAGCCAACCTATCGAATCAAAAGCCCCCAAGGAAAGCACAAGGAAAATCGCCTTACCATATATAAAGGACATCTCAGAAATCACTACAAGACTCTTGAAACCTTTAAGAATTGACGTCGTACGCAAACCAACAAAGTCACTTCACTCAATTCTATGTCAACCAAAAGACTCAACAGTGAAAGTAGATAAAACCAACATCATCTACAAAATAAATTGTATCAACTGCGGAAAACTCTACATTGACCAAAGTGGACGTCCCCTTCGTCTTCGTATCCACGAGCATAAGCTAGCCGTCAAAAGACATGACATCCACTGCCTCATATCACTACATACAGACAACCACGGACATCAATTCGATTGGGACAACGTTCAAATATTAGACAGAGGAAACAACAAAAATGGTAGAGAATTTTTAGAAGCCAACCTGGTATTCCAGTGAATCATCAATCAATAGACACATCGAGATAGATGAAATTTATCAACCAATAAAAGAAACCAACTTCACACACAAAGGGTCAAAGTTCAAGTTAAAGAAACAATGAATTACAATACCTAGTAGGTGTGATAACACACAAAAGCTACCAATCACGTCCAGGGTCAACGGGAGAGATGATTAATAAACTCGTGGAGAAATCGAAAAGCTCACCTCAAATTGAAGTGTGAGCTGAAGATGTCACCTAGTAGGGCGATGAAAGCTTCGCAGATTAACTATCCAGCCAACTCAGAGAACACAACCACATCAAAAAGTGATTTATCCATTTACCAATCTTAGAAAATCCTGATATATTAACCTGCTGACTTATATGAGCCAAGTATCGAGCTATGACATCTGGGAGGAAGTGTTTGAGATAGGTAGAGAGATGAGGATTGTCAATGACATGAATCAAAGTCGTTCACAATGTGGCAGGTCTTATTCATTTACCATGAACTTCTAAATTCTGAAAATATTCACTAACCTCTAAGTAGTTCTTCATCATCTCGTACAATTTTTTTTTACCACATTTCTTTCTTCTTTCCTATATTCTTTTTTACTGACGTTTCGCGAATAGTTTCATCGAAGTAGTCATATACAAAATCTCAGCTTATATATACGGTAAGTAACTTAAACACAGTTCTTCAGCATGAAGTGATTTTTAAGTGGTTAAGTGAGCGAATTGATGAAGATAACAAACCATCTGCAGATTAAAAAAATACTTAAAATAATCCCAGCGTATTTAGAAAATTAAAACAAGATATTTTTAACAACACTGGGATTATTTTAAGTAATTATATAATGATTCAGTCTGACTCGCCACTCAAATTACTCCAGGAAATTGATAACATCTATCGTCTGGATATCTATAATCACGTGCAGATTGGCGGATTTTGATAAAGGTATGAAATAATGACGACAGCATGTGTTTACATAATGAAATTGCTTATCATATATGTGTTGATTCTGTCACTTCAATAGATTCCATCTTACTCCATCATTCCTATTAAGATAATTTAGATTCCACTGAATACGAAGTGTGTTCTACTGTATGATTTTTGGGATTTTTCTGAATGATGTCAATACGAAATATTCCCATACTGAGTCATAAGAAAAAGACGTGAACAGCGAAGAAAATTTTTTTGTTTTTCAACGATTCATTTTCATAAGCTGTACAATAATCGTAATTATATTTAACAAAGAAATCATACGACCAATCAAATACTGGCAAAATTTGCCCTTCAAAAACGTATTACGTAATGTAAAGTGTAGTCTAGACGGAGTGACTACTAATTGGAAGTTAGAAAAGAGGTAGAAGTTGGCATGACGTCATAAGTGTGGGAAAACGACCAATCAATATGATTGTGTAGAGTGGACAGGAACTAGTACAAAAACAATGAAGTCTTTTTATAAAATCTGTATGGAACCGTGGTGTTATTAATAAACAGTAATAGACATTTGTAAAAAATTATATTTGTAAAATCTCAGCGAGATTGAAATGAGTAATTCCAACGTTTCGTTCGGAAATCTGGTCCGAACTTCTTCAGGGAAATTAATCGAAATTAACATAACAGAGGTTTATATATAAAAGGAAACATCACTTGTTTTTAAAAACTTTGTCCAATCAGAAAGAAGACAAAGCAATAAGTCCGACAGGGTGCTTCTACTAAACTCTAATCCTAAACACCATTATTTTGAAAATACTTCTAATCATAAAATTCTAGATACTAACAGTTTGAACTGACATGAAGGCGTGATGTTAGCTGATGCATAGGAAATCCTTATTAATAAATAAAAAATGGATATGTATCACTAATTATTAATACTTGGTCAAAATTCCTGACTGTCTATATCTTCTTATGGAGACGTTAAGAAATGTTTTACAACTGTTTACCCACACACACATACACACTCTGTTTAAAGTGTTTAACAAAGGTAGACCAATATTTGTAAGTCCGAGGTCAAATTTTGATCACAGCTCATAAAATTTTGTTTATTATACTTGTTGATACTTGTTGAATGACTCATGATTGGACAAAGTTTTTAAAAAGATGTGCCTTTTATATATAAAACCTCTGTTATGTTAATTTCGATTAATTTCCCCGAAGAAGTTCGGACCAGATTTCCGAACGAAACGTTGGAATTACTCATTTCAATCTCGCTGAGAATTTACAAATATAATTTTTTACAAATGTCTACTTCTTACTCGGTGCCCAAATATTTTAGAACTATTCTGTTAGATCTTGACGACAGTTCATTTGAAACAGTAATAAAATGGTAATAAAATATGGATGATGGGAATAATAATGATGATAATGACATAACAATAACAATAATAATAGCAAACTTACATAATAAAAAAGAAGCGAAATTGTAGTAAGAACGTTACTCTGGCCACGGTAGGGCAATTGAATGTATGTAGAGCTTTTGAATGTAGAGGTCTGGTTGCAGATCCCTAATAGCCAATGATTCAGCTATGTACCGGTGGCGTATTTGAATTCCCTTTGCACGATACTAAGGGACTCTGTGTAGCATTTATGCCGGGGTGCTCGATATCCAGAGTTGACAAGGTGTTCTCCTCTGGCTAACCACGCAGGACAATATTATCAAACATAATAATTTGGCCTCATTTCATAACATGACTGAGGTTATGAAAATAATCAACCAACAACAACAGCAGCAACATCCAGCGCCAATCACCATCAACGGGAGGGATTTGAAAGAGGTTACTTCTTTCACTTATCTACGGAGCATTGTCTCAACTACAGGAGGAACGGACGAGGATGTCAAATCGAGAATCGGGAAGGCGAAAACCACATTCATCAACCTGAAACCAATCTGGAAATCTTCGTCACTCAGCATCAACAACAAAATTCGGATTTTCAATACAAACGTCAAGTCAGTTCTTCTTCTATACGGATCAGAAATTTGGCGAGTCGCAAAGAATATCTCCACCAGGTTGCAGACCTTCATCAACAACTGTCTTCGGTCTATACTGAAGATCAGATGGCCGGAAAGAATCACCAACAAGAAACTATGGGAAGAAACAAAACAAGAACCAATCGCTCAACAAATATGCAGGAGAAAGTGTAGATGGATTGGACACTCGCAGGAGGAGGCCGCTGGGTGACATCGCGCGTCAGGCCTGTGCTCGAGTGGAACCTGAAAGGGAAGCGATGAGTAGTGGGACGTCTAAGGGTGATATGGAGGAGACCGTGTGAAGAGGAGCTGAAACAGTATGGACTAACATGGATACAAGTGAAAAGTACAGCAGAAGACAGAAGGAAGTGGAGACGTGCAGTTGAAGCCCTATGTTCCATTAGGAACCCAAGGGAACAATAATAATAATATAACATGTAGACCTGTGGATAATGATTTTTCAACCTTTCAGATTCCATTCGATTTCTTAGTGGTTGGACGGAAGCTCTAGTGTGTGTTTCTTTCTTCTGATCTTGATTTCTCGAGAGATTTGTCCAATGCGTATGGCATCTCATTCTAAGCATTCATTATATTTTACAAGAACAAATCCATCAGCTAATAGTCTTTTTACGATGAATTCGCCCACTCAGCTGTACAATCACAATTACTCATAACTACTAGAAAATAGGTCTTTGAAGGATGTTATTAATGAACTCGAATTCTATTGTCGTTACATGGATGATGCATTTTTGATTATGAAGAATGAGAAGGAAGCAAAGAACATCCTGGATAAATTTAATGAGGTACATCCTGCAATAAATTTTACTATTGAGAAAGAAAAAGACTCTAGTATTTCATTTTTAGACGTCCTTATGACCAGAAAAGAGGACGGCACAATAAGAAGTTTTTATAGAAAACCTACATCAACGGGCCAGTACACACATTTTCTCAGCTTTGTGCCCTTGAAATAAAAACGCAATCTAATAAGGTGCTTGGTCTACAGAGCAAGAGAGATTCGCTCGGACGAATGTCTTGATGAGGAACTTAACAGTATTGAACGGTTGCTGAGTCAAAACGGTTATCCAGAAAAGTTTATTGATAAGAATATGAATCTAAAATCAAAGCAACCCAAGGTACCAACAGTTCCTAAAAAGGCCTTATTCTCACAAATGCAGTTCCTCGGGGACGGCATAAGCGAGACACTAACACAACGCCTTAGAAATGCGATAAAAAGATCATTCCTTGCTTCTGAATCGCTCTGTGTCTTCAAAACCACTCCTCTTTTGCGTTCGGGAGTAAAAGACAAACTGCCTTATTTCGCCTCTTCCATGCGTATCTACCAATTTAACTGCTCCTGTGGAGTGAGCCAGTTACATAGGCCGTACAATTAGGTGTGTTTCTCGTCGGATTTCCGAACATCACCCTGCGTGGTTGGTTAAGAAAAGGAGAAACGAAATCTATTCGTAGCGCCATTCTATCTCATCTTGTGGATGCAACAGAACACAAGATTGATGTTAACCAGGCTTTCAGAGTCACTTACCGCATACCAACAAATCTTAATTTTGCCTTAAGAGTAAGATTACTGAATATTGCTGAGGCTGGCTGTTGGGATGCAAATCAAGAAGCCTAATTTGTGCGTCCGAAAGAAGCTAGTTCAGACATTATCCTTACCTTGGCCATCCATGTTTGAATGATCCTCAATTTTTGTGGAATTTTTATAATTTTAGTTGATATTCTAATTGCTATCATATCTTTATTATTATTATTAATATAATTTAAGCATCTTTAATGAACTGTAATTCCATTATGATCTTACTTTACCAATCGATATTATTTAAAAAACACTAATCTTATTATTCAGACTACTAATTTAGAATATTCTATGTATATAAACATATATATAATTGTAGAGCCGGAAGAGGACTTTGACGAAAAGAATATTCTTTGCTCGATTATTTTCTGTTTTATAGAAAAAAAGACGTTTATTCGACGTAAAATCTGTAAGATTCCATTCGGCAGTAATAACATCAAAAACTCAAAATTACCTCAGCAGTGGCGTTAAGCAGCTATACAGCGAAAAACAACATTCGAATACAAAACAAGCCCTTTAGAACAAAGTCAGTTAACCAAAATTAAACTTTAAGAGGTGCCTTAGAATCAAGTAGACGATTCCCAACATGGTAGAATCAAAACTCAATCCACAAGAATCACACATCAACAACTCCTGTAGAGTCCAAAGTCAGAATGGCCTTGAGTCACGAAAACCAAATCAAGTCAGAGAACACTTATTATTATTTAAACAAAGCAAGAACTACAGTTTTAGCAGAATAAAATGGTACCATCTTTTATTTCGTTGCCTTCTCGTCAGCTGCTTACAGGCCAAAGACATTATTAAATGTATCTACAAAAACAATTTTAACATACTTGCACAGAGTTCACTTTAAACAAAAATCAACCGATCCATATACGCATACACCAATAATATATATATATATATATTATATATGTAATATTAAACACAATTCCGAACAATAATAATCATACACAATGAAAACTTTTCAGCATCTCGCATTCGGATGAAAGAGAGATAAAAATATCCAGTTACCAGGGGAAAGAAAGACTGATAACCGCGTCTTTCTGAACTCATAAGTCAGGTTTCAGGCGCTTGATGGAAATGGCTTCAGCAAACTTAAGGAGAATTGAGCTCTTTTGCCTATTGATAATTTTGAACGACTTTTCGACGTCCACCTGATGACTCGTGTCGAGGAGATGCCTGGCGATGGATGGCACTGTTTAAAGCATTTGTTCCCTTTAGACGTAAGGTTTTTGGTACATGTTCAGAAAATCGTAGATATGGCCTTCTTTCTGTCCTTCAAATGTAACTGCTCCCACAGATACATGTAAATTTGTATATACAGTTGGAGTTAACATGAGAAGGATATCTATCGATTTTTAATTGCATCAAAGAGCAAGTTGTTCGATAGACGGGAACGAGCTTAGCTGCAGGATAGGCTATGGCTAGTGATGTACTCAGCCTTCTGTTGATCATCGCTGCAATGTTTTCACCTTTATAATCAAGCTGAAAGTAGATTGGCTTTTTTCCCACTGTGATTTGTTTGCATTTGTGACTTCAGATCTTCCATACTTGTTGATGAACCTTTGAGGGTACCCATTGCTCTTCAATGTCTTTTCAAGAAACTCGAATTCTTCCTCTAATTTCTCTATAGAGCATATTCTCCTCGCTCTATAGTACAGAGTCTTGACTAGACCACGTTTAAAGCTATTTGGACGAAAGCTATTATTATTATTATTTTATTATTGTATTTCTTTGCGTTCTGAGTGGAACATAAGGCTTCAAGCTACAGCTTTGAAGCTTCGGTAACAGTGGTTTTATTTTTACGGGATGGAGTTGCTAGCCCCATGCCCAGCTTTCCCTCTTCTGCCTGTCACACTACCGGCTTAGAGAGGTTTAGAAGTGCATCAGCCGAGGATCGATTCCCCGACCGCTGAACCACCGACACACACTTCATACAACAACACGTTATCAGTGTATCGCACAGCCATAAAGAGAAGTATTAAAGTTAGAGATTAAAAAGGAACAAAGTCAAATCATAAGGATCAAGTCATCATATGATATGCAAGCATCATAACAACGATATACAGTCAAGGAGAAAAAAGGAATAATAATTGCAAAGCTAGCTGAGGCATCCTCCAATGAGCATCAATATTTTTAATTAAATTGTTCAGCTGGGATTTTACAAAAAAAATTATTTCGCTATAAATATTTCTTAGTTTATGCGAAATACTTGAGACTGTCGTAAATTAAAAACTTATTTAATCTCCATTTATTTTATTTTAAATAGTAATATTTATCTATGTTAGTATTATGTATTGGATGACGGACGGATTTTAGAATAGTGATACATTTAGCTGAGCTGTGTTCAGCACTCGTGTCACAGCTACAAAAAGCAGTTTTACATGATCTGATCTGCAAGATACTTTTTTCTGTAAAATATCTGGACATCTTGGCTTTATTATATGCAATTCCATATTAGTTTGTTTATTAGATGTATCACACAGTGAAACAGTATTATTTACTGGATGACAAAGTTTCGAACAAAATTTATTGTTCATTAACACTATCGCTACTGTCATTATTTATTTTATTTTTACATTTCCCTACATATTTCCTGACTAATTCATCAGGGGAATTATTAAGTTTCAAGGCTTCTTATATGTGTATCACTTCTTGTCTTAGATTTTCCTTGGTACTACTCAGCTTTCGTGCTCTGTCACTTAAGCATTTCACCAATCCTACTTTTACTGACATAGAATGGGATGATCGGAAGTCCAAATAATAATAATGATAACAATAATAATGATAATAATAATAATGAAGATACCAACAATAAGTAATCTAAATCACCAGCAGTAATTCCATACAAGGAAGGAACCTCGGAAACCTGACGAAGAATTCTTAACAGAGCAGAAATCATAGTGGCTGGCATTGAAACTCAAACAAACTCAATTAGAAATAAGTTTTGTCGGTTAAAGAAACCTGTGGAGCCTTTAAAACAAAACAACTTAGTTTATCTAATACCCTGCCTGCAATGATTTTCAGGGCAAATACATAGGTCAAACTAGTAGAACAGGGACAGTCAGACTAGCTGAACATAAAAACCTAGCAAAATCTAGATTGGTTGACCCGAATAAGATAAGAAATCTAGAGAATAGTTCAGCTATACCACTCACTACATGCAGTTATACACAACCATACAATAGGATGGGATAGGATGACAGTTTTAAAATCTAATGTCACTGGGTGGAGGGAGGGAGAGATTGATAACATAAGCTTTGTTTATCGAATCAACTGCAAATACATGTAACAGGAATGATCCAACACCTGTCCAGTCGGATATCTGGAAAATTCTACCACCCCAACGACGACAAATAGGAGAAGACAAAGAAAACTATAAAACTCAAGTTTCAAAGTCGTGTGATTACAATTGATATGATTATGAACAATAAATTTTGTTCGAAATGTCATCCAGTAAATAATACTGTTTCTTCACTGTGTGATATATCTAATAAACAAACTAATATGGAATTACTTACTACCACAGTGCCCAAGTTTTACACACATATTTTATTGTATGTAGCATGCCTAAATAGATACTTAAATAACCTTTTGAATGCCTACCAATAGGCCAACAACAAGCAGTCACTTGTTATTCAATAAGTTTATTGGATATAACATTCAGTGATACAGTACTCATAAGTGTTTGATGTTCCTAGGACAATTTATTGCTCCTAATCATATCAGCGTATTCACCTAACTTCATAACTTGCTTGTCATTCATTGTAATTTTCCATATATCAGGTATAGGCGTTGCGTCATTTTGACTACCGGTCTGATGGACAAAGATTCGGCGACTAACCTCTCTCTCTCCATCTGACTACATTACTTTTTAATACTATTGTAACAACAGAAGACAAGGGCCAGGCAACAGATCGTTTATTAAGGAAATCAACACATATTTATAGATTTTCATGTACATTATTATAGATTATTGTTAGCAGACAAACACAGTCTTCTGATTGGTTGTTTCTCTCTGAAAGTTAATCTTTCATCTCTTTGTGGCTGTTTCTTGAATGTCAGATCATCTATCTGCTAACTGTATCCGCCTACGCAAAGTCTTTGTTCTCATTGTTCTCACGACCAATATTTGGGACATAAACATTGACGTAAAATTAATGTCTAGCGATTTGGCTAGCAGCCAGCTCTCACCACACTATCACCTTGTTCCAGCCTGTTTCGTAAGTACGTGCAAGAGAATGCAGTGCAGTAGCTGAGCTTTTTTCTAGCTTAATTAACTGAGCAGAATCAATCATTCCAAATATAGCCAAATTTCTACGCGCTGATAACCTAAATGACCCAGATCTACTACTCTGAGGGTCAATACATGGTATTTAGTAAGTTGTATTATTTTTCTTAATAGAATCTGTGAGTTTCTTTAGCCGAAAAAATTTTTTTTCTGAGTAAGTTTGCTTGCTGCTTTAAATGTCACCCTAATTCTAGCCTTATTAAGAATCCTACATAGAGTGGTGGTCAAACCAAAACATGGCACCAGTCAATGAAATCTACAACAGTTAGTTTAAGCCAACCACGTAGGAAGGTGTAGACATCCTGGTTGGGACCCTCGGGACAGTAAACACCAATGGTTGGAAACAATTGGTGACATGGCTCAAAATCGTTCTCAATGGCTGGCGCAGATGCATCCACTTCTTGTGACCTATAATTTCCAATGAAACTATATTGTTCTTCGTTATTACTAGTCCTTTTGTCTCATATCCCTGTCTACTGTCTCTATTTTGCATTTCTTTTTACTTTCTTCTCTTGTTTTGTGTGCTACATGGAGTGTGGAGACTTGAACCACTGCACATCGGTGCAAAGTTCTATGTCGAAAACAGACAGACAGACTACATAGAGTGGAAAGATAGACATATCATCATTGTAGCCAAAAATCATTACTTTCCACACATGTTGTTCTAATTAGAACAACACATGTAAGGTCGCAATACTGTTTTCAGTTAGATCTCTTCAGGCTTTACTTTCATGTGAGTGACTTTACCTAAAATTATTAAACATAAACCAATCACTGTGATTCGTCTATAGGATGATAATTGCACAATTAGTCATAATAACAATAATGATAAGAATAATAGTAGTGAAAACAACGTGATTGTACAAACAAATGTTCCTATAAACGTTGTATATAAAGGTTAGGACGACAAATAATGAGATTCAGAAATGCATAAACAATTATTGTTAGTCACATTAGTTATGATCCCTCTAGATGTTTTTCTCATCCAAAATTCCTGTCTATTTTTGTTCTTTCTACATTTCTAACCCACAATCGCACAATATGTCAATCTTCTCAGCAATTATGATGCTACTTTGTTTGAGTTTTATCCGTCCCCCACTTGTTTATTATGGCATTTTAATTCCTAGTTGTAATTTTATTAATTTTGACCCTTCACCGGAAATTATTCTGGAACTTTTCCATCCATCTGTTATAAATGCACCAATGTACAGCCTAGTTGATGACTTCGTCGAAAAGAAAATTTTCTTCGCTGCAACTGTCTTTTTAATAGTTCCTATGATCCAATGTTTATATTCCGAAATTCAGAAATGCTAAATTGTAAGGAGGTATAAATAAAGTGCGTTTTAATGAGAATGCAATAAGACTAAAGTAGGCTTTATAAGAAAATGATTAAAAAGTATATAATGAGTGATGGTGTTATCCTGCCTAACCATCGCCTCCCCTGGCGGACGGGCATTACTAGCTGATATAGGTGCAGGTTGGAAAAGAGTAAGCGGTGGCCAAACGAAAACATGTCATCAATCCATGAAATCCTTGACATTTAAATTGAGTTAGGTAGGGAGATGCAGACTTCCGGGTTGGGGCCCGCCCTCGGGACTCTAAGAATCAATGGCTGGAGACACTAGGTGACATGGTTCAAAATCGTTGTCAATGGCTTACGCAGATGTATTCAGTCTCTGTAATCTTTCATATTCCTATCTACCATTACTCATTCTGTTTCACTCTTACACTTGTCAAAACTCTATTGATTCTCTTCACTCATTTTCTTGCCTACCTTTGTGTGCTATTTGGAACGTAGCAACTCGAACTGCTGCACTTCGGTACGAAGTTCTACGTTAAATCCAGACAGACAGACACAGGTGGTATCATTAGTTACTTAGTTAGTTAGTCAAACTTTTATTATCCAGGAGAAGGGAAATGAACGTACGAACTGTTTCTGCACAAATTATTTATATTTCATTGATTCGAACGCCAGTAGTCTTAAATATACACAGTAAATGGATAAGAAGACTATTAGAAAGATTCTACGGATGTAATGAGTTACCCTGAATGCTTGCATTCTGCCGACTGAATAGCCACTCAGTATTAATGGAATGGGAAAAATAGAGCTTCGAATGATGCTTATCTGTCACCTACTAAGCCACGATGATATGTTCTGTGACACATTGGCTAAGCTGGCTAACAGTATACACCGAACATAACTGTCAGGACGAGGACAGCTGAACTGATAAATTTATGCATGGATGTGGCAAAACCAACTAGTTTATCTATCCTTCGCTTGTGAATCACAGTCATTCTTCGACTAGTAAAAATTGCACAATTATTTCATTTAGATGGTGTCAGTCTTATTATTATTGTTTCCTTTAATTCCTGAGAGGAACATAGGGCTTCAGCTGCACGTCTCCATTGCGTTCGGTTCTCTGCTAGAGTCTTCACCTGGCTCCAGATCTGCTCACACGCTTTCATCTCCTCTTCACATGACCTCCTCCAAGTCACCCTCACACTGACGACCAACTCGCCGCTTCCCTTTCGGGTTCCACTCGAGCAATGGCTTGTCAAGTGATGTCAATTGATGATTTCCTCAGAGTATGGTCAATTCACCTCCATTTCTTCCTGCTTATTTGTTTCACAATCGGTTCCTGGTTGGTTCGCCCATCGCCAGAAATCTCTGTTGCTGATCTTTTCTGGCCGGCCATTTGATCTTGAGTATTGAGCGAAGACAACTGTCAATGAAGGTCTGTAGGTTGTTTGATGATGATCCGTAATGTGGCGATCTGATCAATACATGACTTGTTTCTCCTGAATCCAGCCTGTTCCGTTCGAAGTTTTTCATCCAGGGTAGCATGTCTGATTCCCTCCAGGATTATGCGGCTTAGTATTTTGCTTGGGATAGACAGGAGCATAATTCCGCGCCAGTTCTTGCATTGACTTAACGGTGTTAATCTTAGCCTTACATTTATTATTCAAGACAACGATAGATAACAGCCTCCAGAAAATTGATTGCTCAAAACACCGTCTTCATGTGTCGGAAGAGGAGTGAGGGTAAAAGGTGTTACAGCATTCCTCTGAGCACGCGTAATACAAAATCATAAATTCGTAATCGATTACCTCCATTCTATCTATTCAAAGTAGGCGGGAACAAAAGGCAAGTAAATCTGTTTCGATGATAACTTATATACTCATCATCAGAAAGGTCTCTAGTGATTTTAAAATGAATATACACTACGTTTTTCTAGGCATTTGTTCTGTTACTACATCTGTTAAAGACTTAACTGTTTAAAACATATGAAAGACATGAGAAACTACTGTTAATTCAAAAACCTAATTTCACTATGTGAACTATTATTTATACTTATACTGAGGTATACGGTATTAAGCATGAAAACGTGTTATTTGTCATTTTCTTCGGAAAAAAGGTCGACAGACAGTTACAAGGATTTTTCATTAAACAAGAAAAAAAATGCAAACTTCAAAGCAAGAAATAATAGTGGCAATTATTCCAAATAATAATATTTATTTTGATTGGACACTGGGTGGTAATTAACTAGTGTCATGCGACTAGTCCTCTGTTTGATGCAGACTGGATTCTATCAGTCTAGTTTGTATGGTAGCCAGCTTATAAGGTGGCTCACCATCACAGTGCACACTGAATTGTTGTTATTAGATAGTCGGAGGCAGTCAACAGGAAGCCTCGGATCTAGATCTCGTGCTTGTTGGCACTCGTCAGAAAGGAATTCATGTCCCTTCTGAGATTAGAGCCCATGTCACGCTGTGCTGCAATCGGAGAGGTTACTGGTACAGTGAAATAGCAGGTCGATCGCGAGTCTGGATACCTTAATGGTAACACCATTCACTGGGGTATTGAGTGGAACGGTTTCGAATCTCAGAAGAGACATGGGTTCCTTCAAGACTGCAGATACTCCTTTCTGATGAATGCCGACAAGCACAAAACCTAGGTCCCAGCCTTCCTTCCGGTTGCCTCCAACAATCTCATAAACACAATTCTTGTACAGAATGGAAATTTTATCATTGTGTACATAATGCACGTGAAGAATCTAGAAGACTTGGATTTCGCGAATGATTTATGTTTGATGTCACACATAATCGAAGACTTACAAGCGAAAACCGACAAACTGCTCGAAGAAGCAGCAAAGACAGGACTCCAGGTGAACATAGACAAGACAGAGGTTGTGAAAGTAACCAACCAACAACAACAGCAGCAACAACATCCAGCGCCAATCACCATCAATGGGAGGGATTTGAAAGAGGTTACTTCATTCACTTATCTAGCGAGCATTGTCTCAACTACAGCAGGAACGGACGAGGATGTCAAATCGAGCGAGAATCGGGAAGCCGAGAAACACATTCATCAACCTGAAACCAATCTGGAAATCTTCGTCACTCAGCATCAACAACAAAATTCGGATTTTCAATACAAACGTTAAGTGAGTCAGTTCTTCGATACGGATGGATCAGAAACTTGGCGAGTCACAAAGAATATTTCCAACAGCCTGTTGCAGACCTTTATCAACAACTGTCTTCGTTCTATACTCAAGATCAGATGGCCGGAAAGAATCACCAACAAGAAACTATGGGAACAAACGAAACAAGACCCAATCGCCCAACAAATATGCGGGAGGAGGCCGCTGGGTGACATCGCGCTTCAGGCCAGTGCTCGAGTAGAACGCGAAAGGGAAGCGGCGAGTGGGACGTGCACTGGTGACATGCAGGAGATCGTGTGAAGAAGAGTTGAAACAGTGTGGATTAACATGGACGCAGGTGAAAAGTACAGTAGAAGACAGAAGCAAGTGGAAACGTGTAGTTGAAGCCCTATGTTCCATTAGGAACCCAACGGAACAATAATAATAATACATAATGCAACAATTTATCTCTTTATACAAATGACAAATTAAATAACCAACAGAAAATGCTCATATTAAGTCATAAGAAAAAGAAGACGTAAACAACGACGAACAATTTCTTCTGACGAACTGCTTTTCAAGAGCTGTGTAGTCGTATTTACATTCAACAAACAATTCATAATACCAACCATATACTGCTAATTTTGTTCTAGATAATTTATTACATAATGTGAGGTGTAATCTAGAAGGGGATGACCAAGTGGAAGTGGAAGTGACCCAATAAGTCTGAAAAGTGACTAATAAATGTAAATGTAAATGTGGAGAATGGGCAAAAGCTAATGGAAATAAAATAAAGTGTTTATATAAAATCTGTAAGAAAAATGCCATTTTATTAGTAAGTAATAATAGAGTGATTATAAACAACAATGATAATAATAATAAAGCTGAACAATAAAATAAAACAAAATTATGGTAAGAAAGTTCCTCCCGCCACTCTAAGGTAAGCGAAGGAAAACAGAGATCTGGTCTCAGGTCCCGAATAGCCGGAGATTTGGCTATATATAAATGGCGCATTCGAAGTCCTTTCTTGCTACATTGAAGAACTCTGCGTAGTACTGAAGCAGTGCCCAATGTTCAGAGTTGAAAAGGTGGTATTCTTCTTTTCCCCTCTGACTAACCAAGCTGAACAAGCCAAGAATACGTTTGTGAACTTGATGTTGTCTATGGCCGATATATTTTTCCCCACAGGTGGTTACAAGCGGTATCTTAAAATTTAAACACATGACTGAATCAATTGTTTGCTGGAGAATGTGATCCGTAAGACGGCTGCTTGAAATGTCTTCTTCAGACTTTTGGAAAGATTGTTTCTAAGAATTTCTGCATCAGTTTCGCCTTTATAATCCAAATTCATGAAGAGAGCTTTCTTAGGAACAACAGAGGTTTTTCTCTCATGTCTATATCGATAAATCTAGGTGCGTGTGCCTTTTCTAGTAAAGTATCACGTAAGGATTTTAATTCAATCTCTAACGTGTCTTCCGAACAGATTTTTCAAATCCTTGAGTATAAAGTATGTATTAAATTTTGCTCTGGTCGTTAATGAACTATCTAGTCCATGTCGGCTTTCAGTATGTTGATCTTCGGCTCGAGATGTCGTGTCTCCTAGTGAGTAGCATATCAGATCACGAAATGGCTATGAGATATCCTCGAATCAGTACGGAGACATATGATAATGTATAGCCATTTGAATTCTTTGTTAAATATAAATACGATTATGTATGTCCAAACCAAGTTCACTTTTAACAGTTTGAAAAAATTTGGGCATTGGGTATATGATATTCATTATAATTAAGGTGTTTTTTGTATTTCCCAGTAAATGAAAAACAAAACGATATTGTAAACGATTGTAAAGCTCTTGAATAATATTAGATAACCACAAATACTGAAGTGAATAGAAGCATAATATATGTAATAATTATAATAATAATAATAATAATAATAATAATGCCAGGAATAGGAAGCTGTTTACAAGCTTCTTTTCTCTTTGCTTTTTCTCTCTACACAACACAATTTTTATATTTAGTAGCTGTATGAGCAAAAATTCTTATGGAATTTCTTCTGGTTTTACATGATGAGATAGATACAAGCAGAAGGTTGCGAATAATAAGGAGGATATGCAATAGAAAACGGGGTGACTGCAGCCAATTTTCGTCGCGAGATTTAAAATGCCTATCAACAACAACATTTGAACAAAGCAAGAACTACAATTTTAGCAGAACAAAAGTGGTACCATCTTTTATTTCGTTGCCTTCTCGTCAGCTGCTTGCAGGCCAAAGACATCATTAAAATATATCTACAAAAACTATTTTAACATACTTGCACAGAGTTCATTTTAAACAAAAATCAATCGATCAATATATGCATACAGTAATAATATATATATATATATATAATATTAAACACTATTCCGAACAATAATAATCATACACAATGAAAACATATCAGCATTTCGCATTCAGATGAAAGAGAGATGAAAAATATCCAGTTACCAGGGCAAAGTAATACTGCCAACCGCTTCTTTCTCGATGCATAAGTCAGGTTTCAGGCGCTTGATGGAGATGATTTCAGCAAACTTAAGGAGAATTGAGCTCTTTTTTTATTGATAATTTTGAACGACTTTTTGACGTCCACCTCATGACCCGTGTCAAGGAGATGCCTGGCAATGACACTGTTTAAAGCATTTGTTCCCTTTAGACGTAAGCTTTTTGGTACATATACAGAAAATCATAGATTGGCCTTCTTTCTGTCCTTCCTTCCCTCATTAAGGGGAATAAATGTATGAAACAGCAACACTGTCAGTTAGTCGAGTCAGAGACACACCACTAGCTTTGCTCACATCCTTTAAAGTCCTAAGTAAGATAGTATGATCTTTTTTTCTTTCTTTTGAAGCCCAGGGAAGAATAAGAGTAGGATGCGTGAATCAATAAATTCTAAGAGAAGAGGTTTAGTTATGCTAGAAAGTCTTAGCATCCTTATGTAGTAATTCGAACGAAAGATTTTCTTAGAAACCAACAACTAATATGTGACGATCAACAAAGGTGTGAAGAGAAACTGATGTCAGAATAGGTAATTTTCTGTTTATTTCCTTGCACAGTGTCGTCGATACTACAAGAACCATAAGATCGAAGCCTACAACGTAAGTCCTGTTCACATCTGAAGCTAAAATTAACAGTTTGACATCTACGGGGATTTAGTTTAAGACCATTTGAATAAGACGGTTGGTTAGCCTCAGTTAAGAAAGTATTAATATTGGACCAGTGTAATACAGAAACAGCTGGAATAGAAATTGTCACATTACCAACATATTTAATGAATGAACTGATAATTCGTACAACACTAGCTCGAGTCCTGATAGGATAAAGATTCTCATTTTACCTTCAATCACCACCTGTTGCATTGATAGTAGTCTTCATAACCTAAGGTTATTCTTCTGATAGTCCCATCACTGAATATATATATGGTTAACTAAAAGAAGTGATTTAAAGTACTTACACACCACGTGAATAAAATAAAACATTCCTACAAACTACGTGACAAGTTTACTCTGATAAAACCACTGCCCTTTTTAATCTTTGAAATTCATTTCACTTTGAAAAGGTGTTAGAAAAACACACAGGTAGAAGATGAATTGAATTTTTCTTCTACGAAATCTTATTTAAATTAATTTCATTGTAAGGCAGAATTTTACTTTCAGATTCTACTGAAAGCACAGCCAGTCGTTGGTGGATATAGATGTGGTCTTTGGTGCTGTTTTGTATTCTTAGCGGGATGATTTAATTGCAAAGCCTTCGTTGTCTTTCTAGACAGCATTTTCAGCGGTAAGTTCGGTGTTCTCCAGAAGAACGTTGAAAGCGTCACGGTTAAACCATTCAGCTCGTAGAATACAACAACACCAATATCATCCACCATAGTAACAAACCTTTTCCACTATCATATTATTACTCCCTTGGGTTCCAAGTGGAACACTGGGCTTCAACGGCACATATCCGCTTCATCCTATTCTCTGTAGTCATTTTTAGCTGGCTCCACGATTGCCAACCAACTTTTACTTCCTCCATATTACCCTCAGACACACAAATCGTCATTTCTCATTCGTACTCCTTCCACTCAAGGGCCTGCCTGGTGTGTGATGTCACTCAACCGCCTCCTCAGCATCACTATTTGCTTCTGTAATAGGTTGTTGGCGGGTTCGTTGCCAGAGTTCCTTGTCGGCTTTTTCCTTTTAGTCTACTAGAGATCTGACGTTCACGTATGAAGCGATGACAGCTGTTGATGAAGGTTTGCAGTGGGCTGTTGTAAATCCTTTTGGTGACGCGTGTGCCAAGTCTCTGAATCATATGGAAGCAGTAACTTGACATTAGTATTGGAAATCCAAATCTATTTCCTTGTGCTTATAGTGGTCTTTACTGTAAATAATTTCGAAGAGTAACACTCATATCGTTACCCCTAAATTCAGTATACTTGAATAGGCAGAATGAAGGCGATCGGTTATGATTTGAATTTCCTAAGGTAATTTGTTCATATGTGACTGCGTGTTATATGCTTAGAGGAATGCTGTAATCATTTTAAATGTTACATTTGGTTGTTTCAAAGGTGTTCTTATCGATTTTTTCTTTATATAGCTGGAATATCGGTTGGGGTGTTCGCTATACTACACGTGAACACAGCTCGCGATTACTTTCATCCTCATCTGAGAATTCTATCCTACATAAAAATAAAGCTGTTGTAGTTTAACCTAAAAGATCCCATTTTCAGTGCTAACTTTCAAATGATTGGAGATATGACTTATATGATAAAGAATCTTCGAAAACAACCAATCATGGTCAATGTTACTAGGAGAAACAGTCATTTGACTGGTGGTGAATTCCGAACACCTCACTTCACACTGGAGTAAGTAATAAAGATGTTTTTTAGAGAAATAATCGGAGATTTTTAATTAAATCATCCAGCTCAGAGAACATAACAATACGAATATCATCCATTTGGGCTATAAATCTTCTCAGTCATCTTTAAAGCTGTTACTATTACTACTGCTACTGTGCTATGTGCTACTGATAAAAATTTGTGAGTAGTATACTGGTCACGTGACCTCTCCTACTCTACTAGTTCACTGCTTTCGCAGCCAATCCCCGGAAAAAAGTGAATACTGGGTATAGGAATAAAGACTCTAACACGCAGAATCAGTCCACTGGCTACTGAAATTCCAAAGCAAAACAAAAACATGTAAACAAACTTATTCTTCTCTACAATCGAAGAGACGAAATGACGTTGGCTGGTCAAAGCCTTCAGGATGCCAGTCAGCCGATGTGTCCCCTCTCAATGAGAACAAAAATAAGCATTGAGGCTTAAAATGTTCTCAAAATGTACCAAGCTTGGAAGGCTGCCCAGTTTGGCATAGAAGTACCAGGAATCTGTGAGATGATTGGAGTTAGCATGTACAAACACAAGGATATACACAAAGCAACATGGATTTCGCCTGACGGACACACCACGAACCAGATAGATTCCATCTCAATGCTGCTCAAGGAAGCGGAGATGCAGCCTGCTGGACACAAAGTCGAGAATAGGAGCAGATGTAGGCTCAGACCATCATCTAGTTGAAGGAACATTCAAGGTCAAGCTGGAAGCCTTCAGAGCAAATGGACACAGATCACAATTCAAGTTCATGATAATTTCTCTGAGTGTTTTGATTTTTCGCTACCTTTTTATTTTGTATGGAGTGTGGCGACTTGAACTACTGTCGTCTTGAGAGAAAATTCTACGTTGAGAATTTAGTTAATGTTTAGTTGACATTGACACCTAAAGAACTGGACTGATGAATGTATTCTTCGAGTGAAAACACATGACAGTGTCATGTTGTTACAATCGAGTAGTAATTGTCTAGTCAAAGGGACGGAGTAAGTATCCACTAGAAAGGAAAGTGTCAGCAAAGGAGAATAAATGAATATATAATATATTTTTTCAAGTATTGGTTTTTGTAGGGATTTTGTCTGATTGCGTGGAGGATTTCATCATGAGCTGACATCAGTTAGAGAACCACTGGAAAACCTGGGAGTACTGGACAGCTGTTTCGTCAGACTAGTTTGGGACTCCGCTTCAGCAGTATGCACCCACCACAGGGGTTCGAACCCAGAACCTTCTGGATACAAGGCGATCCAATGGCTAGCCCATAAATTGTAACTTCTGCCAATTCACGACATAGCGCGACCATTTCTCAATGTCTTCTTCGATGAGTTACTGCCTCATCTTCAACTTGCTGTACCCTACTGGTTTGTAATAATGGAAACGAAAAAGTATTCAGATGACAATATGTGGTTTGAATTGATTCGGTCCTCCGAGCCACGTCAGCCTGATTACACTATCGATGAGCTCAACGCTAAACGAGTGAAACGGACACCCAGTGTTTTTTAAGACTACTTCGATATAACTCGCAAGCACTACTGGCTTAACGTGAGTACTTTCCAATTATTCACAACAATCAGTAGTATACACACTAATGGACTTAATTAACAAATAAATAAGGCAGTTTAAATAGGAATCCTAACATTATTGACCATTGAAAATGTTATGCTGAATCCATCTCCATAACAACATTTACAATGATTTCACAGGAATTTTTTTCCATTCAAAATATACAAGATTAGAGATTTTTCTAATATGAAGTAAAAAAAAACTATTCTAAATATTTAATAAAACATTTTTTGAATAAACACCAGATCATTCGCCCAAGGCCAAGGGTGGGTAGACTGTAGTCTTCCTCTCCCAAAGCTCTCATGTGGAGACGCATTCATAGCCTTTGCCATGTGAGTCTTTTTCACTGCCTTCACACAATCGGGGATATTCTTGACAAAAGTGAAAGGACGAATACGAACGTCTTGCACTTAAAACCTGACTGGTTGACATGCAAGTTTACCAAGAGGAGCTTAAAAATCCCCATTGAGTCATATGAAAAAGAGAAGACGTTTAGCGAAGAGACTCTTTTCGATGGCGAATTCATTCACATAGCTGTAGTACAATCGCATTTATATATAATTATTTGTGTGTGTGTGTGTGTACATGAGGTTTGTCAAGTTTAGATAATTGATCAGGTAATACAAGAATGATCTAATATAGAAACAAGGTTAATTAGACAGCAACTAAAGTAAGATTGAGTTAGTAAGTTAGATGACGTAATATGATTGACTAAAATGTTTCAACTTAGGTCAGGGTAGCAACAGAGGTAATTACAAGTAGAGACTAAGTAGAAGTGGGGTAGAGAATAATGCCATTTAAATTAGAACTAAAATTGAGCAAATAAGTTGGATGACGTAACATGAGTGACTAGAAATTGAGCGTTGGTCAAGTCAGTAACAGTGGTAATGAGGTGCAGAAATTAAATCGGCTGGGGGTAGAGAACAAGAAGGTTGAAAATGTAAAATATTACAATTGAGAAGACAAAATAATACTAATGAAGAGACAGAAGAGAAAAGGATTAGGTAGATTTTACCTGTCGGGTAATAAGATAGATTACGTCCATTGCAAGTGTAGTGATTGAACGAACTTCTTCTGTATGCAGAGTTCAGGACTTAGCAAGTGAATCGCCATTGCTTCTGCAGTTTGAAGAAGTCTGATTTGTACACCTTCAGGAAGACTACTTCGTATTCTGTAGACGACTTTGAAGTTTGTTTGGGGAGTGTAGCTTGGTGTCCGGAATCTATCAGATGTTCTAAGATAGAGCTGCGGGGGCATCGTTTTTCTCCTTTGTAAAACCATGCTGGTAAGTGTTCGGTGATAGATGTACACGGGCTCCAGAATCCGACTGGATCAAAAAACCTTGGAAACACAGCCTATGATGCCTCTTGTGGATCAGACTTCAATTAGAAGACTTAGAGGATAGTCCCTTAGGTTTTAATAATCCTGGTGTCGCTTTGATGGAATGAGGTTGCTACATTCAAGTCCCCAGCCTTCCATTTTCCCAGGGCTTACTTTTGGCCCGGAAACGGACCACAGGCAACTTGGTTGACTTCCGAACATACTACCACTGAACTACTGACGCATGTATGCGACTTTTTTCTTTTGTGAAATGTGATGTACCTAAGAGTATGTGGTTTACGCAATTCCATTATTTCTCATATATTTTAATTTTATTGACAACAATACTTTCTATACACCTCTGATATTTTCATTGCAAGTACTTGGCGTAGATTCAATGAACCAAGATTTGGAAATTAGCCTCTCACTCTCTTTCTCCACCTAACTATATCAGCTTTTAATGCTTTCATCCCATCACACCCTATTTTGTGATTACATGTAAGTGAATGGATTTCGTTGGTCAAGCTGTCGTCAAGATCATTCTAGATCTAGCTAATACCCTGTATACTAAGATAATCTAAATGAATTTAATCTAATAGTCTAATTTATGTAACTGACCTAACAGTTATTATGAAGTGGTTCTCAAAAATACGGTAAGTAACGTTTTCGCTAACAGAGACTAGATTATATCATCGAAATATAAAAGTATCTGTACACATGTTCTATAGATAGGCAGATATTGGGCTATTCATCGCTATCGACAGAAACTGCACAAGTTCAATTTAAAAAATGGTTGATCCGTAATGTATTAATCATTTTATTTGATATAGCATACATGAAGTGATACACTATTATTTTTTACTGATGATATTTCGAGCAGTCATAATCATAACAAGCCACTCACGTAACTTCTAAACTTTGTTTATATAGTTCAGCTGCTGTTTATCCTTTGATTTTATTGATAGTAATAATTTTACTCCAGTTTGGGACTCTTCAGCACCGCGCACCCACCGGGGATGGAACCCAGGACCCTCTGGTTACAAGGAAAGCTCGTAGAGCTCATTGGCCACCAGATCAGGTCCAAATGGTTGAATGATCTGCAAGCTAGCCTTGTAACCATAAGGTCCTAGGTTCATACCCAGGAGGGTGTGTACTGATGAAGACCCCAGTAATGTCTAGTCTTAATTGATTCTCTAACTGACATCAATCTGTGATCAATCTTGAAACAATTCAAATAGATGCAATCTAGCTCTTGAAAAGTGATATTTTCCATGTATCTGGTATCGGCGTCGCGCTATTCTTACTTCACATGTCAGGTAGTAGATTCCGCCTAGCTATGTCACTTCTTCTTGGAACTGTACTTCTCTCTCACTCTATTCTGTGATTGTGTGTTGTTAGTGAACGCATCATTTTGCGGCTAATCATTTTATTTTCTATAGTTTGGTTTGTAAGGGTTAGTTTTGTTTTTACGAGTTGATCACGGATTGATATCAGTTAGAGAACCACTGAAAACCAGGGAGTACTGGACAGCCAGCTGTTTCATCCTAGCTCTTTGGGAATCATCGTCAGTACGCACCCACCACCACGGTTCAAACCCAGGACCTTCTAGTTACACGGTAAGCTCGTATACCACTCAGTCACTGGGACCCTATTCAATGGCCAGCCCATGAATTCTACCAATTCGTGATTTAGCGCGACCCCAGCCCATGTCGTAGGTGGGACATCCATCCATCATCATTTTATTACTTAGCTAAATTGTTACTGGTCTAACCACCAGTAGGTTGGGAGTATGCAAATATCGGAACACAGGAATTTAACTAAATTTAGAATGATCAACCCGACGAAGATGAAAAGTCTGGCGAAAAACTCAGCGCCCGTAATGCCTGCTCTAACACACAATAAGATGGGACAAAGCTACAATTCTCTAAGAAGTAACAGAGATAGGTGATGGTGGTGGTGGGAGAGATTGGTCATTGAATCTCTGTGTCCATAGAATCTACACTCAACACGTGCAATAAAAATGATGCAACGCCAATATCAGGGAGGGATATAGAAAATTTTATTACTAACAAAAATCAAAGGATGAGAAAAAAAGAATGGAGTTATGTAGACATAGTTTGAAAGTTGTGTGAACAGTACCTGGATATGATTATAAGCAGCAATAATTTGTGCTCGATATATGAATCATCAGTAAATAAATAAGGCTCTATCACTACTGAGTGCTCTTTATCAAGTAATCGTATTCAACGATGGAAATAAGTTGTCTGAAATAGCTATCCCGAAAAATTTATCAAGAAACACACGACAAAGAAAGCGGAAAAGGACTAATCACTATCCGTAAACAAGAAGCCACTTTATATATGACTGCAACTCAAGAGCGATATACGAAGTGAGATAATTACGAGGAAATTGAGAAAATCAGTTCAAAGAACTTTTAATGCTGGCGAACTACACGTATTATTCTCTACACGACCGATGGTGATTCCTCGACTGGAAGATGAAGTACCTAGACTAGCCACTTGAAATTGTATCTACCAATTCAACTGCGCTTGTGGTGGAGCGAGTTATATTGACCGTTGCTCTAGGAACTTGATTTTTCGTACCAGCTCGAGAACATCTCCCACTATGGCTAAGTAAAGGTGTAGTGAAAACCATCAACAGTTCGATATTGGACCATCTGGTGCAAACTGGCCACAAAGCCAGCCAGCGTGGAAGAATCCTTCTCTATAATCTACCAGGCGCCTAACAAATTGCCAAAATCATCGAAGCACCACATGCTCCAAACAGCAGAGGCTATTGCAATTCGCCTCAAACAACCAGTGCTCTGTGTTCAAAAGAAGCAAGTGCAGCCAGCTCCTACTACTGCCCTGGCCGGCCTTCAGTGGAGACTATGAATTCATGAATTTGTAATATTATCTTTCCTAATTTTTCTGACATTCAGCTTATTTTATGTTGATGCTATTGAGCTTATTGATTCGATGTTATTTAAACAGCATTAATGTTGTTCATAACACTAATTCATTCATTCACTACTAATATGTATATATAACTGTAGAGCCCGATGAAGAAGGGGTTATCGAAAAGAGTACTCTTTGTTCAGTATCCATTCTTTTGAAAATTTCTGATGGGCATTCTTAATCAGTTAAAATGATTGAAGTATCGAGTAAATCAGTTTTTTTTACTCTACTTCAGAAAATAATAATGATGATGTAAACATCAGTAGTAGCCAAATGTTGTTTTTTTTCTTTCTGCTTGCTTGTCACTCACCCCCCATTATTCACAGTAGATAGAAACAATATACACATATATGTGCGTTTTACACTTAGACAGTTGTTTTCTCTACAACTCGAAAAAAGCAAAGATTGAATCAATTGAATCAAGCACTTACTGATTAATAATAATTCATTAATTAATGAAATGACAAGACACACATTCATTACTTCACCTGCTACTTTTTCTCAAAAGAATTTTCAATGCTTGACAAGGCGATGTCAGTCAGCCAATCAATCAATACATACTTTACTGGCATGATAACTGCATGAAACTGATTGGTTGGATTGATTAGCAGGAAGGTGATTGGCTGAAAGTCAGCTGTATGTCACGTGATAGCTTTTATTTTTTACAGTTATGATGGTAGCATTCAAATATCAAATAGTAGAATACGTCATTCCGCCAACACATATATTATCCTACCATCATAAAAAATTGATCTGAAAAACTGAGTAGAACTTGTAAGCTTCGTATAGAAAAAGCATCTTTTTGATATATGTTGGTTCGATATAGAGTAAAAACGTGTAACTGAAATCTGTCTATCATGTTCTTTCTTATTAATTCTAGTAGATTGGCGAGGGGTGTGGTATTACTCAGTGTTATTTAAAATGAAAATCTCTAATTCTCATATTGAAATAATGGAGAATATTTGCTAAATCAACTGAGATGGTTAGGACATGTGTTACACGCCTGCCAACCCATTACTTGCCTCGACGAGTAATGTTGACTGAGATAGGATTACCTTAGAAAAGAATTAAAGTTGGTCAATTCTACGGTGACCTGCTTAAACCACTGGGTTAACTTAATTTTCATCAAGCATAATTTATTATTATTGTTTCCTTTAATCCCTAGAGGAACATGGGGTTTCAGCCGTGCGTCCGATTCTCTGCTAGAGTCTTCACCTGGCTCCAAGTCTGCCCACATGCCTTCATCTCCCCTTCACATGACCTCCTCCAAGTCACCCTTACACTGACGACCAACTCGCTTCCCGTTCGAGTTCCACTCGAGGGCTTGTCTAGTGATATCACTTGATGGTTTCCTCAGAGTATGGCCAATCCATCTCCATTTCTTCCTGCCTATTTGTTTCACAATCAGTTCCTGGTTGGTTCGCTCATTGCCAGAGATCTCTGTTGCTGATCTTTTCTGGCCGGCCATCTGATCTTGAGCGAAGACACCTGTTGATGAAGGTCTGTAGTTTGTTTGAGGTGCTCTTTATGACGCGCAGTGCAAGTCTCTGATCCGTATAATAGCACTGATTTCACATTGGAGTTGAAAATCCGGTTCTTATTTTCATTTCCATGCTGAGTGCTGTTGACCTCCACACAGACTTGAGAGTATAATGCATCCATCTAATTTTTTCCGTTTCCTTCTTGTTGTTTTAGCCTTCCAATTATGTTGTGCTGGATCACAATATGAACTCACGCCAATTTTTAAGTGACTTTCAACCTATCATCACTGTACACTTCAAAAAGAAAATGAAGGGAAAATTTCGTAAAAGACTGATTCTTATTTCAGAGAGAATGACGTTGCATCATACGACATACTGGAGATGAATATTTCCATTAGAAGATTCTATCGGGGAAAGTGAATATTTTGCAAGTAATCATGCTGAAAATACTGGATTGTGTTTAAACATAATTTTCAGAATAAAACTGATATAATTATTATTTTCAAGTATTGGTTTTGTAGGGATTTTGTTTGATTGCATGGAGGATTTCATCATGAGCTGGCATCAGTCAGAGAACCACTGGAAAACCTGGTAGTACTGGACAGCTGTTTCGTCAGACTAGTTTGGGACTCCGCTTCAGCAGTATGCACCCACCACAGGGGTTCGAACCCAGGACCTTCTGGTTACAAGGCCAGCGAGCTCGTAGGCCATTAAGCCACTGGGACCCAATCAAGTTGCCAGTGCGTGAATTCTATCTTCTGCCAATTCACGACATAGCGCGACCATTTCGCAATATCTCCTTCGATGAGTTACTGCCTCATCTTCAACGTGCTGTACCCTACTGGTCACGGCTTCCCACTAGAGGCACAATTCACTGCCTGAATTGGGCCAGTCGCTAGTTGGCATCAGATTAATTTCCAAGTATTGGTTTTGTAGGGATTTTGTTTGATTGCATGGAGGATTTCATCATGAGCTGACATCTAGCGACTGGCCCAATTCAGGCAGTGAATTGTGCCTCTAGTGGGAAGCCGTGACCAGTAGGGTACAGCACGTTGAAGATGAGGCAGTAACTCATCGAAGGAGATATTGCGAAATGGTCGCGCTATGTCGTGAATTGGCAGAAGATAGAATTCACGCACTGGCAACTTGATTGGGTCCCAGTGGCTTAATGGCCTACGAGCTCGCTGGCCTTGTAACCAGAAGGTCCTGGGTTCGAACCCCTGTGGTGGGTGCATACTGCTGAAGCGGAGTCCCAAACTAGTCTGACGAAACAGCTGTCCAGTACTCCCAGGTTTTCCAGTGGTTCTCTAACTGATGTCAGCTCATGATGAAATCCTCCATGCAATGATTATTATTATTATCAAAAGATAAAATCTCCCCGTGAAGTCTTTTACTGTTGGTTTGAGTCAAATGGGTAGAGACTGTCTAGTTGGGGTCCTCGAGATGCTAAGAATCAATGGCTGGAAACTGTTGATGATGTGGCTTGAAACTGATCTCATTGGTAAAGATGCATTCACTCCTCATGATCTCCTAGATCATTAAAAGTCTCTTTATTTTCCATATGGTTATTATTATTTCCCCCTTACCTTTCTGCTTAGCGCATTTTCTTTAATTTTTTCTCTATCTCTGTATGATATATAGAGTGTAGCGATTTAAACTGTTGTAGAAAGTTCTACGTTGAAAACTTATTGAGTCAGGAGAAAATATGTAGGTCAGGTATTTGTTCTTGGTATACTGAATTTTCTAAGCTGAACGATTTAATTGACAAACTTCCACTGAAAAGTCAACGCTGAAGATGTTCTGTCCAGAGGGAGAATGATAGATGCACAGTTAACCCAATCAACGATCATAGAACTCAACAACTATATGAACGACAGCGATTTTTGTGTTCTTCAAATAAATTTTGTCAGTCCTACTAACACTTAAATATGTTGTAATTACTGTCTAGTTGACAAGTTGCAAATTTTTAAAGCTTTCAAGTGTTGGTCCTTGTTTGAGACTCCTTAGCAATACGCATCCATAAGCCCACCAGGGGTCGAACGCAGGACACTTCAAGGTTACAAGGCGAGCTCGTTGATCATTCAACCATGAATTCTAACTTCGACCAATTCGCGATCCTCATCCAATGGCCATCACAGAGTACTCGTCCTCACTTCCAGCTTGGTGGACCCCTGTGGTCACAACTTCCTCTCCACTAGAACTTCAGAAAACCTCATCCTGCAGTCAGTTACTCACTAGTGAGCATAAGATTGATTTCGAGTTTTATCCCGAACTGAGACATCAGTTAGAGAATCAATGAAAACCAGCAGGGAACACTGCAGCTTCTCCGTCCAGCTTTGACAGACTTAAGCAATACGCAATTATGACCCCATAGCCAGGAATCTACAAGAATAAACTTTTACAACTAAATACTCAATGAGACTTATTACTAACTCTACATGTTCAGAAAACCTTGCCAACTGACAAACGGTTACCCAGTGAACAACAACATACCACCTTTGGTTGTTATTATTTTTCTTCTCAGTAGATTTATCTACAGTTTATTTGGTTTTACAGAAACAGACAAACAAACAAATAAACAAGACAAAAAAAAACAAAGAGAGACAACAAACAAACGAACTAACGAAGGAGGGGTGGAAAATAAAATAAACAAACGAATAACAGAAAGACTAAAACAAATTTAAAATAGTAATAATGATAATAATATCTTAAATTGAAAGTACAACTGGCATGGCGCTTCATAGAAATAGAGTCCTAAGGCGGCGATGAAAACAAATTCAATGTTCAATGGATAGGAACAAAAAACAAAATGTATGTATGTATGCATGAATGTATGTCAGTAAGATGATGAGTAGGGCTCAAAATAAAACAGGACCAAGAAATGAAAAATGAAATAAAATATAACGAAGTGACTTCTTTTTCTAGAAATGGACAAGGGGGACAAAAATAAAAGAAAATATATGTGTAAATATGTATTATTATTATATTATTCTACTTATAATAATAACTATTATTATCTGTAGTGAGTAATCTCCATTTCATACATATATATGTATATGTATATATGTGAGTAAAGATCATATAGGGATGACTAACAAAGATATGTGTGACAAACGAGTGAATAAAATTTAAAAAAAAACCCAAAAAAGTAAAACAAACATAAAAGAAACATAAATAATGCGAAAATCTGATCTGGAAAGGAGAACAACAATAAGAAGATAAGGGTTACACACAATATATAAAGAAAGGCTGAATGAAAGTTTTGAACTATGGCTGAACTGTTGAAAAATACTCAAGTGATGACTGATGTATGGTGTGTGGTGTATATATATGTATAATACGGAAGTGCATGAGATTATTCAAAAGAAAACGGGGTACTTAGTATCTATAGGATAAAGAAAATGTGCAAAATACAACAATATTTAATTTGGTTTATCTAGTAAGATAGATAGATTACAATATAAGCATATATATATATATATATAAATGTATTCTTTAAAATAACAGGGACAAAATAAAAGCACACAGTACAGTACATGTCTATGTATATATATATATGTATTTATATGATACGAATATAATCTGAAAATAAGACATCTAGATTTTAGTTGTGTTGCATATTTTCGTTTTGTATTGCATTACTGCTTATTATTATAAGTTTTTAAAGATGGCGCACTCGTTTAAGAGGAGTAGATAAAAAGTCAACCGGTGAATGACTACTAGTAGTAGTAGTAATAGTAGTAGCCGTAGTACTTGATTCATCAGGTTTATCATCAAACGATGATAAGACATCAAGACAAGGATTATTTGATTGACCACCGAATTGGATTTGTGTAAATGAATCTAAAAGAACAGAGGGGAAAGAAAAGGGAAAGTAGGGGTTATAATAATAATAATTATTATTATAGTATATGTGTAAAACTTGGGCACTGTGGTAGTAAGTAATTCCATATTAGTTTGTTTCTTAGATACATAACACAGTAAATCAAACAGTATTATTTACTAGATGACGTTTCGAACAAAATTTATTGTTCATAATCATATCATATGAGTAGCAGTTCCATACAAGGAAAGAACCTCGGAAACCTTACGCAGAATTCTTAACAAGGTAGGAATAAAAGTGGCTGGCATTGAAACCCACAAACTATATTAGAAACAAGCTTTGTAGGTTAAGGGATCCTGTAGAGCCTTTAAAACAAAACAATTTAGTTTATCTAATACCCTGCTTGAATGATTGTCAGGTCAAATACATAGGTCAAACTGGTAGAACAGGGTCAGTGAGTCAGACTAGCTGAACATAAAAACCTAGCAAAATCTAGGTTGGTTGACCCGAATAAGATAAGAAATCCAGAGAATAGTTCAGCTATAGCACTCACTAAATGCAGTTACGCACAACCATACAATAGGATGAGTAAGGATGACAGTTTTAAAACCTAATGTCACAGGGTGGAAGGAGAGATTGATAACAGAAGCTTTGTTTATCGAATCAACTGCAAATACATGTTATGGGAATGATTCATCACCTGTCCCAGATATCTGGAAAATTCTACTACCCCAACGACGACAAATAGGAGAAGACAAAGAAAACTATAAAACTCAAGTTTCGAAGTTGTGTGATTATAATTGATGCGATGATTATGAACAATAAATTTTGTTCGAAACGTCATCCAGTAAATAATAGTGTTTCACTGTGTGGTACATCTAATAAACAAACTAATATGGCATAATTATAGTAATAATAATCTATTTCAATGATTTCAATAGATTATTAATGAAAGATAAATTAATCTGATGCTCGCTAGTGACTTGCTACAGGATGGAGTTTCCTGGAGTCAGTTCTAGTGAGAAGTCGTGACCAGTGAGGTCCAACCAGATGTCACGTGTGAGGATGGATGTGTCCCACCGACGACATTGGTTGGGGTCGCGCTAAATCACGAATTGGTAGAAGTTAGAATTCATGGGCTGGCCATTGAACCAGGTCCCAGTGGCTGAATGGTATACAAGCCAGCTTGCCTTGTAACCGGAAGGTAATGGATTCGAACCGCGGTGTAAGGTGCGTACTGCCGATGATTCCCAAACTAAGAAGAAACAGCTGGCTCTCCAGTACTCCCTGGTGCCTTTCAATGGTTCTCTAACTGATATCAATCCGTGATCAACTCGTGAAAGATAAAGTGCTAAATAAAAAGAAGAGAAGTCAATCGATGCAGTTGTGAAGCTGAGAGATGTGTTGTGCTTGCCAAGCCACCATCTTACACACACACACACCCGCTCCAAAGAACGAGGTTAGTTGACACGGAGTTGGGTTGGAAAAGCGTTATGCATGATCAGTTTCAAACTTGGCATGAATCTATGAAATGTAGGATAGTTGGTTTTACCCGCATAAGTAGGGAGACATAGACTGCTTGGTTGGGGGTGGGGTCTTCACGATGCTAAGAATGAATAGCTAGAGACTACTGGTGATATGGCTTAAAACAGTTGTGAATAATAGTGCAGATGCATTCACTCTTCGTAATCCCCCCCCCACATTCCCATTAAATTCTCATGTTTTCTCTTATGTAATTATTCTTTCTGCTTTACATTTCCGTTTATTTGATTGGACACTAGTAGCTAGTGTGATGTGTCTAGTCCTTTTTTGGTGCAGACTGAATTCTATCAGTCAGGTTTGCAATGCGACCACCATTCTAGGTAGCTCGCCATCACGGTGCACATTGATTTGATGAAATTAGATAGTTGGAGGCAATCGGCAGGAGGCCTTGGACCTTGCTGACGAGTGCCAACTAGCACGAAACCTAAGTCCAAAGCTTCCTGCCAATTGCCTCCAACTATCTAACATCATTTCCGTTTATTATTATAGTTCTTTGGAATATCTTTTCTCTATTTTTGTGTGCAACAGGAAGTATGGTCACTTGAACTGATACACTTCTGCGCAAAGTTCTATGTTGAAGTCATGAGCTGACATTAGTTAGAGAACCATTGGAAAACCTGGGAGTACTGCACAGCTGCTTCGTCCTGGTTGGGGACTCTTCAGCAGTCCCAAAATAAAATATAAAAATATCAGATATGCATGCAAAGGATGTCGAATTTACTATGAACTGTTGTACAAGCGATTGTAATCAGATATTTTCAATCAAATTTATGCCTACAGAAAGAGAATATGATCAATCTTACACACTACTTTGGTAACTGTATTTAGTTTTTTGATTGCTTCAATTGTATAATCATCCATATTACTGATTTCACCCGAATGAGATAACTTCAGCCTTGTGAAATATGATTTTCTTGGACTGTTTCGTAACCTTATAAGCAATGTAAATGCCTGTTAATTCTATACTCCCTCCTTTCCCGCTTCCCCTTCGAAATGCATATAAATTGATGATGACTTAAGCTATTATGAATCGTAGCGTTTATATTTTGGATGCGTTAATTTATAACATTTTTTCTCTCCAATCACTTCGATATTTAAAGTGTGTTAACTAAATTTAAGCCATCGAAATTTGAGGTGGTCTGCATCCCATGAGAATCTGTCACGTGAAATGATATTACTTTACACTTCAAATATGGTCTTTCTTGTTTTAATCAAAATCATCAAGGCTAGTCTATTTTAAGCTATTGTGAGAAGTCACCCGGCAGAGATGGTTTTTAATCTATCATATATATATATATATATATAGTCAGGGATTAACTTGCTACCAGGGAATAATCTCGTTGACTTAGAATATGCAGACGATATAGTACTTCTAGGCGAGGACGCTGACAAACTGCAGAGTCTTCTGAACACCTTAAGCTGCAATCTACGAATGTTTGACATGCGATTAGCTCCCGCCAAATGTAAGATGATGTTATAGGACTGGACTGCACTGACTCCTAGCTTAGAAATAAGGAGTGAAGTGGTAGAGCACGTTGACCACTTCACTTACTTGGGAAGTACTATCAGCCCCAACGGGTTGATCACTGACGAAATCTCAGCACGGATACAGAAACCCAGTTTCGCATATACTACTTTACGCCGTCTCTGGCATAGACGTGATATCCGACTATCGACCAAAGGGCGTGTGTACTGCTCATCAGTCCGCTCCGTCCTCCTTTATGGCTGTGAGACCTGGCCATTGAGAGTGGAAGACATGAGAAGACCGGCTATCTATCTTTGATCATAGGTGCCTGCGTTCTATCTCCCGTGTGAAGTGGTATAATAAGGTGAGCAATATTGAGGTTAGGCGTCAAGTGCTAGGTAAGGAGGGGAAATCAATCGACGAGGCTGTGAAATTACATCGACTGAGATGGTTAGGACATGTGTTACGTATGCCTAGTCATCGCCTTCCTCGACAACGGGCAATGTTAGCTGATATAGGGTCAGGCTGGAAAAGAGCTAGCCGCGGTCAAACCAAAACATGGCACCAGTCAATGAAATCTACAACAGTTAGTTTAAGCCAACCACGTAGGAAAGTTAAAACCCATGGTTGGAAACAATTGGTGACATGGCTCAAAATCGTTCTCAATGACAGCCCAGATGCATCCACTCCTTGTGACTTATGATTTCCGATGAAACTGTTCGTTCTTCGTTATTACTATTCCTTTGTCTCACACCTCTGTTTACTGTCTCTAATATGCATTTCTCCTACTTTCTTCTCTTGCTTTGTGTGCTACAAGGAGGGAGTGTGGCGACTTGAACTGCCGCACATACGTGCAAAGTTCTACGTCGAAAACAGACAGACATGCGTTGAATATTGATGATCTCCGTAGTAGTAGCAGGAAAGATAAAGATTATAATAATGCACACACAAACACACATTTAGAAAATAGATATGTCTCAAGAAATGACACGAAAAAAAATAGTTTCAAAAAAGATGAAAATGAGAACAGTAAATACACACAGGTCGATGAAAAAACGTGAGGTGAGAAATAATAAACTAAAATTCTCTACAAATTACTTATTAGTAAACTAGACACTGTGGAAGTGAGATTCAATGGCTTAGACACTCGACTATCACTCACTCAGTAAGTAGTGGGTCGAGGGTTGGAATCTCGCTTCACTTACTTGAGCCTGGACACCTAAGTTTGGATTATAGCATAAAAAACCTATTCTAGGTATATAAATTCTACTTTAAGTAAAGACTATTGGAATTCGAAGACCAAAAACACTGTAAATAAAATAATTTAATTAATTAGTGATTTTTTAGAAGAAGAAAAACAAGACAGGACTCCAGGTATATATATAGAGAAGACGGAGGTGATGAAGACAACTGACCAATCAACAACACCAAAACAACAACAAAAACTATAAAAAACAAAACAATTGAGCAGTAAAGAATATCCTTTTCGATAATTTCCTCTTCTGGCTCTACAATTCTATATAAATGTTTATATACATAGAACAACAACAACCAGTATCAATCACTATCAACAGGAGAAATATGAAAGTGTGTACTTCCTCCACTTATCTGCAAAGCATCATTTCAATAGCAACAACAATAGGTGGAACAGATGAAGATGTCAAGGCCAGGCAGATTTAAAAAGGCAAGACAAAACTTTGTCACTTTGAAATCAGTTTGGAAAATATTCTGCATCCAGCACAAAGACCAAGAACCGGATTTTTAGCACCAGTATCAAGTCGGTCCGTCTATACGGGTTAGAAACTTGCTCTTTGTGTCACGAAAAGCATTTACAACAACAGCCTGTTGAAGACTTTTATAAATAGCTGCTCCCTTCGCCCGCTCCATATTGACGATCAGATGGCCAAAAAGAATCAGTAACAATAAACTCTGGGAACAAACGAACCAAGAGCCGATTGCTCAACATATATGTGGGGGAAAGTGGAGATGGATGGATCGGGCATATATTGAGGAGGCCGTCGGATGACATCGCGCGCAATGCAGGCAATCACTCAAGTGGAATCCGAATTGGAAACGTCTGGAGCGTCCTAGGGTGACACGGCGGAGATCAGAGATTATGGGTGGTCTTGGGGCCAGATAGAGAGGACCACAGAAAATAAATCAAAATGGAGATGTGCTGTTGAAGTCCTATTTTCCACTTGGATCCCAAGGGAATCACAATAATATTATAATAATTACTTAAAGACCAATTTGAGTAAAACTTATTGAAACCGGGCGTTAAAATATCTTATAACCTGGCGCCTAACGTTTATAATCATTTACGTGAATCGTTTAGAGAAGAGCACGTGTCCTAGCTACGGTTTATTACACAATAGAGGTGAATGGCAGTAAAACTTGTCATAACCTGAAACGACAACAACTAAGAAGATACGTTCACAGCTTGGAAATGTGATTATGATATACCGTGTTGTGAACCTGGATCCATTGAGATGGCGAGCACATGTGTTAAGCATGCCAAGAAATCCCCTTCGTCGAGCAACATTAGGTTGGATGTTAGGTTAGAGGTGATCAAGTCAAAACATAGCATCTACCCATGAAGTACTTGGTTGAATTGGTTGTGTTCTCTAAGATGGTTGATTTAATTGCGAAGCTTTCTTAGTCCTCCTTCCAGATGACATCTTCAGTGCAGATTTTAGTATAAGATGAACTCATTTAAATTCCCTATCAATGATATAACTGCATCTCTTGGCGACCGCTGTCGTGATTTACGTCTCTATTGATCACTTTTATTGACTTGAAATTCAAAACACCAAAAATGTCATGGAATTCCCTAGAAGCCTGGTAGTCAAGTGAATTAGCAATTAACAAACACATTAAAACATAGACCGAATTTACCAGCTAATAAGAAGCAAATCACGTGAAACTTCGAATTCCAAGTCAATAAAATATAATCAATGGAGATATAAATTAACAACCAGTCACGACAGTGGTCGCCAAGAGATACAATTACATCATTCATGGAGAATTTAAATGAGTTCATCTTATACTGAAACCTGCACTGAAAATGCCGTCTAGAAGGACGACAAAAGCCTCGCAATGAAATCAACCAGCTCAATATCATCCCAACATATCTTCTCCATTATTTCGAAGTAATTGGCTATTGGTTTGAATTACATAGGCAGGTGTAGATTATCTGGCTGTGGTTCTTGAGAAGCTAAGAACCACTGGTTGGAGACTGTTGGTCACTTGGCACAAAATCTTTCTGAATAGGGCAGAACGCATTCACTATTCGTGATCTCCTAGATCTATTGAATCTCTGTCATTCTTCGTGTAATTATACTTTTCACGTTAATTTTAGATTATTATCATTTCATCATGAGCTGACATCAGTTAGAGAACCACTGGAAAACCTGCAGGGAGTACTGGACAGCTGTTTCGTCAGACTAGTTTGGGACTCTTCACCAGTACGCACCCACCGGGGTTCAAACTCAGGATGATTCTCTAACTGATGTCAGCTCATGATGAAATCCTCCATGCAGTCAAACAAACAAAATCCCTACAAAACCAATACTATTATCATTTCTTTGGATTTCTTATTTCTCACTACACCTTAATGTGTGTGTGCTTTTCTAGAGTGTGGCAAACTGAACTGCCGTTGTTTTATGTAAATAAATATCAGCTATGAAAATTCAGTCCATATCTGTTGTACTGTTGCATAGATCAACACAAGACTATTTATTGTATACTGTTAACCAGATAACCTATTTTATTATTATTAATAAGATACAATTAAGACATAAAATTTACGTTGTAAGAAGCTGACAAAAATGTTAGAATTTTCGCGAAACAATTAATCACTTTTTTGAATTAACCTTTGACCACGGAATGACTTCAGTTAGTGAACTATTGAAAAATACCAGGGAGTACTGGATAACTGCTTCGTACTAGTAGTACGCAACTAAGACTCTGTGGGGGATCAGACACTAGACTTTCAGGTTAAAAGGAGAGCTTATTGATCACTTTCAAGCACTATGACGGCATCCAATGGTCCATGAATTCCAGCTTTTACCAATTTAGGATGTATAGAGTGCCTACTAGCCAATGTTATGGCGAGTAGTTTCCCCACATCCAACTTGATTATGAATTTCAAGAAAATACGAAGACATAATGTATAAGAATTTAACCCTAATGTATTTGTTGCGCACAACATTTCAAACACTTTAATCATACTACACATGTTGGGGCGGTATACCTTACTTAAAGGTTGTGTGAAAGGTCCAGTAGTGGTTAGAAAGTTTAATTCCTCTTTATATATGTTTACAAACAATTTGTCATCACAGTACTTACTCCTTGCTTGATAAATTTTATTTTGAAACCGACATCGATGTACTAAAATGTACTACTATTACTATTATTACCCTATTTTCCTTTCATTTCGGTTCATTGATCTTCTCTGTTATTTTGACTTTCAGTAGAGCCTTTGCACTTGACCAATGTTAATTCTCTTACCGTTTATAACGCTTTATTATTATTAGTATTATTTTTTGTGTATAAATCCCTATGACAAATAAATGTGTGATAAGATTATTCGAAATACCTTGTGCAAAACAGTGATTTTTTACAATGCTGAACAGGAGACATAATCGTGTTATATATCTCAGACTTTCTTCAACACCCCTGTCTTCACTGGCTGCTCGATAGTGAGGATTAAGATGACAAACCAGAAAGGATAAGCAACAAAGAACCAACCAAGAGCCTGTCGCCCCAGCAATATGTAGAAGGAAATGCAGATAGATTGGACATACACTGAGGAGACCGTTGAGAGTGAAATCAAAAATACCAGTCTCTCAATTGGAACCTGAATGTGGAATGATGCATAGGGGCGTTTGAGGGTGTGTCATGGAGGAGGCTATGTGACGAGGAAATGAAATCTTATGGGTAGGGGTGGAACCAAATTGGAATAGACTTCAGGGAACAGAGTGAAATGGGAGATGCACTGTTGAATCTCTATGTTCTATTCGAAACTCAAACGAATGTCTGTCTACCTGTTTTCGATATAGAACTTTGCGCTGATGTGCGGCAGTTCAAGTCGCCACACTCTACTCCTTGTAGCACACACACAAAGCAAGAGAAGAAAGTAGGAGAAATGCATAATGGAAACAGTAAACAGAGGTGTGAGACAAAGGAGTAGTAATAACGAAGAGCAATATAGTTTCATTGGAAACCATAAGTCACAAGGAGTGGATGCATCTGCGGCCAGCCATTGAGAAAGATTTTGAGCCATGTAACTAATTGTTCCCAACCATTGATGTTTACTGTCCCGAGGATCCCAACCAGTCAGGAAGTCTACACCTTCCTACTTGGCCTAGACTAACTGTTGTAGATTTCATTGACTGGTGCCATGTTTTGGTTTGACCACCGCCGCTAGCTCTTTTCCAGCCTGACCCTATGTCAGCTAACATTGCCCGTTGTCGAGGAAGGCGATGACTAGGCATACGTAACACATGTCCTAACTCAAACGAATAATCATGATAAATAAGCACAGACTACAAAAAAAAATCTGCAAGAACAGATATGATATTCCAAAGACTGGGGCAACTGAGAAATTTTAGTTCTATTTTACTACATAGCACAGGTGATTTACAATTAGTGTAGGCGGTGAAGTTAAAGGATAATGGTTCGCATAAACGATAGCACGAATGACCTTAAAAGTGGGCAATCAGAGTTCGCATGAGTATAACGGATAAATCGAGTCCATTATTAACAACGAATGTTGCTCATGACTCTTGATAAAGATTTTATAGAGAAAAGTATCTTAAACTAAGCCCTGGTCAGTAATTATACTAACATTATCTCAAACTCGAACTGTAGTCTAGCCCTAACCCCTACTCAATTTCCTGACCTTAAACGATTATGATTTGATTAAAACAATTAGTTTCTTTGATAAATTTGAATAAGGCATTAAGAAGACAAATTTCGCGAGATGATAGCCGTCATTTCGTAGTTTCTTTACAACCACTTTACAACTGACATGGTTAACAATAATCAAATACAGATCATGACAATTACTCAGTTAAATAAAAAACAAAAGTACATACTAATGACCAATCATATTTAGATAGGTCATGTAGTCCATGGTAGGCGAAGATTGAAGTCTGTTGTTTTTTGTACACACAGTTTAGGCTGTATGTGATTAATCCAAAGTGCTTCCATCACCTTCAATAACCAACCTTGAATTAGAGTTATGTGAAATAATTGTGAAACAGTGATTAATATTGATTTTGTGACCTGACATTAATAAGTGTTTTGCAATGGATGATGCTGGATTTCTATTCGCATCTCTTTTTCTCACTTGCCGAACATTTCCGATCCCTGTACCTACGATTAAAGGACGAAATTCTGTGGACTCTACTTCAAACTGTATCTACGAGTTCACCTACAGCTGCGGTGACATCTATATAGGTAGAACCAACAGAATGTTTCAATGTCGTCGGAAAGAACATGTTCCAAAATGGCTACTAAATCATATAGAAAATTCCAATGCGAGTAATGTGAATAGAAATCCAGCATCATCCATAGCAAAACACTTATTAATGTCAGGTCACAAAATCAATATTAATCACTGTTTCACAATTATTTCACATAACTCTAATTCAAGGTTGGTTATTGAAGGTGATGGAAGCACTTTGGATTAATCACATACAGCCTAAACTGTGTGTACAAAAAACAACAGACTTCAATCTTCGCCTACCATGGACTACATGACCTATCTAAATATGATTGGTCATTAGTATGTACTTTTGTTTTTTATTTAACTGAGTAATTGTCATGATCTGTATTTGATTATTGTTAACCATGTCAGTTGTAAAGTGGTTGTAAAGAAACTACGAAATGACGTATCATCTCGCGAAATTTGTCTTCTTAATGCCTTATTCAGATTATGATTTGGATGAATATTGACAGATCAATACAAAGCTCAGATTTATTTTCCTGCATGAATATGCAGTTTTCTTCATGCATTTTACCTTGGTTTACTCTGATTGGTCCTTTCAAGGTCAATGAGTCAGTCAGTCGTTCGCCTGAGACACTATACATCAACTTCGTTGATATAGGTCACATAGAACCTGTTTAGACACATTTTAATTTTATTGTCGTTCTTACAAATAACGGCACTACAGACTACTACTACTAATACAGACCACAATATGACCCACTGATTTTTACAGTTGGAAGTTAAACACCATATCTAATAAGTCTTAACTTTTATTTCCATTGAAATAGTACACAATCCGATGGTACTATTTTCAAAATATTACAGTGTTTTCAACGTGTTATAAATTTGTCTGTAATAAAGATTTGTAATACAAAATAAGATTTTCAAGTATTGGTTTGTAGGGATTTGGTTGGTTGGTTACAGGATTTCATCATGAGCTGACATTGGTTAGAGAACCATTGGAAAACCTGCAGGGAGTACTGAACAGCTGTTTCATCCTAGTTTGGGACACTTCGGCGGTACACACCCACCGAATTCGAGTAGATTACCTTGATTAGTGCGATATACTTCCTTGGCACTCCCCCCTCCAAGTACTAGTAATACACCTACCTGCGCATCATCCTCGTTTTAATAAACTAACAATTCGCATGTTGAAGCTTCTCCTAATTGCCATTACTTTCTCTATTCTGGTAACATGAGAACTCACAGTTTGAAGAGTACAAAAACTGGTCGAATTTGAGTTTCACATTATAGCAAATCATTTATCACTCACTAATGAGTATAATTTCAGTTAAGCTTAGAGTCTCCTATTTCAAAATCCTCCAGAATAAGCTCTTATTTCACATCAAGCATATTTTCCATGGAATTAATTACCTTCATTATGTGTATATGTGTATAAGTTATCGAGAGATTAGATTATCAAGTGGATTACAAAAAAAAATAAAAAAGATGAATTAAAAGAGTTAGGGAATAGTGGAAGTAAAATATTAAGTGTCTTCCGTTTACAGAATAATCCACCCAAATGATAATACTCCACAAACGTGATATGTGGTGTTTGGTATCAATATTTACCTTTTATTCATTCCATTGCGTTCCAAGTTGAACATAGGGTTTCAAGTTTGACCTATGCTAGTGAATCAGGAGAGGTGTATGAGTGTTTCGGCAGGGAATCAAAAGCCGGGTTACTTACTTACTTACTGAGTTGGCAAGCATTCTATACCACTGAAGCACCACCACCACAACATATTTACAAGATATGTGTGTAAAACTTCAACACTATCTAGTGGTCCGTAATACCATACGTAATTACCTATTTACTGAATAGATATATAAATAACACGCCGAGTGAAACTGCATTATTTGTTGGATGGAGTTCCGCACACAATTTATTGTTCATTATTCTTCATATCAACTGTCAGTACACAAAAATTTCGAAAATCAGTTGTTGTGTTAACCTGTCAACACTGTGGGATGAATAGTTTGGTTGGTTAGAACGCAGTTGACGAGCTTTAATTTTCTACTTATTTAAACAAACTTGATGCAGTATGGGGATGTGCCTAGAGATGTGGCGCCACATAGAACACGATGAGACATGGCGAATGAAAAAAAGAGGCAGAATAACTGAGAAACAGGATCACAAGCAAGTATACTTATGAACAGGATTTTAAACTGTCCGACTGATTGACTGAGTTACGATATAACGTAAGAAAGCCGAACTGATGGACCTCAGCTACTCTGAATAGATCTTTCATGTACCAGGCTACACTGAACCGTACATACTGTCTGTGCCTGTGCGAGTGTGAGGATTGATGATATAAAAAACCAATGACTGACCAAGTGAGTTTCAACATAGAACTTTGTACGGAAGTTCAGCAGCTCCAGTCGCTACACACCCCACATAACATATAAAGGTCGAGAAAAGGGAAATAGATTCAAAAGAATACATTAACTCAAAGGTGGAGGCAATTCAATTCACTTATGATGAATTGGAAAGTCAGGAAGGGGACCTTCCAATGTTAGATTGCAGCGTAAAAAGAAAAGAAGATGGGAAGTTAAACACTTGTGTGTTTACAGGAAACCCACACATTCAAACAGATATTTGGACTTCCGATCATCCCATCCTATGTCAGTAAAAATAGGATTGGTGAAATGTTTAAGTGACAGAGCACAAAATCTAAGTAGTACCAAGGAAAATCTAAGACAGGAAGTGATACACATAAGAGAAGCCTTGGAACTTAATAATTACCCTGATAAATTAGTCAGGAAATATATAGGGAAATATAAAAATAAAATAAATAATGAAAGCAGTGATAGTGATAATAATCATAATATTAATGACGACATGCATGTCAAATATGCGCAAGACAACACCAACAATAAAGAATCTAAATCATCAGTAGTCATTCCATACAAGAAAGGAACCTTGGAAGCCTTATGCAGAATTCTTAACAAGGCAGGAATAAAAGTGGATGATATCAAAACCCGTAAACGGAATTAGAAACAAGCTTTGTCGGTTAAAGGATCAATCCTGTGGAGCCAACTAAACAAAACAATTTAGTTTATCTAATACTCTGCTTTGATTATCATCAGGTCAAATACATAGGTCAAAGTAGTAGGACAGGGGCAGTCAGACTAGCGGAGCACAAAAACCTAGCAAAATCTAGATTGGTTGACCCAAATAAGATAAGAAATCTGGAGAATAGTTCAGCTATAGCACTTACTACATGCAGTTACACACAACCATACATGATAGGATGGGATAAGATGACAATTTTAAAATCTGATGTCACAGGATTGAGGCTGAGATTGTTAACAGAAGCTTTGTTTATCGAATCAACTGCAAACAAATGTAACAGGAATGATTCAACACCTGTCCCAGATATCTGGAAAATTCTACTACCCAAACGACCACAAATATGAGAGAACAAAGAAAACTATAAAACTCAAGTTTCGAAGTTGTGTGATTATAATTGATGAAATGATTATGAACAATAAATTTTGTTCGAAACCTTGTCATCTAGTAAATAATACTGTTTCTTCACTGTGTGATATATCTAATAAACAAACTAATATGGAATTGCTACCACAGTGCCCAAGTTTTACACATATATTATAGTAGGCGGAAATGTGAGAGACAAAGAAGGATGACATAAAAAAAACATGAGGGTTCAATGACTAAAGATTACAAAGACTGAATCACTGTGAGCCATATCACCGACAGTCTCTAGTCATTGATTCTTAGCATGTCGAAGATCCCAAGTAGACAACAGTCTACACGTTTTTACATGGTTGGCTTAAACTTCATGGATTGATTCCAGCTTGTGATCTGACCACTCTCAACTCTTTTCCAACCTGATCCTATGTCAGCGCTAACATAGTCCATCGAGTAAGGCAGTGGGCTCGGTATGCTCAACGCCTGTCTTAGCCATCTCAATCGATTTTTTTCTTTCACGTTCCCCAGTGGAACATAGGGCTTCAAGCCTGTGGCTTGAAGTTTCTGTAGTAGTGCTTATTTTACAGGATGGGGTTGCTAGCCTCATACCCAAACTTTACTCTTCACCAGCATTATTTCTGGCTTAGCCAGGAAAAGGAGTGGGTCGGCCAGGGATCGAACCCCGGACCATGTGCATGGTCGGCGAGTGTCCTAACCGCTATGCCACCGGCGCACATTTCAATCGATGCAGCTTCATAACCTCGTCGACTGATTCTCCGTTTCCCTATCTAGCACATTCTACGCCTAACCTCAAATATAGCTCACCATAGAATACCTACCACTGAACACGGGTGTACTGCCCCCAGTTAGTTGCACGGGCTGAAAATAGCTAGAGTGGGATTCAAACCCAAGACTCATAGGCTGAAAGTCTACTGCATAAGCCAGTTAGCCAACACATCTCTGGAGCAAAAACCAAAAATGGCACACCATAAAACAGACCTGCGTACAACATGGTGTTCTTCAAAATCCATGTGTAATTTAAAAAAAGAAACTTAAGTAAAAAAAGGGAGATAAACACTCCTCACACAACTTACCTGAGAAATGCATTTTTGATTTATTTGTGCGTGCACACATCTTTGCAGCAGCAGAAGAGGACGAGGAGGAACAAGAAGAAGAATAGGATTGTAAATCATAAGAAATATTAGAATTAGAAGTAGAAGAGGAACAATGAGATAAATCTGAATCTGTTGTTGTTGTTGTTGTCATAGGCGCTGTTGCTGGATGTGTTTTTGAACTATTAATAATATTATTATTATTACTATTATTATTGTTGTTAGATGAAAGAAATAGTAGTAATTCTGGACTAGGTACAGAGTCTATAAAATGATCCGGTTTAAATTGTCTCTGACTCAATGATCCACTGGTGCCAATACTACCAGTTGTAACTATAGCATTAGTATTACTACTACTGTTATTATTAGTATTATTATTATTGTTAGAGAGAATAAATTTCGAGGAACGATTCATCTCATTGTTGGCGCTTGTGTTGTTCAAATTTTGAGTACTACTCGAAATTGTTGAATTATTATAGTATTATTGTTATTGATGACATCATTCAATGTGTTAGACATAAAATGAAATGGACTTAAATTTGAAATGCACATTTCATCATCAAGCAGAGATGAGGAATGTTGTTGGTGTTGCTGTTGTAACTTACAGGAGTTGAGTGGACCTGTAGAATCATGAATACCCGGGAAATGGCTGATTCTCTTCTGTAAGGATAGAGATGAGGCCTGTGGATCATTTATAGTATTAGCAGGAGTAGTAGTACTAGTAGTAGTGTACAAGAGATCACCAGTTTTAAGCTTAGAATCTGGACAAGAAGAAGAAGAAGATATCCCACGATCATGTAATGAAGATAGTAATTGTCGATTAGGTGATGATACTGAGGATAAATTAAAAGAATTATTATTATTATTACTATTATATAATAACTGTGAATGATGATGATGATTGGATCTGTTGTTCGCTTCAGTGATAGCTGTTGTAGTTTGATTACTATTCTCCCACGATGTGATGTCTAAATGCTTGCCAGACGGTAGATTACCGCTCAGTAAATGTGTTAAACGACGTGAATCACAATAGGTAGTTGTTGTTGTTGCTGTTGGAGGATGAGGAGGAAGAGAAGGAGGGGGAGGACCAGGAGCAGGAGCAGGAGGAGGCGGAGAAAGAGCATTTTGTTTCAACAATGGTATATTAGGGGAACGTGATCTCGAATCAATATTTGGTGAGGCAGTCTTTGAATAGAAATATTCATCATACGCTTCAAATACCGGTTTTTTCATACGTTTCGTTGTATTCATTGAAGATCGTTGAACAGCATAACTCGATGGTTCTGAAAATGAACCGGGACTTAGATGGGCATTATTCACGGAACGATTACTAGTATAATTGTCTGATGGTGCTGACAACAATTGACTATTATTAAAACAATTTTGAACAACATCACTACTCCTAACAGATTGTATATTTTCTGATCGAAAAGTGCCTAAATGATCTAGGGATACATTTGATTTCATATTAGGATCAAGTAAATAAGATCCACTACGACTGTTTGTCGTGAAGTCTTGAGATTCAAAATGGATTTGAGGAACATGATTCCTAGAACCAGATCGTAGATTTAAATTGTATGGTTGACTTGTTTCTTCATCCAACATCATTTCTCGACATAATTCACTAACGCGAGATTCACTGATAACACCGCCAACACCAACACCACACCCGCACCACTACTAGTGTCTTGTTCACGATAGATTAAATTCTCTGTTTTAATCTCCCGTTCACTGGACACATTGAAATGCATTGAAGAACTTGGTGCACGTGTTGTATTCATATGTTGATCTGTAATACTCTCAGGTGTTACAGAATGTGTGATATCAGGAATATGTTTCTATTAAGTGAAAGTATAGAACAAAACAAAACAAAAAAAACATAAAACATGAATAATTAGCAATAAAAACAGTATACTTTACAGACAGGAGTATATATATAACACCATTACATTACACTATAATTAACGGCTTTATTTTGGACAGTGGTTATACAATATATATATATATATATATATATATATATATATATATATATATACAGTCTACAGTGGAGTTTATTGCATGATATTTTCTATTCGTCCAGGACCTTTGTATGACACAATGCCGTTCGAACTGAAGTGAAAACTAATCCAATATTATTATTGTTCCCTTGGGTTCCTATTGGAACATAGGGCTTCAACTACACGTCTCCACTTGCTTCTGCCTTCTGCTGTACTTTTCACTTGCATCCATGTTAGTCCATACTGTTTCAGCTCCTCTTCACACGATCTCCTCCATTTCACCCTTGGACGTGACACTCGCCGCTTCCCTTTCAGGTTCCACTCGAGCACTGGCCTGACGCGCGATGTCACCCAGCTGCCTCCTCAGCCAGTGTCCAATCCATCTCCACTTTCTCCTGCATATTTTTTGGGCGATTGGTTCTTGTTTTGTTTGTTCCCATAGTTTCTTGTTGGTGATTCTTTCCGGCCATCTGATCTTCAGTACAGAACGAAGACACTTGTTGTTAAAGGTCTGCAACAGGCTGTTGGAAATATTCTTTGTGACCCGCCAAGTTTCTGATCCGTATAGAAGAACTAACTGACTTGACGTTTGTACTGAAAATTCGAATTTTGTTGTTGATGCTGAGTGACGAAGATTTCCAGATTGGTTTCAGATAAGAGGTTACTTTATTCACTTATCTAGGGAGCATTGTATCAACTACAGGAGGAACGGACGACGATATCAAATCGAGAATCGGGAAGGCGAGAAACACATTCATCAACCTGAAACCAATCCAATATGATATTTCCTTTTTTGTCTCCTTCGAGAAATTCAAAACATTTGGTTGAAAGCCAGTTATAAAAAATTCAGGAGTACGTTTTTATATGTATTGAAAAAGGTTGCCATCCACAATGATTTTTTTTCTCAAGTTTAGTAGAAACTTCCGAATCAGCAGGTTGTAAATAATTTAAAGAGTCTCCAGAGTACATAATACTATTAGAGTTCATATTGTAATAGATAAAAACACACTGAACAAGAAAAATCATATGCAATATAATGATGGAGGTTTTAAGCAGGCTACTGAATTGAATGATAGTGTCCCCACTGGGACTTGAACACTGGTGTTCGAAACGAAGGGTACTGGGTTCGAGTCCGCGTAAGTCCCAAATAGGATGAAATCCGAATCCTGGATTCCACTGCTAGTCACCATCCGTCAAATAAATCACATCACTGTTAATCCGCAGACTTCCGCGAAGCATGCGCGCACCAGGAATCGACACATCAACAGAAGCTGAACATTTCGATTCAGTCAGTCAATACGAAAAACAGAGTAATAATGTGAATGTCTATTACAAAACCGCACAAAAAGTAGTACATAATCTAGAGAGCCTTTTACCCAACAGTTATTCCATATTTAAGCTCAGTTACCCAGGCTACAAGACATGCTTAGTATACGACAGCTGAGGATACTCCACCTATTCACCTGGGCTGAAGTACGTGGGACGGGCCTCGGGTCTAAGACTTATTGGCTAAGAGCTGAATGTTTAAGCCACTTAAACAAATCTCCCCAATGTAGGAACATTAACCAGTGACCCATGAGTGGAATGACATGAAGATTTGATTATTCAGCTATTTATCTTGGTTTAATAAACAGACGCCAGTCAACAGTTTTATCAACAAGTGCCCAGTGTTAAACTACAACTGAAAGATAAATGTAGGTGGTTTTGCTAGCCTCAAAACCTATTTAAGCCCCGTAATACACAGTCTGTTTCGAGCTGCAGTTTGCAAAGTGATGTATGTATGGGTAATTCTACTGCCGACTAAGGTTGTATAGTACAACTTTCGAAGTCACTTTTTTAACACTTCCTCCTTGTTGCGGGAAAACAAAATACTCGGCCTGATGATCGTCCGAAGAAAAAACACTTTACTACTGCTAAACACCCATTCATCCACCAATTGTAAGAATTCGTCTTCAGACCCCAAACATACCGCAAGCAACTGGTTTCAGTTTAACCACCAACAAACCGATCTTACCAAAAGTGGAAGGAGCTGCAGCGACATCCGTTGCAGCTAACATAATTCGTTTGGGTTATCGCTAAAAGTCAGCATACCACACGAGAAAAGTGAACAAATTTCACACTGAATATTAACAATAAACTATATATTTGACAAGCATCGGCATTGTATTGTCCCTGTTTTACAGAGAACTTCATCTCAACAAGAACCAACTTAAGTCTTCATCTTATCTGTTTACAGGTCACCAAAACACAATGATCACGGTTCATTGAATCCACGTCCAAGTGGTTGTATAGTCAACGAGCTTCGTCTCGCAACCGAGTCCTGAGTCTCATCACTGGTGGAGACACAACGGTCGGTCGGTCGGTTTACGACATAGAACTTTGCACATATGTGCAACAGTTCGAGTTGCCACACTCCCTCCATATAGCACACAAAGCAAGAGAAGAAAGCAGGAGAAATGCATATTAGAGACAGTAAACAGAGGTGTGAGACAAAGGAGTAGTAATAACGAAGAACAATATAGTTTCATTGGAAACTATAAGTCACAAAAAGTGGATGCATCTGCGCCAGCCATTGAGAACGATTTTGAGCTATATCATCAATTGTTTCCAACCATTGGTTTTTACCGTCCCGAGGATCCCAACCAGTCAGGAAATCTACATCTTCCTATGTGGTTGGCTTTAACTAACTGTTGTGGATTTCATTGACTGGTGCCGTGTTTTGGTTTGACCACCGCTAGCTCTTTTCCAGCCTGACCCGATATCAGCTAACATTGCCTGTTGTCGAGGAAGGCGATGGCTAGGCATACGTAACATATGTCCTAACCATCTCAGTCGATGTAATTTCACAGTCTCGTCGATTGATTTCCCCTCCTTACCTAGCACTTGACGCCTAACCTCAATATTGCTCACCTTATTGTACCACTTGACACGGGAGGTAGAACGCAGACACCTATGATCGAACACAGCTAATCTTTTCAAGTCTTCCACTCTCAATGGCCAGGTCTCAGAGCCATAAAGGAGGACGGAGCGGACTGTTGAGCAGTACACACGCCCTTTAGTCGATAGTCGGATGTCACATCTACGCTAGAGATGGTGTAAACTGGCATATGCGAAACTAGCCCTCTGTATTTGTGCTGAGATTTCGTCGGAGGTCAACCCGTTGGGGCTGATGGTACTTCCCAAGTAATTGAAGCGGTCAACGTGTTCTACCACTTCACTTCCTATTTCTAATCTAGGGGTCGGTGAAGTCCAATCCTGCAGCATTATCTTACATTTTACAGGGGCGAATTGTATGCTAAACGGAGACACAACTGTTCATTGATGGAGACTCACAAACTAGGACGAACTAGCTCCATGGTTTTCAATGATCTCTAAGTGATGCTGGTTTGTGATAAGACCGAACAACTGAGACAATGATCTGTGCTGAAAGGTCATTAAAGGGAAACGGTTAATTTTGTATGCAAACTTGATATACGGTGAAGTAATAGGGCGCAAGTTAAAAATATAGACATTTTAAGAAATCCCAACACAAGGTAGACGACGTCACGAACTGACATCACTTAAACAAGCAACAAAAACCATGGATTACTTGGACAGTTGATGATTGTTACGACGCTGCACGTCAAGGAGTTGACAGAAGTTCACACTCATGGCTTATTGGATTCCTAACCCAATGGTGACGGGTGATTGGTGAGCATGCTCTTATTGTCATCTGGAAGTCCTTGGTTCGATCCCAGATGGGTTAATGGGTGTACACTGCTAAACAGTGCCTTGAACGAGATGGAAAAACTGATTCAGTATACTCCAGAAGTAGCTCAGTAGACAACGTATAGACTGTAGCTATAATTATGTGGAGGCGTAATAAATAATTATTATAGATCGCTAAGTACTGGTTTATGATTACATTATAGGCTTATGTAAACATCTATGTGAAGTGTATCAGTATAATCCGATAGAGCATGAGGAAGTTATTTCATGGTACATTTCATGCACATAATAGCAAGAAAACGATAAACTAGAATGCTGTGTAAATATTAAAATATAAAAAAAACAGCGAAAGCGATAATATGAGTACACACGCACACACACACACAAATATGTACACAGAACTCACCGATAAGTCTGGTATTGATCCAGAGAATTCCAGTGCCATTGAAACAGATGAAGGGATTGGTGTTTTCACTCCAGCAGTGTGTACAGATGCACCGGCTTCACTTAACTGATCAGTTGTATTCGAGAAAAATGGATCATTATTATCACTGCCTGCATCCCCATCAGAGAGATAGGAGAATTTCCCTTCTTTACGATTAATTAACTAAAGCGCGGGAGATTGAAAAGGTGTTGTCGGTTTTTTTTGTGTATTTGGGAGAAGTGAAAGCATAGGAAAATAACAAGAGAGGAGAATTATGTGTTAGTAAAATAATAATAATAATAATAAGGGCGGATTTTAAAACATTACTTATAATACGTTAGTTGGAATCCAGTTACTCGGAACAGATTTTCTATGTACAGAGAGATATGAGCTACACTTGTTGTTGTGTAACAGGCAACGATACCACTTCCCCTTATCAGGGTAGACCGAATTGAGTGAAAAACAGTTCGAATCCGGTATTTATTTGGCAACGAACCAATCAATCAACTAAAAGCAGATATTATCATCTATTCGATAAACATTCAGGCAAACTAGGCGAGCCTAGAGAAGATAGGGATGATGAAGAAACCCAACCGACAACAACAACAACAACAAAAACGCCAATTAATATCCATGAGAGTAATGTAAAAGAAGTCGCTCCTTTTTGATCCAGGTGGCATCGTTTCACAACTACAGACGGTATGCATGAGGACATCAAAGGTCGCCGGGATCAGTAAAGCACGACGGGAGTCCATTTTTAACATCAGTGTTTACGCCGTCTCTGGGTTAGACGTGATATCCGACTATCCACCAAAGGGCGGGCGTACTGCTCATCAGTCCGCTCCGTCCTCCTTTATGGCTGTGAGACATGAAAAGATTAGCTGTCTTTGATCATAGGTGCCTGCGTTCTACGTCCCGTGTGAAGTGGCATAATAAGGTGAGCAATATTGAGGTTAGGCATCGAGTTCTAGGTAAGGAGAGGAAATCAATCGACGAGGCTGTGAAGCTACATCGACTGAGATGGTTAGGACATGTGTTACGCATGCATAGCAATATTACCTTATATAGGGTCAGGCTGGAAAAGAGCTAGCGGCGGTCAAACCGAAACATGGCACCAGTCAATGAAATCCAGAACAGTTAGTTTAAGCCAGCCACGTAGGGAGGTGTAGACTTCCTGGTTGGGGTCCTCGGGATGGTAAAAACTAATGGTTGGAAACAATTGGTGATATGACTCAAAATCGTTCTCAATGGTTGGCCGCAGATGCATCCACTCCTTGTGACTTATAATACCCAATTAAACTATATGGTTCTCCGATATTACTGTGCTTTTGGCTCATATCTCTGTTTATTGTCTCTATTTTGCATTTCTTTTTACTTTCTCTTGCTTTGTGTGCTATATGGAGGGAGTGTGGCAACTCGAACTGTTGCACATATGTGCAAAGTGTACTTTTATATATATAGTTCAGACACTTGGCACGAGCATCGCCAAAAGAATTTTCAACAAAAGCATAAGCTTTGTCGATTCGTGATACAGTGCTTCCGTCAACCAGTGCCTTCGATAAGCATCCATATCGCCTGGACATGGTGGATCCCACTGGCCACGACTTCTCACTACAGCTTTAGGACATTCATCCAGTAGTAACCATAAATCAGCTGGCGATTGATATTCAGATCATTATGGGATTCGGATTAATTTCAGTTAGAAAGAGCGATGTATCTCAAAATGACAAAGTTAGAAATCGCAGGTCATCGGATTCCATTTCAAGTGGGTGAATGGTCACAACAAGCTTGATCCCGTAAACTGAAGGTCCCAGATTCGATCTATTTTCGGGGGTAGTGGGTGCACACTACTGAAGAATCCCAAATGCGACAAAACACACCTGGCCTTGGCCAACAAATATGTGCATAAGGAAATAAAGAGATAGATTGGATATACACCCTGGGGAGACACCACTGGGTGACATCGCGCACATCAGGCACTCAAGTGGAAACAGAACAGGAATATAACACAACGAGTTGCGCGTCCGGGAGTAAAATGGAGATTTTGTGGAGAGAGGTGGGCACTAGTGGAGTCACCTGTGAAAATCACAGCAGAAATAGGAATATAGTGCTTTGGAGGCCAATTTGTAATGCAAGGAACGAATATTAATTAACTGTGCATTAAGTAGGTCTTGTTGGTTAGTAGTGGCTGTTGCTTATTATGTGCTTCTTCGAGTTGTAACCTCAAGTTTCATTTTCATAGGCTTTTTTTTTACTGACATGACTTATAAGTTAGCATTGCTTCCCGGAAGACATTATTTAGATGTAAAGTATAATTATATTTCAATTGTTTACACACAATGATAAGTTTTGTTATTGGTAATATTTCGAGCAAAATTACTGCGTGTGTTTACACCACTGTTGGAATTGTTTTATTCACACATTTATGATTTGTACTCATATATATAGTTCATTATTTTTGCTCATTCATGTTTTTGTATTCAGAATTATATTCCAAGTTGTTGATAGTTGTACTGAGTCACCCTTGTTACATGTATCCGGTGTGACTTTAATGAATATCGATTCTGTTATAAGTCTTTCTTTCCATTTGTTCAACTATTAGTTTTTAGAATACACACATTGTTCCAATCGATATTGTGGTTTTTGTCCCTTGCATGTGCAGCTATCGATGAATTTTTTGCAAGATTCTTGTAGGCTTGTGTTCCTGTTGGTTGACCTTTAGTTAGGCGTTTATGTTCATTCACTCTTATTTTGAGTGATCTGGACGTTTGCCCCACATATTTAGTCGGACAGTCAGCACAAGATATTTCGTAAATCAAGTTGTTTTTATCCATCATTTTTATGGGATCTTTCAGTTGATTTATTTTATTTTTGATTAGATATTACCAATAACAAAACTTATCATTGTGTGTAAACTATTGAAATATAATTATACTTTATTTGATCTAATCCACAATGCTCAAACTTTTTACTGATATTATTTAGATGTATTTATCAGTAGTACATACTAAGCTATAAATAAATTTTACTAATGCATTCCATTTACTCTAACCTTACGAAACAAGTACAAAGATTAAGCGTGACAAAAAAGTCAAGCAAACTGCAGGAGCTGAAAATATGAACTTATGTCTTGTGAAAATAAAAAAGGCATCAACAAAGCAAAGTGTCTAAATTCAGGTGTTCAAAAGTTAAAATAATGCGGAGAAACTACACTTTGCATTAAAAAAGTGCTGCAGGTCAAGATATAATACTTCAAAAAAAGCACAAATAAAGGTAATGAAAACAAATACAATAGAACTACAATGGAAGATAATAATGCGGGAAGAAAGAATAACTACGTGAAGAATATAATAAGGGATTTATCGAATCTGGTAGACCATAAGGTGTGCATTCATCAAGGAATTGGTTTTTTTGGCATCCAGTGGTTCTAAACCAAGCCGGTCTACATTTCCCTAGGTGACCAGCTCAAACCAACAGTTGAAGACTTCCAAGTGTTGGTTTGTAGGGATTTGATTGGTTACAGGATTTTCATCATGAGCTGACATTAGTTAGAGAACCATTGGAAAACCTGGGAGTACTGGACAACTGTTTCGTTCTAGTTTGGTACTCTTCAGCAGGTCCTGGGTTCGAATCCCGATGGGTGCGTACTGTGAAGAGTCCCAAACTAGGACGAAACAGCTGTCCAGTACTCCCAGGTTTTCCAATGGTTCTCTAACTAATGTCAGCTCATGATGAAAATCCTGTAATTGAAGACTTTATATAGATTGATGCCATGATGTTTTGATCTAGTCATGTCTAACTCCTTTTCAACCCCCAACCAACCCCCACTACTCACTATATCAGTTGACATCGTTCGACGAGGAAGGAAATGGCTTGGCATAAGTACAATAAGTGTTCTAGCCATCTCGGCTGGCACAGCTTGACAACCTCACCCACTGACTGACTATCCCTTCTTACCTAAAACTACGCTTATCCTCGAAATAATACAGAGGAAAAACGGGGAATGAACAGAAACAGAAGAGAAAAAAACCAGTTCACTTTATGACGTAGGCAATCAACAGGCTAAAGCTAAGGAAAGCAACTCCTTTAGTGTGTGTGTATATGTATGTGTGCAAAAGACCAACCATATTAACTAATTATAATTACATAGTTTAAAAATATTAGAATAAATGTTGAAAAACGAGTAGTATTAAGAATATACACATAGATAGACAGACAGACAAACAAACAGACAGACACAATAACAAGAAATACTAGTTATATTTATAAGAACTAAAGTATGCCAGTACGGGTATAGTCAGTCATGTGATGATTCAAAAATATTTGTAATGCCATGTATAATGGCAAGTCGACACATATATTAACAGACAACACTTGTTGGGCCAATCCAAGTGTAAGACAGCACACGAATGAATATTTTACCATAACTATTCTTTGAAAAAATTGTTGTAATTAAAACACTCTAAACTAGACTAGTTATGTCCATCAGTCCCCCATGAATTTTATTCCCACGTTGTAGTGATAAAGAAGTAAGAGACACAACTGAAAAGCCTCCTGGTGCCTTACTCTATCTAAACAACAGTGACGAAATGCAATGCAGTCTGTGACGCATACACGTTGATTGTTAAAAAGGGAGGTGTACATGATTACAGCATCTCTAGTTTTGAAATAGATGTCATCAACTGAAACAAATTTCAAATATCAGAGAGGTTTTTTATCCCTTACAAGTACTAGCAACCTCGCCTAGATTTCTAGCTTGCGATGCGGAGAACCTAGAAGACTTGGATTTCCAGATGATTTATGTTTGATTTCACACAAAATCGAAGACTTACAAGCGAAAACCGACAAACTGGTCGAAGAAGCAGCAAAGACAGGACTCCAGGTGAACATAGACAAGACGGAGGTTATGAAAATAACCAAACAACAACAACAGCAGCGACATCCAGCACCAATCACCGTCAACAGAAGGGATTTGAAAGAGGTTACTTCATTCACTTATCTAGGGAGCATTGTCTCAACTACAGGAGGAGAAACGGACGAGGATGTCAAATCGAGAATCGAGAAGGCGAGAAACACATTCATCAACCTAAAACCAATCTGGAAATCTTCGTCACTCAGCATCAACAACAAAATTCGGATTTTCAATACAAACGTCAAATCACTTCTTCTTCTTCTATACGGATCAGAAACTTGGCCAGTGTGTCACAAAGAATATTTCCAACAGGTTGCAAACCTTTATCAACAACTGTCTTCGCTGGCTCTATACTGAAGATCAGATGGCCGGAAAGAATCACCAACAAGAAACTATGGGAACAAACAAAACAACAACCAATCGTTCAACAAATATGGAGGAGAAAGTGGAGATGGATTGGACACTCTCTGAGGAGGCCGCTGGGTGACATCGCGCCTCAGGCCAGTGCTCGAGTGGAACCCGAAAGGGAAGCGGCGAGTGGGACGTTCAAGGGTGACATGGAGGAGATCGTGTGAAGAGGAATTGGAACAGTATGGATTAACATGGACACAGGTGAAAAGTACAGCAGAAGACAGAAGCAAGTAGAGACGTGTAGTTGAAGCCCTATGTTCCACTAGGAACCCAAGGGAACAATAATAAATAAGAATAATACAAGTACTAGCATCAAAATTCAGTTTGCGAATTAATGCACTCTCAAGTAGCTAGCCAGAAATCGGATGGTTTGTGCTGGGCACCGAACGATTGAAACGGTCGTCCAGTGTGTTTCAATCACTTCGATCTGGATAGGAAGCACTACTGGGGGTTGGTGTGACTAGTATCCAACTACTCATAATCATTCAATCAGTAGCATATAGAGCATTTGCTTGGACTCAGCCCATGGAACAGGTTTTCTAATGCTCTAGACTACATTAGGCATGCACTCATTGTATGTGAGGGCTGATGACACTAAGCAGTTGCTCTCAACTGAAGTAGGTAGGGTTGGATTCGAAAACTCTCAACATCCAGTGGGCTGAAAGTCGAGTGTTTAAGCCAATAAACAATGTTGTTTACTAGCTAACTATTCCACAGACAGATGTTTCTCATATAAAATTATAACAGATGTCCTTGATATTTTAGTTATTGTGACTGGATTAAACACAGATTAGTGTAAAAAATAAACAGGCAGCAAGTGTTTTAATAAGACAGAATTTAATGAATTCACCAAATTTCGGCAGAACTCCTTAGATGAATATTCTACAGTGGTCTAGTGGTGACATCCTAGCCAGGTGCTATGCAGGGAATACACGTTCGACTCCCTACAGACACACTCCTAAACTTTCCCTAGCTATTAGTACACTCAAAAAAGGATAATTGAGTGTGAGGCTAGCAACCCGATCACTAGTTAACTTTTAAAGCATACACCTTGAAATCTTGATCCACTCGGAATAAAAAAGGATTAAAAGAGTACACTATAATGAATCTATCAACAAGAGAAGGAAAGCTAAAAATGTCCTACAGGTAGTGTTTAAATAGACAAAAAGATGTTAGGAGAATAAGAGATAGAAAGTTAACATTGTAATAAATTATAACACTATTGATAGTTTTAGGAATATATATAAATATATACCTAAAAATAACAAGACTGACTGACTGGTTTCAACATAGAACTTTGCACCAATGTGCAGCAGTTTGAGTCACCACACTCCACTCAGCACACACAGCAACAAAAGAAAGTAAAACGAAGTTCAAAACGGAGATATTAGGCAAAAAGAAAAGTAATATGGAAGAACAATACAGTTTCATTGCATATTATAAGTCACAAAGAGTAAATGCGTCTGCACCAGCCATTCAGAACGATTTGGAGCCATATCACCAATTGTCTCAAGTCATTCGGTTCCCTACGTGGATTACTGCCTGGCTGGTTGATTGATTGGCTTAAACTAACTGATATGCATTTCGTTGACTGATGAAGCCATGTTTTGGTTCGACCAACACTACCTATTCTCCAACCTGATTCATCCTATGTAAGCTGACATTTTCTGTCAAGGAAGGCGATGACTAGCCAGGCATGCCTAACGCATGTCCTAACCACCTCAATCCATGTAACTGCACAACCTCATCAGTTGGTTTTCCCTCCTTACGAGGCACTCCACCCGTGACTAACCTCAATATTAATCACCTTATTGTACCACAACATAACAACACACCAGATACAACACAGACACCTGTGGTCAAAGACAGCTAGCCAGGTTTTTCATGTCTTCTACTTTCAATCGCCATGTCACACTCACAGGGATAAAGAAGGATGGAGAGAACTGATGAGCAGTATACACGCCCTCGGGTCAACATTAATCACAAAATAGGTTAATGTCTGATCACGAATTCAGTAGTATTGACTATTTCTCAGTTACTTCATATAACTAATTCAAGATTATTAAAAGTGACGGAAGCACTTTGGATTAGTCACAGGTATCCCAAACTAAGCGTACAGAAAACAATAGACTTCAACCTTTACCTACCATAGACTAGTCATCTAATATGCACTTTTATTTAATGTAACTGACTAATTGTCAAATATGTTACTTTATTACTGTCAACCATGCCAGTCGTAACGCCAATGTAGCGAAACTACATGAAGACGGTGCGAGAAGAAGTGGAACTTGACATGTAGAATTCAAGTGACGTCATACACCAGGCCCTCAAGATGAACCCGGATGGGAAGTGATGGGTTGAGCAAGTGAAGATTACATGGATATCATATGAGGTAATAGAAGCATGTGAGCAGCAGTGGAGCCGTCAGCTGGAAGTTGTAGCAAAGAAACTAAGGAAAGGGAGATGTTCTAGTGAAGACTCGTATTTCACTCGGAACGCGGGGGGACCAACAATAATGTAATAATAAAAACTGGTCAGAAAAAACCAAAAGTTATTGAAACGACCGCCAAGAAAGTTAGACTGCCGATCACCTCCAAAAATGAGAAAAAAAGAAATTTGATAAGAACAGTTTACGAAGCAATTCATCTAAATGGGACATGAAAGTTAATTTCCTATCTCTGAAATTGTGAAGAATATTTCATATCTTGAACAATTAAAGACATGAAAATTTGACTTGGCAAGTCTTTGCGTGATGCTGGAAACTGAATGGACAGAAAGGGACACTAGCAACCAACAATCCATCGACCAGAAATATGCAGAAAGAAATGAAAATAGGTTAGAAGTAATCTGAGGAGACCTTCAGGTGACACCAAACGCCATTCCCTTGATTAGAAAGCAAAGAGGACGCAACGAGTAGGGTGTCCATGAGTGACATAGAGGAGACCATGTGAGGACGAAATGAGAAGCATGTGGGAGAATCGAGTGCAATGAAAGTGAGCCCCTGAAGCCCTATAATCTAAACGGAATGCAAGCAACGGATCATGAATTTATAACGAACATGGGGCCAAAGATTGCTTGACCTTAAAGCAAAGGTTATATAGGAAAGCACAACAGAAATGAAACTATTTGCTAACTAAAATGCTAGTAAGAGAAACTAAAAGCATTCACTGTCAAATGGTAAATAGTGTAATCAGATCATACCTTCAGCGTGATCAGTCGTCAACGAAATGTGATAAAAGCAAGTGGTCAATAATCTTACTCATATATTTAAAACAAAATCTAAAAGTTTCACTAAATATATGTCTAGAACCTGGGTACTGTGGTAGCATGTAATACCATATTAATTTGTTTATTAGATATATCACACAATGTAACAGTATTATCTACTGGATGAAAAGGTTTCAAACACAATTTATTGTTCATAATCATTTCATCAATTATAATCACACAACTTCGACCTATTCGTATTATAATTCTCTTTATTCCTTCCTGTTACACGTTTTTGCAGTTGATTCGATAAATAAATCTTCCGTTGTCAATTTCTCCCTCCACCCTGTTACATCAGACTTTATAACTCTCAACTTATCCAATCCTATTATGTATGGTTGTGTGTAATTGCATGCAGTGAGTGCTATAGCTGAACTATTCTCCAGATTTCTTATCTTATTCGGGTTAACCAATCTAGATTTTGCTAGGATTTTATGCTCGGCTAGTCTGACTGCACCTGTTCTTCTACTTTGACCTATGTATTTGACCTGATGATAATCAAAGCAGAGTATTAGATAAACTAAATTGTTTTGTTTAGTTGGCTGCACAGGATCCTTTAACCGACAGAGCTTGTTTCGAATTGAGTATTTTTGAGTATTCTTTGACTTTTTGAATGCTGTTGATTCGGCATTGCTAGAGGATTGTATTATAAAGTCGTGTTTCTCGTTGGTAACTGTCCCCATTAGTTTCTGCTTTAACTACTCTATCTTACTTCTGATACGGCGCAGCTTTTTACGAATTCTGTGGATCTCTTCTTTTGGGTCAAATTTTTGTAGACTTTCTAATTCTGGTTCTCACTTTGTCTGTCGGGATTGAAGCTTGTAGACGTACGTATTTAGGAATGATCGTATTTTCAGCATTCGTCTCCTGACAAGTGAATTCAATCCTAAGTACCTACGTCTACTAGCTTCAGTCCCGACAGACAAAGCGAAAACCAGAATTAGAAAGTCTACAAAAATTCGGTCCAAAAGAAGAGATCCACAGAATTCGTAAAAAGCTGCGTCGTATCAGAAGTGAAATCGAGCAGTTAAAGCAAAAACTAACGGGGACAGTTACCAACGAGAAACACGACTTTATAATACAATCCTCTAGCAATGCCGAATCAACAGCATTCAAAAAGTCAAAGAATACTCAAAAATACTCAATTCGAAACAAGCTCTGTCGGTTAAAGGATCCTGTGCAGCCAACTAAACAAAACAATTTAGTTTATCTAATACTCTGCTTTGATTATCATCAGGTCAAATACATAGGTCAAAGTAGAAGAACAGGTGCAGTCAGACTAGCCGAGCATAAAATCCTAGCAAAATCTAGATTGGTTAACCCGAATAAGATAAGAAATCTGGAGAATAGTTCAGCTATAGCACTCACTGCATGCAATTACACACAACCATACATAATAGGATTGGATAAGTTGAGAGTTATAAAGTCTGATGTAACAGGGTGGAGGGAGAAATTGACAACGGAAGATTTATTTATCGAATCAACTGCAAAAACGTGTAACAGGAAGGAATAAAGAGAATTATAATACGAATAGGTCGAAGTTGTGTGATTATAATTGATGAAATGATTATGAACAATAAATTGTGTTTGAAACCTTTTCATCCAGTAGATAATACTGTTACATTGTGTGATATATCTAATAAACAAAAAATAATATGGAACTAGAAGCTCCACACAATTATTTCCCTTTGTGAAATTTAGTTTAGCAAAATTAATAGTTTGTGCAGAACAAGTTGGTACCATCGTTAATTTTTTCAGTTTCGCTTGAAGTGCATACAACCTGAAAAAAATTATTAAACTTAGAGAGGAATTTTGACGTACTTTCAAATGTGACACGATATCAGTTAACAGGAGACTCCAAAATTAATAAACACTGCTGAGATGTTATACTTATACAACTTGTACACGGAGGGTCACAAAAGTAAATGGTGCTGTTGGAGGTGTTTGTTCCCTTTAATAGTGATATTGCCAGACATCTTATTGATATGGGTCATGAAATGGACATGAGGAAATCCTTTAAAATTATCAATAAACAAAATAATTCAATTCTCATAAAGTCCACCAAAGCGATTACTGCGCAATGTTTAAGACCCGAAAGAAGCAGTTATCGGTCTTTTCTTGTCCTGACAAATGGATGTCTTCACTCTTCCTTTTTATCTGATTACATAATAAATAATCTTTGACCTTAACCTCCACTCCTTTTGCGATGGTGTAATTTCGCCTACCTTTCGTTTCTATGATTTGAATTGAACTCATCACACTATTCTGTAACTTGTTAGTTACTTATCATCTTATCCAACCTTCTTTTTATTCCATAACTCTTTTTCGACAGTATTCAAACTTTTCTTAATTTTTCGATATGGCTTTGTTCAATTTGGAACTTCCAGTGTATAAAACTGCATACTACTGATTGGTTGAGATGTCTGTCTGTCTATTTTGGACACAGAACTTTGCACCGATGTGCTGCACTCCATGTAGCACACAAAACAAGGGAAGAAAGTAGAAGAAATGAATAATAGAGACAGCAGACAGGGATATGAGACAAAAGGACTAGTAATAACGAAGAACAATGTAGTTTCATAGGAAATTATGGGTCACAAGGAGTGGATGCATCTGAGCCAGCCATTGAGAAAGATATTGAGTCATACCACCGATTGTCTCCAGTCATTGGTGTTTACCGTCCCGAGGACCCCAACCAGCCAAGAAGTCTACACCTTCCTACGTGGTTGGCTTAAACTAACTGTTGTGGATTTCATTGACTGATGGAGCCACGCCGCTAGCTCTTTTCCAGCATGACCCTATGTCAGCTGGGGTCAGGCTGGTTAAAATGAGTGCTTGTATACCACTCATATCAATAAGTAATGCTTGCTAGTCAGCTGGAGGTGATCTAAACACCGGATTTGATCTTTGACCATAGGTGTCTGCGTTCTATCTCCCGTGTGAAATGGAATAATAAGGTAACCAATACTGAGGTTAGGCGTCGAGTGCTAGGTAAGGAGGGGAAATCAGTCGACGAAACGGTGAAATTACATCGACTGAGATGGTTACGACATGCGTTACGTATGCCTAGTCATCGCTTTCCTTGAAGACGGGCAATGTTAGCTGACATAGGGTCAGGCTGGAAAAGAGCTAGTGGCGGTCAAACCAAAACATGGCACCAGTCAATGAAATCTACAACAGTTAGTCTCAGCCACGTAGGAAGGTGTAGACTTCCTGACTGGTTGGGGTCCTCGGGACGGTAAAAACCAATGGCTCAAAATCGTTCTCAATGGCTGGCACAGATGCATCCATTCCTTGTGACTTATGATTTCCAATGAAACTATATTGTTTTTCGTTATTACTATTCCTTTGTCTCACACCTCTGTTTACTGTCTATATTATGCATTTCTCCTACTTTCTTCTCTTGCTTTGTGTGCTACAAAGAGGGAGTGTGGCGACTTGAACTGCCGCAAACATGTGCAAAATTTTATGTCGAAAACAGACAAACACCGGATTTGGCTTCCGAAGGAAATTGTGTCAAAAAATTCTCAACCGTTCAACTGTGTACATAGCAAATTGTTAATTTGCTCCAGTGCATAAGTTATCATAAGTGAAATGTCTAATCATTGTTTATTAATTTCGGAGTCTCTTGTCAACTGACATCACGTCAGATTTGCAAGTATGTAAAAACTTTCAAGTATTGGTTTTGTAGGAATTTTTGTTTGATTGCATGGAGGATTTCATCATGAGCTGACATCAGTTAGAAAACCACTGGAAAACATGGAAGTACTGGACAGCTGTTTCGTCCTAGTTCGAGACTCTTCATCAGTACGCACCCACCGGGGTTCGAACCCAGGACCTTCTGGTTACAAGGTGAGTTCGTAGACCATTGAGCCACTGGGACCCAATCCAATGGTGGGTGCGTACTGCTGAAGAGTCCTAAGCTAGGACGAAACAGATGTCCAGTACTACCATGTTTTCTAGTGGTTCTCTAGCTGATGTCAGCTCATGATGAAATCCTCTAGGTAAAAACTGTTGCGTATATAAACTTAATAATTTCTTTAGGTTATAACACAAATTATGAGAAGCCAAAGGAAATCAAAAAAAAGGATTGTCGTCACCAGCAGTAAACCAACATCATCAGCACATACACAAAATCATGATCACCTCTATGGAATACATACATATTATAAATACAATCAAAAATGAAATACATATATATATATATATGCATATATAAACAAGAAGTAAGTTTATTGCTGTGTGAACATACCTCAGCTATATCTCTATTTGTCTTTGATTCATGTGGTTCATTGAATTCAGTGTAGCGTAACAGAATTTTATCCATATCTGAACTAGCATACTGGAATAATTTCTGTGAACTTGTAAATACTATTAAAGCTATTTCACAATCACACAGTATACTTAATTCATAGGCTTTTTTCATTAGACCTAATTTACGCTTTGTAAAGGTAACCTGAAAATACACAACAACAAAAAAAGCGTAACCACAGTGAATATTTTAAAAAAAGTCAACAAAACAAGACAAGACATGAAAAAAAAATATATATATATAACAAAAACAATAATAATAATTTTAGTATCTTCACCAAAAAGGCGTGTAAGAAACACGTTAGTTACTAACTATGTGAGAGAGAGAGAAGGTCAAGTACAGCACACCACAGGTGTCTACTACACAAATTACACAGAAATACATACTTGAAACCATAACTCTCCGATTGCTTGAGTTTCAACAGAGAACTTTGCATAGAAATGTGCACCAATTCAAGTTATCACACACTTTATGTAGTACATAGAGGTAGAGAAGAGGATGTTTAAAAGAAATATAATGAGCAGAAATGCACGAGAGGAAGAACAATTAGACAAAGAAACGTGCGGACTTAATGTAGCTGGGGAAAGCAAAATGAGTAAAGGCATCTGTGTCACTGAGAACAGTTTCAATCCATATCACCAATAGTCTCTAGCTGCTGGTTCCTAGCCTCTCGAGGACCTCAACTACACCTCTCTAAGTGAATTAAATTAACTGTTACAGACTTTATGGACTGATGACCAATCCCAACCCTTTTCCAACCTAATCCTATCTATGTCAGCTAACACATTTCTCCATGAAGAAGACGATGATTTGTGGAATCCATAATATTTATCCTATGTCCAATCAGTATAGCTTCGAAACCTCATCAATTGATTTACCCACCTTGCCTAACACTCTAGGCCTAACCTAGATGTTAATCACCTTATTATGCCACAACATAACAACACACCAGATACAACGCAGACACCTATCATCAAAGACAGCTAGCTAGGCTTTTCATGTCTTCCACTTACAATGACCAAGTCTCACTCACAGTGATAAAGGAGGATGGAGAGAACCTGAGCAGTATACACGCCTTCGGGTCAACAGCCAGCTGGATATCTCGTGTACTAAGCCAGAGATGGCATATCCGAAACGAGCCTCCTGCATCCGTGCTGAGATTTCGTCAGCAATCAATCCGCTGATGGGGCTGACACAAATTCCAAAATAAGTGAGGTGGTCAACACGCTGTACCGATTCACTCCTACCTATCTTCAAGCCGGGAGTCGATTCAGTGCAGTGCAGTGCAGTTCAGTCCTGTAGCATCATCTTACATTTGACACGAGCGGAGGAGTCGCATGTCAAACGTCCGAAGATTGCTGCTCCTCAAAGTGTTCAGAAGACTGTCTTCATTTTGTCAGCGTCCTCACCTAGAAGGACTATATCATCTGCATATTCTAAGTCAACGAGATTATTCCTGGGCACCAGGAGATGCGTGGAGCAGAAAACAACAAGGTTATATATTCAAAATTGAAATGACTGATGAACAGCATCATGAAAACAGGTGAGTATGCTTATCACAACATTTAATGAGTATTTAATCATTTCGTATTAGTTTCAGAAAGAAGGGAGGTTGACGTCTCAAGTCTCTGATTCGAATCACCTCTCAGATGCTACTACCCAGGGCATCGTGATGAATTAGCCGATGTAAAACTAACACAATTCTCCTTCATCTTACTCTTCCACACTATAGGCTGAAAACGCCTCTGCGTTTTTCATCCAGGTCGGTGAACTAGGAAACACAGCGATATGGGAGTCGCTGGCATGACATTAGTAATAAATGTATAAGCTACCGAAGCCGACATTCCAAGATGACACCACCCACCAACCTTCATCATGTCCAAACACACGCCAGTAGACCTCATAATCACTTACATGATGATGACACCAGATACGAGCAGTTCTAGACAGGTAGCGATGCCCCAACACAAAACGTCCCCACACATCCTTAGCTCTTTTACCAATCAACCACTGCATTCACATTCTGAACACTTTATCCTACAGGGAGAGTTGTTTTGAGTCATTTTGGAAACCATATCTTTGACATTCACCAAGACTTTCTCTAGAGAATTAGAGGGCTTGGAGTAGACTTTAATATTATATGAAGCAGGTACTCTTTGAAGTTGTTCAGCTGTATCCTATCGATATGGAATGGCTATCATCGATAGCCAAGATTTTTCAATGTTCTGTTTTCCCTTCTAGTTTTTTTATTGATAATTTATTTAGCAGCTTTTTAGGATAACCATTTCCAATCAAAATTTGTTTTATTGTGGGGATCTCGTTCTCCATATCATCATTATCTGTTATCATGTTTCTAGCTCAACGTCGCCTAGTTAACTAGCTTGCTAGTTTTCTTGCCGGTCCCAAGCCCGGGTAAAGAGGGAGGGTTGGGCGTACGGCTAGCAACCCTACACCACTAAACCTATCAAACCGTTAGAGAAACTTCAACACACAAAAAATATATTGAAAATACAAAAAATTCAAAGAACGATCTTATTCTTCGCTGGAATCAGAGAAGCAAAATGATACAGCGGGCTGGTGAAAGCCTTCGGGAAGCCAGTAAGCCAGCCAATGTGTCTTCTCTCGATGAAGGCAAGAATAAGAATGCGGACGTGGAATGTCTGCGAAAGCAGATACCACGGATGTGGATTACCCAAATTGTGAAAGGGAGAGCCAATAATCTACTCCGGCCACCCAGACGACAACCACGAACACACTGAGGCAGTGAGTGGCTATCATGATGTCACCAGTGGCAGCCAAAGCTCTAATGCAGTGGGAGCCAATATCATCCAGGATCATGACAGCAAGATTCAATTCAAAAGGAAGAAAGGTTACAATTATTCAATGCTACGCACCTACAAACAACGCGGAACAAGACAAGAAGGAAGAGTTTTACAGACAACTACAAACAGTAATGGATAACATCCCAAATGGTGACATCAAAATCCTCATGGGCGATATGAACGCCAAACTGGGACCTGATAATAAAGGAAGAGAACTCATCATGGGTCGAGAGGGTCTCAAAGAAATAAATGAGAACGAAGAACTATTCGCAGACTTCTGCGCTTTCAATGATTTGGTGATTGGAGGCAGTGTACAAGTACAAGGATATACACAAAGCAACATGGATTTCGCCTGACGGACACACCACAAACCAAATAGATTTCATCCCAATGTTGCTCAAAGAAGTGGAGACGCAGCCTGCTGGACACAAAGTCAAGAAGAGGAGCAGATGTGGGCTCAGACTATCATCTAGTTCTTGGAACCTTCAAGGTGAAGCTGAAAGTCTTCAGGACAACTCCAGACAGGCCGCAATTCAAGTTCCACATTAAGGAACCGAAGGACAAAACTACAAGGGATGCCTTCACTACAGACACACTGGCAACTGAAGCAGAACAGGCAGGCAGGTGCAAGAAACCTGAAAACGTCATTTCAGATAACCAGGTCACTCACTATCCGGGAAGAGATCAATCCAGATGATGAAAACAATAAAAGATGCTCAAAGGAACTTGGGCTAATCACTTTAAAGGATTATTGAATCGACTGCCACCAGCAACTCACCCAGAACTACAACCACCACCAACAGCAAACACAGAACTGTCTGCCAGTGGATACCAATCCTTCAACAAAAACAGAAATCCTGAATGCGATCAAGCTACTAAAGTCCAGTCAGGAAGGCAGCAGGACCAGACGGAATTCCTACATGTCGGAGAACTGAAAACGGACCCAGAGACTGCCGCAGATGTGCTCATGTCTTTACTGCAAAAGGTATGGAAAGAAGGAAAGGTGCCTACCGATTGGAAGAAAGGCTGGCTACCTCGTCAAGCTACCAAAGAAGGGCGACTTACGCCTCTGCAAGAACTGGCGTGGAACAATGCTCTTGTTCACGACAAGTAAAATACTAAGTCGCATCATCCTGGAGAGAATAAAAGATGCTCTGGATACAGAACTCCGCCCGGAACAAGCTGGATTCAGGAAAGGCAAATCATGTGCTGATCAAATCGAAACTCTACGTATCGTCATCGAACAAAGCATAGAATCGCAGTCAACTCTTACTCCACCTCAACTTCATCGATTTCGAAAAGGTCTTCGAAAGACAGCGTTGACCGAGAAGTAATTTGGAAACTACGTCAACACTAAATCGCACAGTGCCCAAGTCTTTATCAACCTCATTCAACAATTGACTAAATGACAGCGCCACGTGTCAGGTGATCGATAACGGAATACTCAGTGAGGCGTTCGAAGTGCATACAGGAGTGAGATAAGCTGGCCGCCGATTATCACCAATGATATTCTTAATTGTGGTGAGTTGGATTGAGTCAGAATGTGGGGAGCGAGGAGTCAGGAATACGCTGGACCACCGATAAGAAGACTGTAGAAGGTTTGGATTTCACAGATGGCTTGTGTTTAATATCACACAAACTAGAAGACTTGCAGGTGAAAACCAACAAACGGGCTGAAGAGGCAGGCAACGAAGACAGGACTCCAGGTGAATATACAGAAGACGGAAGTGATGAAGATAACCAACAGAAACAACAACAACAACCAGCACCAATCACCATCAACGGTAGAGATTTAACAGAGGTCACCTCCTTCACTTATCTAGGGAGCATCGTTTCAACTACAGGTGGAACGGATGAAGATGTCAAAATCAAAATCGGAAAGGCAAGATACACCTTCATCAACCTGAAACCAGTTTGGAAATTTTCTGCATTCAGCATAAGGAACAAGATTCGTATTTTCAACACCAATGTGAAGTCAGTCCGTCTATACGGGTCAGAAACTTGGCCAACATGTCACGAAAAGCATTTACAACAGCCAGTTGCAGACTTTTATCAACAGCTACCCCCTTCGCTCGCTCCATACTGAAGATCAAATGGCCAGAAAGAATAAGTAACAAGAAACTGTGGGAACAAACCAACCAAGAGCCGATCGCTCAACAAATCTGTAGGAGAAAATGGAGATGGATGAGGCATACATTGAGGAGACCATCGAATAACATCGCGCGCCAGGCCGTCGAGTAGAATCCCAATGGGAAGCAACGTGTGGGTCGCCCTAGGGTGACATGGAGGATATCGTGTCAGAAGGAGATGAGAGATTGTGGGTAACCATGATCCAAGCTGAAGAGGGCGGCAGAAGATAGGAAAAAGTTGAGATGTGTTGTTGAAGCCCTATGTCCCACTCGGAACCCAAGAGAATAATAATAATAATGTTTCTAGCTCTATTAACGAGATTTAAAGCTACTGAAACTTTCATTCTTACGGAATGATCTGATTGGAAATTCAAATTTCTTTTGAATGTGTCGGCTTCCTGTATATCGTGAACTTTAGTTTCTCATCAGTTTGTCTTTTTACAAGACTGCTAATCACCATCCACCAATTAACAATCCAGAAGGTTTAGAGTTCTCTCGTCCAATTCTACTTCATTAGTAAACTTCATATATTTTATTTTGAGATTAAGTTAGAAAGTTTTTCTGCTTTCTTAATTAAGATGTATATACATATATCTGTACCATATTCTAGGATGAAAGCTAAAACTTGTCAGTGATTTTTTTCCTACAGCTTTCATAGAAAGATTTGCTACAATTGGAAATGCTGGTGAATTTGAAACTTGCTATAAAAGGCAGAGCAGTAGACAGGTGAAGGTCAGAGTGTACCAAACGTCCACGTACAAATGAAGTAGAATTAAAAAGTCTAGAAAACAGATCAGCTATAGCAATGCATGCTACAGACAGCGGACATACGATCGATTTTGACAATGTCGAAATTCTAGGAAGGAGCTTTCATTCACATAACGAAAGGCTCACCTATGAAGCTTTGCATATTTTAATCACATCGAATGCAGTAAATAGGAGAGAAGGGATAGACTTATCTCTCTGGTTTGGTCTGGATTCAACATAGAACTTGGCACCGAAGTGCAGCAGTTCCAGTTGCCACGTCCCAAAGAGCACACAAAGGTAGACAAGAAGATGAGTGAAGAGAATCAATAGAGTTTTGACAAGTATAAGAGGGAAACAGAATGAGTAATGGTAGAAAGAAATATGAAAGATTACAGAGACTGAATACATCTGCGTAAGCCATTGACAACGATTTTGAGCCATGTCACCTATTGTCTCCAGCCATTGATTCCTAGAGTCCCGAGGGTGGGCCCCAACCCGGAAGTCTGCATCTCCCTACCTGACTCAGTTTAACTGTCAGGGATTTCATGGATTGATGCCATGTTTTTGTTTGGCCACCACTTACTCTTTTCCAGCCTGCACTTATATCAGCTAGTAATGCCCGTCGGGGGAGGCGATGGTTAGGCATGCGCAGCACGTGACCTAGCCATCTCAATCTATGTAACTTTATAGCCTCTTCGATTGATTTTCCCTCTTTGCCCAACCCTCTACGCCTAACGTCAACATTACTTACCTTAGTATACCACCTAACGTGAGAAAGAGTTCGTAGACATCTATGATCAAAGACAGTCAACCTTTTCATGTCTACCTTGAATTTAATCAATCTAAATGCGTCGGCAGTAGCACAGCAATAGAATGCTCACCAGCCACACAGGCGGTTCGGGGTTCGATCCGCTGCCGACGGGCTTCTTTGCCTCGCTAAGCCAGTAATAAGACTAGTAAAGAGGGAAGGTTGGGCATGAGGCTAGCAACTACATCCCGTAAAAATAAACACCACCGCTACTGAAACTTCAAGTCTCTCTCTAGCTTGAAGCCGCGACCCTATTGTCCCACAGGGAAAATAAAGGAGTAAAAATAAAAATCCCAAAGCAAATTAACACTTGAAATATAAGATGCAGATTACACAATGTCACAATAATAATAATAATATCAGAAACATACCTGACGATTTCTTTCGTCTGCTATCTTCTTAATAAGTATCTTTTTACGACCCATGAGATGAAATTAATTCCTTGCTTGCTTTTTTTAATACAATGTTTAAATATTATTTTATCTTCGAAGGCAATATCTATTTATTTATTTGTTATTAGCAGTGAGATAAGTGGAAACATTGAATGTGAAACGCGAAAGAAGAAAAACACAACACACACACTAGTACAAATGGTAGGTGGTTAAGGAAAATGCTGCAATTCAGTAGAGCACAATAGTATTACTAGTACCGGAATTAGTAATAGTAGTAGTGGCAGTAATAATAATAGTAAAATAATAATAATAAGTGCCGATCACAGTCATAAAGTAAACAGTAGACAAAACCACGAAACGCAAAAATTAGAAAATAAACACACTGTCTTCATTTCCTTTCTGCACAAAAGACAGACAAGTTGAACTATTATCACACACAGGCACACACACACACACACACGCAAAGAACAGAACAAAAGGGCCAACCAAAACACTAGAGACAGAAATGCAGATATTCTTCTGTCTAGTGTACACGAACAACACGGTGATAATGAGGATGATAATAATAACAATAATAAATATGAAAATCACAAATCAAATAAAAATCTTTATGATGATAAAGATGATGATGATGATTTCAGTGAGAAGACTAACTTAAAACTGGACAAACAAACTATAACTAACTAGGTAGGTAAAGCTACCAAAACTACGTGTCTTTTGGCGAAAAAAAAATCTGTTTATTATAGTGAGGGTAAAGCAAAAATTACTGGAAAAATGTATAATTGTAGCTGTTGGGGTATGGAGAAATCTGGAGGGAAAATAGTTGGAGAATTGAAAACCACTTTTTTCCCTATCTAAATAATTATCTTCGAATATCACACAAATGCGTGCACACACACACACACAAACACTCAAAATAAGAAATGAGATCTAACTGATGATATCTATCTATTGAAATTAAGAAAGACTATGTATGTATATTATATGTATTGATGCACGTTTGTTCAATTGCTTTCTTATGATTGTTAAACAAATGAATTTGCCAAGGGTGCTGCTAATCAATGTGTACTGATGAATAAGAGAACAATGTAGGCATATATATAGATATGTATGTATGTATCAGAACACTGAACTTCCTAATTGTCGTCCATAGACTATTTGGTACTTTGTATTAGCCCACAGATGGTGACTAGAAGATTTTTGTTGAAATTTTTTAATAATGTACAAATCACTTTGGCATTCAATCAAGGCGGTTACTGCATAAATCATCTGGAAAACAGGAAAAAGTTGAAAAGAAAGTAACATTAGCAGGTATTAAGTTTGTTTTTTTTCAACATGCTTTCTGTGAACAAATGAGAACATCAGACTTTCATCCACAGTTACGTTCGATCCATGCTGAAGATTAGACGGTCGGTTAGAAAGAACAAGCAATAAGGAACTCTGCAGTACTACAACAAAACAGTCAAGAACCTATCGTCGAACATATACTCAGAGGGAAATTGAGGTGGTTGGAATACGCTTGAGGAGACTGATGACTGGTATCTCAAGCTAGACTCTTGAATGGAAACCGAATGGGACGCGATAAGTTGGATGTACAAGGGTGAAGTGGAGAAGATTGTGTGAGGGAGAAATCAAAGCTTATGAGCAGTTAGTTCCCTTGGAACCCAAGGAAATAATAATAATAAAGATTAAATTTTCTGCCACTTGAATTTGAATATATGTATTGAGACTAATAGCTGTGTCCTTACATTATGTGTCTCCACCTTCTAACAATGTAAACATACACTGTTTGGTCGTTAGGTAATCACATTGACAGATGTTTCAGCTTTAAGCATAATCATTTATCTAAATTTTTTAGGGAAGTAAAGTTCTGATACATATTAGTGGAATCTCCACACTTATATGAGTTGATCATGGATTGATGTCAGTTAGAGAACCATTGAAAACCAGGGAGTACTGAACAGCTGCTTCATCCTAGTTTGGGAATCATCGGCAGTATGCACCCACCACCACGGTTCAAACCCAGGACCTTCCGGTTACAAGACAAGCTCGTATACCGTTTAGCCACTGGGACCCGATTCAATGGCTCATGACTTCTAACTTCTACCGATTCGTGATTTAGCGCGACCCCAACCAATGTCGTGACCAGTGAGGTCCATCCAGATGTCATGTGTGAGGATGGATGTCCCACCGACGACATAAAGTCAGCCGGATATCTCGTCCACTAAGCCAGAGATGGCGTAAACTGACATGTGCGAAACGAGCCTTCTGTATCCGTGCTGAGATTTCGTCAGCAATCAACCCGCTAATGACGAATTCCCAAATAAGCGAGGTGGTCAACACGCTCTACCAATTCACTCCTACCTCTCTTCAAGCCGGAGGTCGATGCAGTGCAGTTCAGTCCTGTAGCATCATCTTACACTTGACACGAGCGGAGGAATCGCATGTCAAACGTCCGAAGACTGCTGCTCCTCGAAGTGTTCAGAAGACTCTGTCTTCATTTTGTCAGCGTCTTCACCTAAAGGGACTATATTATCCGCATATTCTAAGTCAACGAGATTATTTCCTGATGGTAACAAGTCAATTATTGGATCGCTGAAGTCAGCTAGGGGTTAAGTCCATTATTACATTTACGATGAAATTAAACAGAAGTGGGGATAGTGGGCATCTCTGACGGACACCACTGGTTGTCAACACTTCAGATGACAACTCTCCGTTGGCTCTCACCTGACTGCATGAGTGTGAAAAGAGTACCTTGATCGGTGCGATGTATTTCCTCGACATTCCCTACACGGCCAAACGTCGCCACAGGACCTCTCGGTCGACAAAATCAAATGCCGCTTTCAGGTCAAGAAATATGGCAATTGTTGAACGCTGGTATGCCTATGTTCTAGAATTTGTCAAAGGGTGAAGATATACTCAACACACCCTCTTCTTGATCATAAGCCTGCTTGGTTTTCTCGTATTTGTGAAGATATTCAACTTATTCTTTCAACTATCCAACGTGTAAATGAAGTGATGACACTTGAATGACGTCCAAACACAAAGCTAACTTGCTGAAAGTTGAATCTTCAAACTACTGAGTCATGGGATATTGAGAAAAATGACGCAGGCGTCCTTCCAAATACTTTAAAACCCTATTCGCTTACAGAATTGAACTGTTATTTTCTAACGCCAGCATCACAGTAAGCAGAAATGAGAAAACAAATTGAAGACTTGAGGTTAACTTTGACAATAATCAATACTCTATTCGATAGTAGACGAATCATACTCCACATACCTGTTACGTCAGCGCTATACAGTCATTCCATGAGAGTCGTTTCCAGTGAGAAGATGAAGCACTAGTGCTTAACTAAGACGTAAGGAGGTTCGATAGCCAGTAATTGCTCTGCCGTCATAAACGGCCTGGTGCAACTGACAGTGCGTAGACTTCAGTCTTCCTCTCCCAATGCTCTTATGTGGATACGCATTCATAGCTTCTGTCAGGCAAGTCCTATTCAGTACCTTTACACAGCGGGGGTGTTCCTCACAAAAGTGAAAAGAACATCTTAAGCCTTTACAAGCAGTTTGGTAGACATTCAGGTCTACCTAGGGGAATTGGGAAACACTGATTCCAAATATGTGTACATCAGCTCCAAAATCCGAAAGGGTAGAACGGCGTATGAACACAATTTGGTCACTAGAAACCATGGTTACGCAGCTCCCGGCGCTGCCCCACTGTTTGGAGCAGAATTCAAGTCTTCATACAACCGTTTGCCTCGGTCTTCCCATCCGAACAAACTATAAGATTTTGTATGGTCCATCTCATAGCACCCATAATGTACCATGTTTGTTTTGTTAAAAATAAAAATTGGGGTTTTAGTTCTGACTAAAAGCTGGCAGCATGTAGTTCACATAAATATTTTCGGGTAACTCTTAACTACAGATATACACCAAAAAACGGTAACCCCCTAAGTACGTAATAGGCGGAACCTGGCATTTTCGTGACATCTCAAAAATAGGCCACAAATGCGTAGCATTTCACAGCCGAAACTAGAACCAGATGATCATTTAAAACTACTTGGGAAATACAAGTTTTCTGTACTGGTTTTTGAAAAAAATTACTACTGAAACTCCTTTTGCGATAAATAAACAGGAGTTAATTTTACCGTTATAGTCCTCAAAATCATACGACACTGAAGTGCCACTAGGAAACAAGAAATACGCAAAACCGGACTGTAAACATATCGACCATATAACTAGTGTTCATTAGCAGAAGAGCCGCTTTTACTGACAAACTGAGGGCATGAAATGAATATTATGAACAAGATCCCCAATCATGACACTGAAGGACTATACATCTTGCTGCTGTTTATCTAATGGAGTATCAGGTGTACTAATATCTGATTCAACCTAAGGTGTTAAGACTGTGTGAATATTTTTTTATTTCAAATACTGATTCTGCAGAGATGCGGCTCACTGACCTAAATACAGCTACTCAATGAGCTTCAAATCCGAATGGTGATTTAACTCATATAGCAGAAAAACCATTCTCTATTTGCTACTCACGGCTTTGTGAGTGGATAAGTGTACCATATTATTTACTTTGAAAAGTGAAGCAAATGAAATTCAAAAGTGAAAATGAATATTCAAGAGGCAAAAGAGAGTTATACATGTTTTGTGATGTTTACTAGTAATTAAATGAAATGAACTGTCAGTTGTTGGATATCATCAAGCGATTGACAGAGTACTGTAGAGCTTTGTAAGAAAAGGAACTACTTTATTTCCCAGCATAATCCCACTTCTGGTAACATCGCTCATGAAGGAACGCAATGTCTAATCAATCTACGGAGCTTCACAATATTACCTACTGTCTTTCACTACCTACCTAACACTACACTTAATTTCATTATTACTTATTATGCTGCTCCACCTAACGCAAGTAGTTGAACGAAGGTATCTGTAACCAAACACCTCTACACTTCTCTTAGCTTTCATGCTGAGTGACCGTAGCAAACTGTTAATCTAGATGGAGAGAAGTGATGCGCAGTACACACGTCCACTGACCAATAGCCGGACTTCCTGTCAACGTCAAGTCAGCAAATGTCAAACGAGCCTTTTACAGCCATATTAAGATTTCGTCCGCAGTCGGCCCACTAGGGCTGATGGAACTCCCAAAATAAATGATGTGGTCAATGCATTCAAACACTTCATTATCTGTAAGACAGAAATAAGCCTGAAATCACAACCCAAGCTAGTTTTTTTTTCAGGTTTGTTACACCCGAGCCCCACTATCTTTGTCTGAATATAAAACTTACGTTTTATGATAACGAACCTCATCCTTCCAGCGAATATCACGTAGAATCACGCACTTTCTTAGTCAGAAATCCACATCAGTTTGGTGGAATTATATCAGATACGCATGCACCAACTAGTGCCTTAGTTAATCTAGTCAGTAATTTACCACTACCTTACTTAAACAGTTCTATATGGGTAAGAAACTTGATGCTTCACGAAAGACATTTCCAACAGGCTACTGCAAACTTTTATCAACAGCTGTCTTCGCTAGTTCCATACTGAAGATCAGATAGCCGGCCAGAAAGCATTAGCGACAAGAAACTCTGGGAACGAATTGATCAAGAACTTATTGCACAACAAATATCCCACAGGAAATGGAAATAGATCGCACAAATGCTGAGAATGACATCGCACGCCAGGCCCCCAAGTGGAACCTGGTTGAGAAGTGACAAGTTGGGCGTCCGAGGATAACATACAGACCATATGAGAAAATGAGAGCCTATGGGTAATCGTGAGGTCAGCTAAAGAGGACTTCACAGGACAGGGTGAAATGGACATGTGCGGTTGGAGCTTTAATTTCCACTATGAACCTAAGGCAATAAAAATACTTCAATACCTCTACAACCAAACCACAAGCACCTGCTGCTTAGTTGAGCTTCCGATTAAGGAGAACTAGTAACTTCGGCTAGGACTGGAGGACTAAGGTCCACCTCCCACTCACAATGGAATTCACTTGTGGACAGCTATGCTCTGTCCTAAGTCCCAGTAATCTCTACTGAAAACTCCATTCTTCTCATAAATCGTTTTATTTACCATAGCTCTCTAAAACGCTGCTTCGTAAATAAGCTTAAAAGGTCTACACATGATACAAAATGTTACTTCAGTCTCCACTTTCCTCGTTTTATGACTCACCATTGCTAACTAGGATTATGGAAACTTTTATTCGGTTTACACGTTGGCTCCCCATCTTGTTTGCCCGAATCAATCTTCTTGATTCCACTAGTTTGGGTGAAGCGCCGGCAATCAAGTGGTCTTTATCGCGTATACACAATATGGGAACCAAGAGGTGCGCCACACAAAAACAATATATGCAAAAGAAGTAGAATGACTGACGAACAGCATCAAGAAAATAGGCGAGCACATATATCAATAGCACTTAAGGGGAGTTCTTCATTTCATGTTACTTCCAGAAAGAAGGGAGGGGAGAAAATGGCAGCATGTTCGACGTTGGTTACTATTCTCAGCCATATCTGACGTGTCGAGTCCCTGATTCGGACTATCTTTCCGATGTCACCACCCAGGAAGTCGTGATGCATCAACAAACACTAACTTAACGCAACTATCCTTCATCCGTATGCATCAAATAGTGGGCTGGTCCTTCACCGCTTCTTTCATGCGTCACTGTGATGACATCTGTAGTATAAGTTCAGGCCACAGAAGCCAGAGTTTAAAGGTGGCATCAATTACTAAAATATGCCCCGATGTGCAAATGCACCACAGGACCTCCTAATTACTTACATGATGACTCCGGATTCCAACAATTCTACACAGACGGTGATGTTTCAAAACAAAGAATCACTGCACGTTCCCAATTCAGAAAGGCCAGGTTTCGCAAGCGTAGATACCTACCCAACCTTTGACGGCCAGGCTAACGTTGAAACGGCACCAGAGTTGACCCAATTTGGTGTACGCCACTCTGACTTTCACTGAAGGATTACAAATTTTATCCACCACACCGCTAACATCTATGCAACTAACTAGATACAAGGACTTATCGAATTATTCTAACAGCTTACCAGCAAGCGCGAATGCAGGTACAGACCTCTGATAATCTCGCGAAAAATACTTTGCACTTAGATAGAGCAAAGCGTATACCATACTTACAGAGACTTTTATTTACTTAAAAATCCCCATTGAGTCATATGAAAAAGAGACGTTTAGCGAAGAGACTCTTTTCGGCGAATTCATTCACATATCTGTACAATCGCATTTATATATAATTATTTGTGTGTGTGTACATGAGGTTTGTCAAGTTTGGATAATTGATCAGGTAATACAGGAATGATCTAACATAGAAACAAGATTAATTAGACAGCAACTAAAGTAAGTTTGAGTCAGTAAGTTAGATCTAACCCAATCTAACTTTAGTTGCTGTCTAATCAATCTTGTTTCTATATTAGATCATTCCTGTATTACCTGATCAATTATCTAAATTTGACAAACCTCATGTACACACACACAAATAATTATATATAAATGCGATTGTACAGGTATGTGAATGAATTCGCCGAAAAGAGTCTCTCCGCTAAACGTCTTCACTTTTATTTACCTTTGATTACCGGTTATCAACTATCTTTATCACTGTTTCTACAGAAAACGATAAGGAATCATTTTTTAGGATGCGTATCGCTGTCATACTTAAAAATTTTCAGTTAACACATCCCTGGATGCAGCTGTGAAATTTGCTCAGGACAGCAGACGTTAGAACTTCTTCTCTACTTGTTTTCATATTCTGTCGCAGACGTATGAACATGAGGACTAGTGCATGGTCAAAACACACAAAGGTATTCCAGAACAAACAGCAAATTCATGTTTATCTCTATTAATCGAAGCGGAGAAGGACCAACCCACTATTTGATGCATACGGATGAAGGATAGTTGCGTTAAGTTAGCGTTTGTTGGTGCATCACGACTTCCTGGGTGGTGACATCGGAAAGATAGTCCGAATCAGGGACTCGACACGTCAGATATGGCTGAGAATAGTAACCAACGACGAACATGCTGCCATTTTCTCCCCTCCCTTCTTTCTGGAAGTAACATGAAATGAAGAACTCCCCTTAAGTGCTATTGATATATGTGCTCGCCTATTTTCTTGATGCTGTTCGTCAGTCATTCTACTTCTTTCGCACATATTGTTTTATTCTTTTTATTTGGCGCATCATATTTTACCTAGTTTGTGTTAAGATAATCATGTCAATTATTAGCTTATTGCAAAGCGGTTCATCTGCATCCATCGTCGGCTTGATCAATAATTCAGACAATGTAATTTTCTACATTTGCTTCTGGTACCAGCTACGAACAGGTGAGTTTGACCAAAACTACAGTCAGTTCGCTGCTACGAGACTTTGTAGACACTTAAAATTCTTTTGTCAGACTTAGTTTTCATACATGAGTATTACGATCAGTATTTATTGGTGGCGTTTTAAGTATATTTTGTCTATCTTGGCCAGATCAATATGTTAATATATTGATACTGTTTCTCATACACTTGACACTATGGTTTTTACTTCGCTTGAGTTAGTCGTCGATTAGACGGCCAGATTTAATGGGTAATAAACTGCTGTCAAAAAGTTACGAGTACACATAAGAAGCTTTCGGTTTCCGCATGTGAGCTTTTAGAAGTGTGGCAATTTTAACTGCTGCACTTTTGAGACGGTTTACGTTGAAGACTCAACTAGGTCTCCGTTTGCACATAGATTGCTATAGTGGACACTATCACCATACTTTTACTAACAAACTAAGCGGAATGTCTGTTTTCAACATAGAAATTTGCATCGATGTGCAGCAGTTCAAGTCGCCACACTTCATGTAATGAATACTTATAATTTACAGCTTAGTTTAACCATAAGAAAATTGACGTTCACGAATATAAATTCCGACAATTACGACTTAAATTCTGAACAAAACCTTATTGAAGTATAACCCAGTAAACAAAAATCTTTTATCAGAGGGAAATCTCTATCATAAGAAATGTAGAAAAACTAAATCTCATACTGGATTTTGCAAGCATAACAGGTTACACAAGCACGTGTATTTGTAGAAATTAGGAATAATATATGCGAATGAGTAATGATACTGTGACCTACAGAGGTGACTGAGTAATTACGTATGTTTCGTTAAGACTGAAGCAAGACTGCTATGAAATTATGCAAGTCATTCTAGGAATTGGCAGTTACACAACCACTGCCATTTTAATGTAGCGTTCATCTGGAAATCCACACTACGACTGCAGATGTCTAGAAACCAAGTAGGAGACTGAAATCAGAGCAGAATAGTAGGCCACCTTGAAATATGACGAACTAAACTTGTGAGTACAAAATCCAAAGAATGGCTTTTGAATTCAAAGACAATCACAAATGCTAACTTTTATGTCAAAATAGGATGGGAGTATTGTAGTAGGGTGCAATTTTACAACAGTACAATTTTATGTGATATGCTACACAATGACGCTATGCCACTCGCTTATCACTATTATTGACATACAAACAATATTGTATTCCGGTTTGATTTATCGAATAAAAATATTCTTTTATGTAAGCCAACAATGACAGTTTTGGAACACTAGATCGCTCTACGAACTACTCTGACTAGATAAAACTGTACAAAAGTGTGCAACCTTATCCCAATTGCGTAATGTTCATTTATAAGCTGGTAACAGTCATATCACTACAGAAAAAGCCTAACAGTATTGAGTGTCCTTAAAGTCGTCCAGACTATACAATAACCATTTGGCTCAGTGATTATATTCGATATGTGACGTCTGCCTTGCTCAAGAATCCAACTGGCAAAACACTTATCCCACACATTTTTACTAAAGCATGTGAACAAATCAAACACGACACTACTATTCCTTCCGTCGGTTGGAAATATCTATGGGAAAAAATTGGTAGAGAAGTAGACTGTAAGCTGTACATGTGCTTCACATACTCGTAATATCTTAACACGTAACTGCAGAGCGTTATTACTACCCTCCTTCGATATAGTTAGTTTACGCCAGACATATTAATAAGTGATTATATCGAACAAGTATACTTATAAAACCTGGAATTTTCACTTAAGATGCTACAAGAAAGGCCTATTCCTAATTAAAAACCAAAGACAGTAATAAAACTTACACCCAAAATGTAGAGCATATCTTTGAAAATTGTGCAAAACTTGTGTTCAATGAATCCACAATTTATGGACCCAGTTTACTGCGTGGAGTAAAATTTAAACCATTTTAAATCCTCCAATTCGCTAAACTTCAGCGTCACAATCTAGATTTGAGTGAATCGATACAAGGTGTTGGAACAAAGTGATCCGGCAGAGAACTGCACTGGTTCAAAATTTGATAAGATAAACGAATGCATAGAATCCATCGTTGTTTGTGGACTTTGAGATTATATACTGGCATTTTTTGACTGCCGATACGTCAGATACAAGCTAGGTTTATGGAATCAACTATTCGCCATAAATATGAGAGCGAGAGTGAATTTGGTCAATACATTCTCTCCTTTTAAAAAACCTTCACGCTCTTCTGGTCAGCCAAGCCCCTTGTACTTTTTTTAATGTGTCTGCTTCTTATTTCACATATAAGCACACTCAGCTCTTTGATTACTATGCGAAGCATTTTTTGGGGTGACGAAGAGTTGTTTTATTTGCAATTACCTTTCTGATTACTCAAACAACGCAGGAATTAAGAAAGAGAGATTTTTACATTATTTCTCTTATATATGGGATTTTTTACTGGGTAGCCCTTCTGAAAGCTGCATCAACCCCAACTTTCAATTCCATACTGACCCATTACGAGGAAAAAATTCCACTGTTGCTGACGAACATATATACATTAAATGAGTATCTTACACCCAGAGATCTAAATATGATGAATTAAAAACGAAATTAAGTTCACTAGAATTTATACCCGAAACTATCTCACTTATGAAAAAGGAACTGCAGTATCCTACAATCCTGAATCTTTCTAATATGACCTCTAGAATGACGCCTACTGACTCAGAAAATGCGAAGGAGCTAGAAAACGCCATTGACTTTCTATCCAGCGAAGTTGTTAAAAGGCTGGCTTCGAAACAAAACGCTACAGTGTATAATGTACCAGATAGCGAGCCCATTAAGTCGGTCCAGCACTCATTGCTGAAGGCTGCAAATCTCTTGAGTGCACCTTGTCAGTGCATTCGCCTAAGTAAGAAAGAACTAAAGCATCCCTGTCCTATACTCTTTAGGTTCGACAGCTACATAATAGCTGAACGATTTAAGAAGGCCGAAGATCTTCTGGCTACTGCCACTAAATTCAAGACTATTAAAGTAGTCTCGGATAAAACAACTAACCAAAGGCAAGCAACCAAGAACTCCTTCGATAGAAAGTTGACCACACCGAGAACTACACCTGGTATCAGTGCTAAAGTGTCGACGGACACTGAAGCACAGCAAGTCACCTGTATAGTGTTGGAAAAAAAATCGGCAAGTAAAAGCGACTCGAAACTCAGTAAGAGCAGTGTCACTGGGTGCAATCCTAAAGTACATGAGAGCACATCTGGAAAACCTGCTGACATACATGAGGTTGATATTGACTCACAAACTATGTCTGACCAGAAACCACTGGCAGACCACACTCAATCTGCATGCAAGCCCGAGAGTCCCGCAGTAGAAACTGCAAGAAAGACGACAAAGCCTAGAGTCCCACTCCAGACTTCGACATACCTCCCTCTCAATAAGTCTAATAAGCAACATGTCAGTCTAAAAAAAGACAATGCATGGGTAAAAAACCATATTCCCAAAAAAGTCATCCATCATGTGAATGGGAACACCCCTTCCCGAACTAGGAGTAATATACCTAGCAACGCACATAACTTGGGAATGCAACGTAGAACGGATCATCAGGATATAAGGAGCACTAAACGGGGCTCGTATAGGCACCATATTAATGCATATTCTTGTCCAAACTCTTACACTATCTATGTTGAACCTCAGCAACATAATGAGTATAGATCGACACTTGACCCTCTCAATAATAACTTCACTCACACATGTGATGTGAGCCAATATGCATACGACTATGAAAGACCCATGAGGTACAACTACCAAGGTAATCTTAACACAGGGTACCTAGGTCAAGCAAACTATATATCACCAGCAAATGAACGCAGATGCCCACCCATGGATGCTAAAAGTCAAAACATGCAACAGGATTATTTTCGGATGCAGCAAACAATAGCCCCACTCGCTGCACAATTCATCCAGGAAATAGTACACACACTGACTCTGTCTCACCTCAGAGCCCCTCCAAACATAACGTAGGGATAGAAACAAGTAACCATGTAAACCTCTCCTCCAATAACTCTGGTTTACTAACGATTATGCTCCTGAATGCTAGATCTCTCCTTAACAAAATAACATCGCTTCGCTGACTGGCATACATAGAACGGCCAACACTAATAATGGTGACTGAAACCTGGCTTACTACTGATATACCTGACTCAAAGCTAGTAATAGACAACTACGACATCTATAGGAACGATAGAGTTGACAAAAGAGGAGGCGGCTGCTTAATATATGCCTCTAAATCCACTAACTCCAATACTTTCAATAACCCAACTACTGACAAACTCCCTGAATCTAAGTGGATAAGCATCCACACAAACGAAAATAAAATTCTCGTGGGATGTTTATACAGACCCCCTAATAGCCCTGAAATGACTGATATAGCTATTGGAGAAATACTAGAGCATGCAGCTACGCTGGACTTTGACTACAAAGTAGTCTGTGGCGATTTCAACTTACCTGGAGTAAACTGGGATACCTGTACAGGACCTAGAATCCATGACGAGCTACTACAAGCTATAGACGTAGGCGGATGGAAGCAGTGCGTACGCCTCCCTACAAGAAATGAAAACACTCTTGACTTAATCCTTTGTCATGAAATTGAGCCCATCTCGATAGAGGTAGGAAATAAACTTGATAACAGTGATCACAACATATTGTACTGCACGCTACCATTCCGACTAACAACTAAACACACACCTAAAAATTCCCCGGTGCACTATCAGTATAGGGACTATAAGAATGCCGATTGGGAATTCCTATCAGATCTGCTGAGAAGTTCTGACTGGGAAGAATACTTCATTAACAATAACTTAGAAGTATCACTCGATATTTTCTACAAAACAATTGGCTCAGCAAGAGACATAATCGCGCCCCTAAAATCTGCTCTAAAGACACCAACTCCATTTATAGACCGCAAAACGCGACTAAAACTAAAGAAATTGAAAAGGAAATACCATGTATTTAAGGAATTTAATGCGTTAAACCAAATACATGAAACTCTCAAACGGCTCGAAGATAAACACAAAATGAGGTCACAACTTGAAGAAAATAAAGCGCTTTTGGGTAACTCCAAAAACTCAGGAACTTTGTAGGATATTGCAGAGACGTCTAAAAAGTAGTAAAGACAATACTGTAAGCAGCTTGGAGCATAAGGGTATAATACACAATGATCCCCAGGTTATAAGTGAACTCCTCAATGAGTGGTTTTGCAATGACGCCAGAGTGCACCCAACCCCAAATTTCCAAATGACTTGCAAAAGCAACCACAAATTAGGCGGAATAGACTTTCATATACAAAATATAGACTCAGCGATTAAGACTTTGAAGTCTAATGGTAGTACTGGAACAGATGACATACCATCTGTCATGTACAAAAATGGTAGCACGGAAATGGTAATCTTGTTACTTAGAATATTTACTCTCTCATTAGAAACTGGAACTTATCCTGAAGTGTGGAAAACCACATACATATTACCTAAGCACAAAGCAGGGGCCAAAACCAGTGTATGCAACTATCGACCTATCAATATAACACCGGTAATATCCCGAATAATGGAGAAAGTGGTTAAAGACCAAGTGTCAGACAACTTACTAGAACATGAACTTGTCAATCCATCACAACACGGATTCCTCAAAAAGAGATCATGCGTGACCTGCCACATAGACTTTTTCAATGAAGTTACACGAAGTAGGGACAACAGAGAACTAGTAATTGTGCTCTATTTCGATATAACAAAAGCCTTCGACAGAGTTCCCCATAATCTGCTAGTCAGCAGGTTATGCTCACTAGGGATATGTGATCCTCTCCTGAGCTGGATAAAATCATTTCTGTGTGGCCGAAGTCAGACAACGAAAGTTGGCTCGATAATCTCAAGGCCTAAACCAGTAAGTAGTGGTGTAATCCAGCGAAGTGTATTAGGCCCACTCTTATTCATAATATATATAAACAGTATCTGTGAATGCTTTAGTGTAGGTAAACCAATACTATATGCAGATGACTTAAAAGTGACGTATAAATGCAAGAACACAGATCTTGGAATAACAGTAAACGCCATACAGCAAGAATTAGAAAAAATGGATAGATGGTGTGACACCTGGCAACTCCAATTTAATGTCGAAAAATGTGGCTGGCTCTGCATAGGTTGCAACAACTTAGAACTTGACCTGACAATTCAAGGCCATGCACTTCAACGACTGGAATCTGTACTGGACCTAGGGCTGAAATATTCACATAAGTTATCATTTTCTGAACACATCTCCAAACAAGTGTCAAAGTCACGCAGACTTATCGGCTTTCTACTCAGGAACTTCTACAGAAGTGAGTCTAGAATTCTGTTGTACAAGGTTTGTGTGCGTCCTTTATTTGATTATTGTTCATTCATGTATAGTAGCATACGCATAGAGGACAAATTGAAAGTCGAGGGAGTGCAGAGGTACTTCACGTTAAAATTACTCGGAACCGGAAATGGTACGAACTACTCCACTAGATGTGATACCCTAGGACTAGAAACACTATGGCTAAGACGCCTGAGACTAAACTTGACACTTTACTATAAGCTTCTAAACCACTTAGTTAAAAACCCCTACTAATGGCACTCGACTTTCAGATGACAATGGCTACAAACTAAGACACACTAAGGGTACAGTAGCTATCGAACAATGTAAAACAGCCACCAGGCAAAAGTTTTACTTGATTAGGTATGCACAGATATGGAATAAACTGCCAATGGAAATGCGTCAAGCAAGTACATTGGCCTCCTTCAAAAAGGTGCTTAATGACAAACTACAAGAGTTTGCAAACGATAGTAGTTCTAGTTCCTATCTGAGAGCCTCCGAAATTATAGGTCCATTTAATGTATAAGCTTAAATACTACACCTGTTGTTTTTTGCCTATATTTATAATTCTGGATAAAACCTTAACGGTTAAGATACGTATCCTCAAACAGACAACAAATCTCGTTTGTAAAACTACTACCCAACACAATAAGTAGAATAAAATGACATAACCGACAACATGAAAAAGGTATAACTGACCACAACATCACATGGACAGATGTACGCTCGCTGGGCACTATATATCCCTCACCAACTGCAACCCACCTTTCCTTAGATAATGTGATGAACTTATACCCATAATGTTGCTGAGCAGTTAATATTCTCAACTCCTGTCGGAACAGCTGAAACTCATAAACCTTCCTCACGCTATGAAAATACCCGTAATCAGTAGAAATCCATTAATTAATGCGTCCGAAGCTTATGTACTTACTCCCAACAATGACATTGCAGATCAAATGAGATAAACACATCACTGATTTCAAAATAACACATCAATGAACTATAATTCGAGGACTCTGCACACAACGAAGTTATGTATGAATATTTACTTCAAGCTTTATTTTTTTCCCAGGCACTTATAATCCATCCACCAAAGACCTGGTTTTTTGTTAATGCGAAGACAATACTCCTGTATTTCCTGTTGTGTTGCACTCACTGACAATCTAGCAGATTTTTCCAACTTTGCACAGAAATGATTGTATATAAGTGAAAAGGCTGTTTTATACTACTGGAATTAACATTTATCAAGTGTATGTATAATCTCCATCGAACATGTAAAGCATATCTTGCTACTGGCTGTAAATTGTGATTAAATTATATGGTTCTATTTCTGTAACAATTTGATGATGCCTGTAAACTGGCGTCCCTCATGTACTGTACTATGAGAATAAATTTATTTATGTTGCTGAGCCTCATACTGGTTTAAAAACCATTGAGATATTTCATAGCAGGAATATTGTATGACGCATGTGCCTTGTGAAGGAAAACAACCAACCGAAAGGCTAACTAGAAAATTCATTCATTATAAAGAAACTGAAACTTGGGAGTCCATGGGAATCATAATAGTAAGCAGAAACGACTGTTTCTTGTAAAATTAATCAGAATGAAAATGGAAACTAATTCTTAGTGGCCTGTAGGAGAATTTCGGGAGATAGACACTGCAGACCTTTGTACTTTCTCTTGTACAGCATCAATGAAAAATCAATATAAGAACGTACGTAATTTTATTCATAGTCTAATATGATTATGGGGGTCTCACGTTTTTTCATACTTTCACGTTCTTAGTGGAATAAAGGGCTTCAAGCTAGAGGCTTGAAGTTTCCGTAGCAGTGTTTATTTTAACAGGACGGAGACGCACTGTCCGTAACAACACCGAAGACATCAAACTGATACCCAGACTCCGGAAGCGAAATTCCACCTTTACCACGTCTGCAGGCGGTTTCCGAGCTTACCAATCTAGTAAAAAGAGCAGTAGTTAAGGTGATCTCCCGATGACATACTTAGTCCACAGAAAATCATATATGAAGCTTCCATGCAGCGTCAGCCACATTCCTTGACTCCCCCCATACAAAATGGAAAATATTTGTTCTGTAATAATTCACATAGTAGACGATTCCACCTTCTGCTGAAGTCCAACTAACATTCTGTCGAGAACATTTTGCGACAAATTCTATACAAATGGATTACGGGCTACACTCAGTCTCTTCGGTTAATGCTTGGCGGTCTCTCAAATGTCACATCCAAAACTTAGGAGGCACAGAACCATCTCTGCACAAAACTCATTATTATACAACAAATACCTTCGGCACCCATCCGCAATACTTATTCACCCGAACAGTGGTCACCTTAAACATGATTCGGTTTAAAGTCTACAGTTTTAGCATTTACTAGTGGGCAAAATGCTTTGATTTGTTTGCATTTCTAGGAACCAACTTTTCTATCAGAATTGTTCAAATTACCGATTGACAGTTTGTAATATAGCAGAAGACTAGTTGTGTTTTTGAGCCTTTATTTTTTGAAAGTACGGTAGAAGGCGAATGAATTTCAATCGCTGAGCCTCGGTAATCTTCCCCGGCAACGTCTTCAGTTCAACCTTTATCAAGAGGTGAGCTTATTTGAATTTTTCATGAATGATGTGACTGCTGATTGTCTACTTGCTTCAGTGTTGATAGCTTCCGTTGACCTTAGGTTTGACCTTTCTGGCAGGCGAAATTCTTTACCAGTAGACAAATCTGATATATAGTTATATGTCTGCCTGTTAATCACCTATTCGCCTGAATACCAGGCTACTAGGAATCTTCCAACATTTGTCATGTTTCCATTGTTTAACGTCTCTACATTTCCTCAGCCCTACTAGTGCTCATCACTGTCTCCATGCACTGACGTAAAATGACAAATTTCATCTCTTGACATCTGGTTTACGTTCTTGAACACGCGGTCGAGGGTGACGCCTGCTTTAAGAAAATATTTTTCATAGTCCACACAAGTTATTTTATGGATGATGTTTGCCTTGTTTTATTTCTCTGCTTGGGTCTTTTAGTCTGCGTAATACTAGCTGCTTCTACATCACGGCCGTTGTAGTTAAATATTTGTTCTGTGTAAGTCACCTTCTTATATGCCTGTGTTTCTAATTTTTTGCTTTTTTCCGCCTAAGACATATAGTAAAGAAATTTTTGTCCAATTCCTCTCTTGTGAATCGCAAACACAGCGTTGATTATTTGTGGTTGTCTTCCAAATAAATTCAATCAATTATGACAGTGACATTGATTTAGAAGGTTTCGCAGACAATGTAAGACCAACTCTGCGCTAATTCAGCAAAATAAGATCCTCGGTGATAAGAACATAACGATTAGTAAATCCGCAGATACTAGTACGTTGCTAGATGGTAGTCACAGAAAGTATTTAGTGATGTTGTCTTTGCCCTTGAACCATTCAGTCACAAAGCCCTAGCTTTGCCCAACTTTCAGACAGCAATACCCGTAGGCTAAATTAAAGAAGGCTAAAACTGGTTTTAACCACAGGCTGTTGAGGAACTTGAGTCAAAGTGAATGTGAAGTCAGATATCCTGTCCTAGATTTAATTGATCATTTACTAGCCCAACTTTCCGAGGTCAGTCGTATTTATGCAATAATACATAATCAATTGTTTGTACTGATGGTATCGCGGTACGTCCAACGTTTGCGTTACATTTTTGCGTGATTCGTTACATAAAATTTATCTTGTTGTAATCCTTGCACAAGTCCTCTACTACTTCCATACCTATAACTATTAACTCTCATATCAAATAGTTATGGTTAACCAAAGTAAAAAGCAGCGAACTCAATCCCCTGTAAAACTGATGACTAATTTTAAGTCGTTGATTGCTACATCAAGCAACATACTTCCTACAAATGGTTATAGTGAGCCACAAAACTCACTTGTATGTCGTAAGCGTCGAGCTGAAACTGAGGATAAAACTGCACTGACAGCTAGTATTAGCACTACTCCCAAAAATTCAGTACCCTCTGCTCATACAGAAACCCTCCCTACACCTTATGTGCTTATCGAAAAGCTCCAGCCTTCAAGCTCTGTTTCAGTACTATCTTCAGAAATAGAATTTCTAAAGTTGTCTATAGGGGAACTTAAGGCCGAGTTAAGGGACTTAAAAAACAACAAGTCAGTAGATCCTGTAATTTCCGATACCAATACCAAAATCTCCAATTTATCAGGTCAGATCAGTGATATCAGACTGCAGGTCTGTGAACTGACACCTTTAACTATTCTCATGAAAACTGTAGACCTTAACAAACTTGACAGTGAATCGATATCTAAGGTGGATAACCTAATTAACTTTGTTACTACAGAAGTAACAAAACGACTAGATGCTAAATTAAATGCTATTGTCTACAACGTTCCGGATAATGAGGCACTAAAAAAGGTACAGCGCATCCTACTTAGTGAGGCGAAAATGCCCAACTCCAAGACTAAGTGCTACAGGCTGAAGAAGAGTCAACATGAAAAGTGTTGTCCTATTCGTTTTCAGTTCGAAACACCTGCTGAGGCCAGAAAATTTATCCACTCCCAACACACCCCACTGCAAGCCAGAAATTATAAACTAGTAAAGGTTGCGGTGGACAAGACCGTCATAGAAAGGCGCGTATATAATTATCACACTGAGTCTAACTGTGGAATAAACAATAGGACATTGCAAGCAGCAATTATACCCAACCCTTTGAGAGATACCGTAGAATCCACCGCACCACCCATCTCTAACCACACAGAATTATCTTCTCAGAGAGCGGCACCAACCAAAAGGCCGCTAAATTGTAATCAAATAGCCAATAAAACTATACCACCTACCACCGTAGATTTAGACATGTCACTAAATAGTCCAAGAAAAAAAGTCAAAATCCCCCGAAAGTTGACCCTTTCCTCTCCTAGCCATAAGTCCATTGGTAAAAAAGAGAAGAATATGACCCCAAATCATGCCAACAACAACAATGGCAGTATAAATAAGCCCACATTCCCCACGGTCAATAGTATTGGCACCCACAACGTGCGAAATAGCACCACGGCCCACACTGATAACCAACGCCCAAACAATGCCACCCTCAAGAGTACAAGCGACAATAGTCAGAACTCGACCACCAACAACTCAGGGCATTCACAGTATGGCACGCTAATAAATTTTGATCGGATATACGGTACAAGTCTGCTGGGAACTAACCCACAAAGCAGTACATTCGAAACCCTTACAAGGACACCACTAGTACCTAACAATAGGTGGAATAATAGACCATGGTCTTCACAAGGTCCCAATCATTTTTTATCCCCTGCGTCCCTGTCAGCGTTGAAAAAACAGCTGGTAGGGATGCTAACACTCCTAAACCACTAGTGCTGGCTCCCCCTTTGCATGAATGTAGGAACAGTCTAGCTCACCCGCATCCACTAAGCACACTTGGTACATGCACAAGTTTAGGTCAAATTAAGATCCCTACCCCCGTTTCTAGCTTTACTAAAAATAAAAATGCCTCAGCCTATAGCACATCCAGTACTCCAACGCTCAATTCTTCACCGAAAACAGCACACACCAACTCGATAGACATAGGTGAACATGATGCTGAAACTCCTCTCAACATAGGGTCGTCATGTCAAACAGTACTACTGGGTGCTGAACCACATTCGGGGCTGATTGACGAACTTAAGTACTTCAAATGCTATTTCAAATCTCATCTTTACCTAATCCTCATAAATGCTAGATCCGTTCTAAATAAACTACCGATGCTCAGAGCACTCACAGTAATATACAAACCCCCTATAATTGTCATCACTGAATCCTGGTGTAACTCGAACATACTGGATGAAGAGATAAGCTTAGATAACTATACACACTTTCGGTGTGACAGGGAAGGTGGTAAGGGAGGGGGTTGTCTTATGTACTTTCTGAATGCACTTACTGTATCACAGCTAGAAAGTAGTACACTTAACATGCCTGAGACTTTATGGGTTAACTTACACTTAAATAACGCAGTAGTATTAATTGGATGCACCTACAGAGCACCCGGCACCTTTAGTAATTACGAGACCCAACTTATTAATACTCTAGAACAATTATCCACCCTCCACTACGATCATAAGATCCTATGTGGAGACTTTAACTTACCAGAAATCAACTGGGAAATACCCACAGGTCCAACTAAACTTGATAAGTTCTTAGGCACACTGGATATACTTGGCTGGAAGCAGACCGTCACAACCCCTACAAGAGGTAATAACGTACTAGACTTAATCTTCTGCCACAATATAAGTCCCCTTTCTACCCTAGTAGGTTCTGAGTTTTCAGGGAGTGACCACAAAACAGTGCTGTGTGCACTGCCACTTCCGTCAAGTAGCAATGCAACCCATACCCCTACTTCACAACAAATAACTTACAGGAACTACAGTAAGGCAGACTGGACTCTAGTAAAATCAATGCTAAGATCCTCAGAATGGAGTGAGTACTTCTATACTGATAGCCTCTCGAAAGCTCTAGACATCTTTTACTATAACTCAAACACATGCTTAGATGCTGTCATCCCATTTCAAACACTAAAGTTTTCCCCACATAGAAAGACATTCATAAAGCCAAAGGATCGTAGGAAACTGAAAAGACTGTCAACAAGTTACTTCAGGCGACACGACTTTAGTACACTAGGGTCAATACTTAGTACTCTTAGCTTCATCTCGCAAGCTCATAACTTGCGTATGAGAAATGAAGAATGCACCGCACTAGCCAGCACCACCAGAGTAGGTGCTCTCACAGAAATACTAAAGAAACGAATGAATCGCCAAAGCCATAAAATTTCTCTCCTTATAAACAAGGGCAAACTATACAGCAAACATGCAGACATGTGTGAACTGTTTAATGAGACGTTTGCAGCTAACTACCTTAAGCCTACAAGTCCACTTCTCGGTTTACAATCTAAAATAGAACTCCCTTCATCTTCAACGCTGAAACAAATCACTACAGTTCATTTCACTTACTCTAATATTAACCAAGCCGTTAATACTCTTAAAAACTCTAGTAGTGCCGGTTTTGACGGTATACCAGCGTATCTTTATAAACACGGTGGTTCTGACATTTCCGTTTTATTACTTAAGATTTTTACAATGTCCCTAGAAAGCCAAACCTATCCAGATAAATGGAAAACGACATTTATAGTACCTAAACACAAATCCGGATCAAAAACTGAAGTCAACAACTATAGGCCAATCAATATTACACCCATAGTATCTAGAATCATTGAACGAATAGTTAAAGATGATATCCTCAAACATATGCTCAGCTGCAATATTCTAAGTCCCAACCAACATGGATTCCTAAAATCCAGATCATGCATGACATGTCACCTTGACTTCTTTAACTACATAACTAGCAGCCGCGACAAACAACAACTAGTACTTGTCATCTACTTCGACATATCCAAAGCCTTTGACCGCGTTGACCACTTGCTTCTAATAAATAAGCTAAACTCCTTAGGAATAAGTAACCCATTATTAGGATGGATTGAATCATTCCTTAACAATAGGTCCCAAGTAGTTAGACTGGGTTCTGTAAACTCTAAACCTAGTCCAGTCACTTCTGGAGTAGTTCAAGGTAGCGTCTTAGGCCCCCTCCTATTCACTCTATATGTCAACGACATATGCAGCTGTTTCTCACTAGGCAAACCATTCATCTTTGCAGATGATCTTAAAGTAGCTTACACATTCCACTGTGATGACTTAGGGTACTTTCAGAAAGCTGTTCAGGAAGAACTAGATCGAGTAACTGCATGGTCCTCCACATGGAACCTAAAATTCAACCTTAAAAAATGTGGTTGGATATGCTTCGGTGCACCCTCAATAAATATTAAACTGGTACTTGAATCCATCGACTTGCCTAAACTCCAAAGTGTTGTTGACCTAGGACTCAGGTACTCTAGTGACTTGACATTTTCCGAGCAAGTGGCGACACAGACGCGTAAATCGAGGATGCTTCTAGGATGCATACTCAGGAATTTCCACAACTACGAAGCGAAGCTATTATTATATAAAACTTGTGTCAGACCACTACTTGAATATTGTCCATTTATTCTCAGCAGCACTCGCGTAAGTGACAAGCTTAAAATAGAAAGTGTCCAACGATACTTCACGTCTAAACTACTAGGATTTGACTGCGAAAAGGACTACACATCAAGGTGTATAACTCTAGGTATTGACCCACTTTGGATGAGACGATTGAGCATTAACCTAACATTCTTCTTTAAAATATTGCATAAAATATCATTCTCAGACAGCAAAGAGATACAGTTCTCACCGGAAGGCTCTTACAACCTTCGTAACCAAACGTGCAAAGTATCTAGGAAAAACTGTAAAACAGCACTCCGTGCAAACTTCTTCATAGTCATATACTCTAAGATCTGGAACAGTTTACCCCAAGAAATAAGGACCTGTCACTCTATCATAACCTTCAAACGCTTGCTATATAAACTGCTTCATCCCAATGACTATGCCAATCACACCGCACCACTTATTTCCAAAACGCATGAGCTATTAGCACACTATAACGCCTAGACTCATTACTAAATATTACGACACTAAATAAACTCTAAGACTTCGCAAAATTACATAAAAAACAACAAGTTTATGGGTAGTGTTTACTATACAATGATATACATTTATAAACATTTATATGTACATAAAATAATAAAGTTCTTTTCATATTTACATACTTTATCTCCCTGCTGAGCGTAAACTTCTATATACCTCCTGGTTGAGGTCGAACAACCCAACATCCAAACTGAAATGACCATTTATGTAAATTCAAACTCAAATTCCATGAACGATCCGATGCGACCACTTGAAAACGCTGGCTAACATTCTGTACAAGGAGTATTCTTGATCTGAAATAAAGAAGCAACTGGTTTTCAAACAGTTTTCAATGTATTACTCAACTTACATGTACAGTCTGCCATGCTGACGCAAATGGCGCAAATGGATAGTTCCAGAATTGACCCCATTTGATGCAGTAAAACAATCTAACATTACCTTATCTAATTTTCGTATCAAAGATCAAATTTCTTTCCTATTATAAAACTACGACACGACTGCTGACAAAAATGGAATAAATACATTACTGACTCAAAATAATACATCAATAAACTTTATCTCACGGATGCTGTTCACAACAAAGTTTTATAGGAGAATTGACTTCAAGCTTTATTTTTCCCAGATATTTGTATCACACTCATCTGAAGTCTGGGTTTTTTGTTAATGCGAAGACAATATTTCTATATCTCTTTATGAGTTACACAGACAGACTATTTTGCAGACTGTTCTGACTGACTCTAATGTTAGATTGAACAAACAAACTGTAATTTATATAATAACTTATCCATGCCTGTACAATTGGTATGTTCCTGCATAAACAGGAATAAATATATATATATACTAATGTCATGTGCTTATGTGAGATAAACTTTCCCACAAGCTTCGACCGCCCACTGTTTTTTTATGTACCTACGAAGTGACGAAAAATCAGTTTTGGTCCTCGGTCTTTAGGTGAACTAATTACTGATCTACTCAAAGATCATCTGTGAGACTGGCGAAACAGTGTAGTGAGACCACACAGCAACTTACCAACACTGCTGGTCCAGATGTCGTGTCTTGCCTTCCACTGAAAAATGGTGGTAACGACACGAGTTTACTTGTACTCAGGTAGCACTCAGGTGCACCTTGACTGCTGAAAGAAGTCTTATATTTTATCCATTCATAAATGCTTGCCTATAGCTGATATTAACAACTACTGCCCCATTAACACGCCTCTGGTTAAGACTCAAGTCGTTTAGTATGCGCTTTCTAAGACCTACCTTTTTCATTCCAATTCGGTTTCTTAAGTAAAAGATAGTGTGCCACTTGCCGATTAGGTTACTTTGACAACATTACAAAATGCATAGTTTTTTTTACTTTATTATAGCTTGATTCCACACCGTATTTTTGGTACAAGTATGAAATTTTCAGCATGCGATATCGATAGCCCAAATTTAGCAGGCCGACCATAGATATCAGGCGTGCGTCGGCGGGTGATCGAACCTCGCACCATGTGCATGGTCGGCGAGAGTCCTAACTGCTGTGCCACCGACGAGGATCATGTGGCTACATTATTTCTCGACGTTGCCACAGCCTTTGATAAAATCGAACATATCCGACTCCCGACGAAACTCCAATCCCATGGAATAATTGTAAGGCTTCTCAAGTGGATAAATGCTTTTCTCACAGGAAGAAAACAATCAGCATAAATGAACTATATGGAAATACTGACCTAAAGTTTTATTTCTTCCCACGCATTTGTAATCCATCCAACACACACTTTGGGGTTGTCGCTAATGCGAAGACAATATCCCCATATTTCTTAGTGTGTTCCATTGGATTTCTAGTTAATAAATTGTTCCCACCAACCAAATTAAAAAATAACAGCATCCATATGAATTCACTATGAAATGAATTTATGTAATTTGAATAATACTTATCCACGCGTGTAAAGTCGATGTGTTCCCGCATATATAGGGACCACCATCCGTTTACACCTAAGGCAATAACTATCAGTGTAATGCAAGGCAGAGCTCTTGGCCCTACTCTATTCCTCCTATCCACAAGTTACACATTCTCTGTGATCAATTATGGCAAGTCATACCTCTTTGCAGATGATCTTAAGATATATGGTACGGCGATATAAGCCTGAGCAGTAAAATCCGACTCTAATTAGACACTGCGGTCCATTGGAAGAAGAAATTGGAACTGACTTTCAACTCAGGTAAGTGCAGTATAGCCCGCTTTGGACGCTGGAAACCGAGAATGTGCCTAAATATATGTACGGTAAGCCCCTGTCAAAACTGAACACAGTCATAGATCTCGGGATAACACACTCAGATTTAACCTTTTCCGACCATGCAAATAAGGTATTATCTTACTGTAAACGACTTATTGGCTTCATTCTGCGTAATATTTACACCCAAGAATGAAGATTAGCTATGTATAAGACATGTATTCACCCCAAACTTGAATATTGTGCTCTTCTATTTAGTAAACTACGGTCTGGAAAACGAAAAAAGGTCGAAAGTGTTCAGAGATTCTCCACGAAACGCATTATAGAGTTCGACCGACAAGTGGAACATGCTGACAGGTGTACACAACCGAAATTAGAACCCCTATGGTTAAGGAAAGTGAAATGGAACTTATTTGTGCTCTCCAAATTCTCTTGGAAAATTATTACTGTAACTCATTGAAATCCTACATTGATAGGAAATATATATCCCAGATGACATCACTTACGCAACCACGACTACCTTGTCAAGGGAGCCATTAAGGCAGACTTTTCCACCATTCAATATTGGGCTCTTCTGAACCGACTACAATCTGGAATTAGATCTTGTAAAAACCCCGATGGGTTCAAATAGAACCTAAAAGGTGGTAACATTTCCACTTTAGTTCATCTAAAAGATCACAACTGTTGTTAAAATGGCAAACCAAAGGCAGTCTAGTCCTTAGCTGAATAAGTTGCATCTGTTTCATTTCTGTCATTTGCGCTCGCTGCGCAATTTTGTGCAGAAATGACGATCTTCCATCAACAGCCACCCATTTTCATTTACTTTTCTTAAATTTATAATGTTCAAACATTTCTTAAAATTTTTTCCGTAATACAACTTGATGAGTCACTTTGTAATATCTACCGCATACCATATGAAAATTGTTCATGAACATTTGTTATAACAACTTCTGCCAAACAGCTGTTTTCCTCAGGATCATTCTGCACAACTTTATCACATATTGTTTCCGCACTCCTTTGACTCCGCTAAATAGGTCATAACTTAGTTTCTTGTAGTACTAACTACTTCTATACTTTATAATTTTTAAGGGAAACTTAATTTCACAATCCTTTGCAGTAACCTACTTATATTCACATACATATGTATAAGGATGACACTACTGAGAATGTCCTCATGTATGTATGTGTCTGGTGACCTATTGGAAAGCATTTGCCATGGAGGCTGTTAATAGGCAGCATGCTGTATGATTGGGACGGTCTCAAAGCAACTCCATGCTGCAGTTATTGTGAAAGCAATCTCAGAGCTTGACATCAAAAATGGAGGGAGAGTGGCTTATGACGATCAACAGATACAGTTGCAGTCACATATGTGGATAGGTGAAGTGTGCAGGATATCAGCATGCGTTTTTGACAACTTGAGATTTAAACCCGAGTTCAGACCCTAATAATAATATATTCTCAGTTTTTGTACATGAGGGACGCCAGTTTACAGGCATCATCAATATGAGAAACAACATATACGAGGAGTAAGCATATTTACAATCGTTCATTTACCCAAGATATACATAGGAAAAGGCAATGGAATAATACATATGATGTCACTTTACACAGGTGGAAACTGTGTGCACAGTGTAATTCAAAGCACCTCAATCGAGTGAGAATATACGTTATAGAGTGTTATATCTTACGCGCTTAAGGGCTTTCTCAGCTTTGATTGGCTAGTACAGTGGCGGAGAGTTTGACATTCAATTTGTCCTCGGTAGGTCATGCCGTGTGCAGGTTTTCGTGGTTGCGGCATGCGTTGTTTGCAAGCATGTTTGATGAATATAAATGTAAAATATTGGTATTCTAACGTTTTATTTTACTTATTTTGTGCATGTACCAGGCTTGGTTTATCATACATTCTGTTTGTTGGCCTATCGGTTGCTGGCGATGTCAAGGAATCCGTGAGTTCGAGGGCTTTTCTCGATTTTAGGTTATACATGTAGCATTTTATTGATGGATATTGCGACACAGATGGATGCTAATTGACAACGCCTTTTTAGTTTATTGCAGGTAGGCAATGCGGGTGAAAGTACTGCTGACGTCAGTGGAATGTTCGATGAAATTATGCTGGGAAGGCGTTTCTTTAGCTGGGAGGAATTTGAGAATTCCTTAGGAGAATTTCAACAAGTGAGGAAGTCATTTAACGCTAACAATGTAGTTGTCCTGCACTCACTATGTGCATATTCAAAGCAAAACAACAGGGGACGACAGATATAAGTACGCTTACGTTTATTTTAAATGCACTTTTGGCGTGAACCGTGGAAAAGCTGGCCTGAAATTGCGAAACAAGTCGTAATAGGAATTGTATTATGATAATATGTATGTTTAAGGTCTAAATGTTGCAACTGTCTGTCTGCATTTCGCGTAATTCTGCGTTATAGTGAATACGTGATAACATCCCACAAAATGGTCCACAACCATCCATGCACCAGGGTGTATATGCAAAATGATCCATGGTCTAGACGACTGTCAGCGGAAGAGAAAGAAAATGTAGAACCACTTCTTCACCAATCACACTCATCAGATGAAATAATTCTGCATGTTAAGGAAACATTCCACAAGGACATAACTCTTAATGACGTTAGAAATCTGAAAGCTTCAGTTAATAAAGGTAACGTTAGTGTAAATGTAAACTACTTCAGGTATATCGAGCCGTTATGACATTTTTGAATTCCTTAAGTCCCGTGGGAAGTTATTGGAGTATTATTCAGATGAACCGATAAGGAATTCACTGATGAGAGTCTGTTTTTCTACTTATGAGTAAATAGATTTGTATAAACGGTTTCCGGAGGTTGTTGGCATCGATTCTACATATAACACAAATAAAGGGAAGTAAGTTTATTAATTAATTAATCAACATGCAGGTATTCTTTGTTTCAATTAGTTGTAACGGATAATTTTGGTCGTGGGAGACCGGTTCTATTTGCTTGGACGCGAAAGGAATTCAAGCGTGATGTTGTTTGGATTTTGGACTCGTTTCGTAGCATAATGGAAGACACCTCTAAAACAGAAACATTCATTATGGATTGTGCGCAAGCCGAAATAGGAGCAGTGAAGTTAACACACAGAGAAGCGCACATTGTTCTTTGTTCTTTTCATGTTTGTCGTGCATTTTGTCGTAAAGTAAATTATTTAAAAGCATAATTAAAATTTCAATTTTAGACGCGGAATCCCATTGTTAAGAACTACTTATGTCGCTTAATTCAGTGTAAAAGGAGATCTGAGTAATGCCTTTAATATTTTCATTTTTCCAGATTTAACTTCTATTTCAGAGTTATTAGCAGATTGGATGTTGCTGTCAGTCAGTATTTACAACGTCGTTGGATGAGTCGACGACACTTGTGGGCAGCAGCTTTCAGGGAACATGTACTGACTTTGGGTAATGATACCAACAATCGAGTAGAAAGTTCTCACAAGCAGATGAAGCGGTACTTGCTTAGATCAGATAGTCTGCATCAAAGCATGCTGAAGGTTCACAAATGGTTTCAACTTAGTAATTCTAGAATAGAGCAGGAGTCCACGATTGCTCAGTCGCGTTCCATCAAGTATTCATGTTCCGAACGCATAATACCAATTTTACGCCACCTGACGCCATACACTGCGAAGAAAGTGATCGCTGATTATGCGAGGCGACGATGGACTTCTTTTCAGTTAGAAGGTTTTGATTATATCTTCTTGGATGACAATGGGAGACCAGTAGAGGTGGATCTGCGCGCATGCACATGTACTTGTATGACGTTCCAGACTTGTCGGTATCCCTGTCGACACTTGCTGATGGTGCATTTAAAAACGGCGTGTTTCACAGGTAAAATACCCTTTTTTGAAACTTGTATATTCATTTACACGTAAGATATACTAGGTGGCCACCTGAAGTATTCCCTATTTTATGTCTCCATAGTTAATGCATATTAACCTACTCCTAACTGACTGAAATTCGTAGATACTAAAATGTATATATATTTCATAAGGGTTTGTCTTAATTGAAAACAGGACGTAAGCACTGTCATTATTTACCCTTTAATATTGTGTGCATAATTCTATTTCCGTTTACCGTTGCACCTTTTGTAGTTAATCATGTGCTGCAGCAGTGTAAACGATGGACTTGGTCTCGCCACTCCTACGCAATTCCAAGCACGTCAGCAATTGTGCCGCGAAATCAAAGTGACTTATACGTAACCAATAGGAGGCTTATTAATGCGGGCCTGACGAGAATTTGTGACAAATATGGACGGACGTTTGCCGCAGAGTTCGCTGGAAAAGTAATCGCTGAAATCAACAATGTTCTTCATGTGTAAATTAAATACTTTCGTATTACAATAAGAATAAACTTTTTGTATTAAGATTGTTGTCTTTCTGTTGGTGTGTTCGCCTTGGGAGTACGGCATGCTAGACCGGTGCTCCCTAGGATATGAATCCGTTACTATACGTAAGTGCTAATCTGTAGGAACACTTTCCACCGATATAAGTCGTGAATTATAAGTACTTCAGTCACGTCGAAAAAAATTTGAGATTACGTCTCCTAGTCATAGATAAATCTGTAGGGACTAATGACAAAAATACCTAACTTCAGTGTTTGACAAATAAGAATAGAACTTAGGGCCCTGCAGTTGACTTCGATTTCGTATGAAGTTAAGTGTAATCAAAAGCACTGTATTACTACTATTTCACTTAAAGCAAGATGTCAATCCATATGACTACGGGTGTTAACATACAGTGTAAACTGAAGTCTACACGAGAGGAATAATTTAATAGGTTGGGCTGTAGCAATGTTAGTAAGATATCGCCGACGTTGAATTATGCCTACAATTAGTTTCTCAGGCCTACATCTCGTCATAATGACAAATTTAGTTTCACTGAGATAGAATAAGAAAAGTATGGTAAGCAGGATGTTAAATATATTTCATGAAAAATATTAAGCGAATGTCTTCACACAATTGTTTTTCGTAATTACTGCGAGGATGCGTAATTGCTGTGACCTGGTTGACTGACTTGACCGAACATCTACAAGTAAATAATAAAGTATAATTTTTAAATCGTTGAAGTTAGAAATAAGTAATGTAAAAGTGAAACGCTTCATATTCTCCTACCTTTGCTGAAAAAAGGTTCATTCTCCTTTCTCATTCTTTGGTCATGACAGCATTCTTCTGCGGTTTTCACTGTGACATACATTGTTCTTTTTCTAAAGTATAGCACCAAGCAAATAATAACTTAATATACTGTATAAATGGGTGTTTACAAGGAATGCATGACATCTCTACAGGTACAATAAGTTAGGCTATAAATTACAATCGTGAAGTATCGTAAATTAAAACTTTTGCAAAAGCTTAGATTGTTCATTTATTTTACAAGCAATTACAACAGATTACAATAAAAGTTAAACTCCGGACCCTTCACAATGAACACTGCATATATATCGGTAAGTGCTATTCCCTCACACAATTAAAAGGTATTCCATGAGGAGAACAGCATCCTGAGAAACTGCAGTAGTGTTTTCTAGCTATTCGGAACTTATTCCTTTGATGCTGTTTCTTAGCAACAGTTTGCAGTATTCATAGTGACTTTAGAGAAAACTTTATCATATCTTCACTTTCCCTTCAAGTACAATAGCATGCAGTAACTACATACACACAAGCATTGTAACTTAAACATCACAAAATCCCTACAGATAACTTGTTTCATAGTAAATGCTTTTGAAACATGAGCCATAAGTACACCTTCCATGTCATTCATAGTCACAAGTAATTCATTAAGCATCTCAGAATATGTTAGTGATGTGAACATGAAAAATTCGTAAGACTGATATAACTGAAGTAACACGTTTAGTAGTTGTAGGACATACCTGCGAGCTACTATTCTACAGAAAGGTGATTCGAATTTGAAGCAGTCTGGCATTGTAGAAGCACCATGTATACTATTCTTCTGGCACAAATGCACAATGATATCGAGATAATCTGATGCAATGTAATGCACTCAGCAATTACGGTCTCCCGAATTTCTATGTGACAATGTAAATTAAACTAGTATCACATCTTCAACTGAGCCATTTAAAATAGGAACTTCAGAGAAATGGATAAAATCACCAGGAAATTCAGCAAATTGCCTCATTCATCGCATACTCTCTTCGATGTGTTATGGAATATTTCAATCATCACGGATGATGATAAAAAAGTGTTTGGTATCCTCAAAACGTATATTTCACTTGTGTCTGTGGGCTAGTTCTCCTTCAAATGTCTCCTTATCATAGAATAACTGCTATGAAAACAACCATTGTATACACCTAATTTTCAACCTATATTTCCTCAAAAACCTAGCAAATAATAGACCATTAAGGCTCTAAAACGCGAAGAATAGTCTTTTTTGCTAAATTTCTTATATACGATGAGGTATTGAAGTAATACATACTCTGCGATATCATGACAGGTTCTTCCATTAATACGAACAAAATACTGGAAAATGTTGCTTTTTCGGTTATATAAGCCTGAAACCAGTTATATATTATCTACTTTCACAAAAGTAAACGCTTATAACGCCTCTATACGCGTGAACACGATAACCCATACATTCCGCGATAATATATCACTATAACGTTTATTGCCACTCCCTCAATCGAAAAAATCGAACCAAAATGCGCGTCACATTTGGTCTTCGCCTTGCTGGAGATAGGCATGGTAGGTTATTTATGAAGTGATAAAATTCCTTTGTGGAACGTTAGTAAGTTCACCATAATAATACCATTAGCAATATTAAACTCCAGTAACTTTCCACAGCAGCAGGCGTGCAGACAAACATACAAAGGATTATTGTTACAGCAACAGGTTATTTTCGGTCCATACGTGGCCAGGGACCAGAAAATGATCAACTAATCCATATAAAAGGAAATTCGGAGCATATGGGAGCTGGAAATTGTCATCAGGCGAGTCAGTGAGATTATTAATAATAATGATTTACTTTATTCCAAAAACAGTACTTGTGATACAGAATGGAATTTTCAGCATTAATCACAATATTGCATCTAATTTCCTCAAATTATAAATAAAATTAATCACAAAGAAAATTTTTCTACATTTACAGTAGGGTTAATATAAAAAATAAAAAACATGCAGCATATAAAATGGAAATAATAATGATAGCAGCTAAGGTAATGATAATAATACAAGTGGAAATTGCCGTCGGCTTATTTCACACAGTATTGTCGATGCGGCATCCAAATCCTTACATGATTAAAAATATTGAATATAATGTTCTCTTTACATGATATGGTGAGGGAAAAAACAAAGATTACAGCAGTCATAGAGATAAGTTGGTGTTTGCAGTTATGAGAGTAAAACAAAGAAGCAACAGGACCATAAATATAATAGAAATAATAAAAGTAAAACTTGAAGGTATATAAAGATGGATGGAGAAGATTGTTTATTTACTAGATGAAAAAAGGTCAGTCAATTCTTGCCTGACGCTATTTTCATCACATGAAATACGTGCCAAGTATGGTATCATAGAATTTTTATACTTAGACGTGCGAGCATACAGTTTTCTGAAGTTACTTCTTGTTCTACCTGAGGAGATGCAAGGTGAAAGCTGAGGGTAAAGTGGATGCTCCAAGTCAGACAAAATCCCTTTAGCGAATTTACTGCACGAAGTCAAGTGCCTATCGACAACGACGTTGACTATGTGGTCCACTGGGACACCACTCACCCTAGTGACAGTCTTCAGCATTCTACGAATTGTGACAAAGTCCTTTTTAAGCAAACCAGGAAAGAATAAGGGTGAACAATAAAGAAGAATAGGTAGGATGCAAGAGTTTATGAACTGTAAGAGGAGGGGTTGAGTTATACCCGAGTGCCTTAACTTCCTAATGTAAAATGTCAGCCGGAATATTTTACTGGAGATCGCTGAGACATGGGAAGATCAGGAGAGATCAGAAGAGAGAATAAGTCCAAGATACTTAATTTCTGATTTAATGCCTATATCATTGTTAGTCGTGACAGATAGATAGACTATATAACAGACAGCTAATCAATATGATGTGACCTTCTTGTCGCGATTATTGGTTAATTTATTGTAACTCACACCACGTAATGTGACCTTGAGTGTCCTTTGTTGTCTGTCGCTTTATTTGTGTGTACATGTAATTAATTAACTGTTCATTTTGTCCGTTCCCTCAATACTGTTCGGTACGTTTTTGTCCTTTTTTGAATGACAGTGGATTTGTATATTTTTCTTGGCGTAATTGTATGATTTATTTTGTTTTAGAAACAGATAAAGTTTAAGTCAAGTCATTCTGTTTTTAACTATAGTTAAGCCAAGACTCTGTGTCGTCAGTATTGAGGAAGGACTAAATCTGTAGGTAAAAATAATCCTACAATCATTGTCATCAATCTTACAACTTTCATGAGAATCGACGGCTTCTTTTAACTGTCGTTTACATCTTAAGCTGAAATTAGCGGTTCGACATTTAGAAAGATTCAGTTTAAAACCGTTAGACTCAGACCATTTACTGACTCCCGACAGAAAGCTATTTATTTTGGTGCAATCTAGCTGGGAGTTAACAGCCGTTGAAACAGTTAAATCATCAGCGTACTTCACAAAATTTATTTCATCAGACTGAGGCAAGTCACGTAAGAAGAACGAAAAAAGAAAAGGAGAAAGGACAGCGCCTTGAGGGACACCTGCTTCAGTAGGCAATGAAGTGGAAGACTTCCCTTTATACACGGTGTACTGCTTTCTTTCTGAGAAATAAGAATGTAACCAGTTAACAGCCAAACATTCTGTTCGACTTGCAGCAAGTTTATTTAATAAGATGTCCCTAGGGACCGAGTCAAAAGCGGATGTATAGTCTAGGAAGGCACAACGAACAAATTTAGCCCCCTTGTCTAGACTAGAAGCAATGTTATTACATAAGACGGCAGCTGCATCTAAAGTGCTTCTACTGTGCTTATAGGCAAACTGTTTAGGGTCATTAAAGGATTTAAGAGAGGGTACAAGACTAAGTAAAAGTAGTTTCTCCATCGTTTTCAAAAAAGGAGAGGTAATAGCGATGGGTCTAAATTTGACACATGCTCCAGTAGACCATTTAGGTATGGGTACAACTTTAATGTCTTCCAAACAGCAGGCGCAATATTACAGGAAAAAGATTTCTTAGACAGATCAGTGAGAGGGTAACATATAATATCAGAACATTTTTTGAAAATAATACTAGGTACATGATCTGGACCTAAGCTCTGGGAAGGGTTCAGAGACTTGAGGCACTTTTGAACATCATTTGTGTTAAAACCCGGAAAGGGGCTATTATTAACACTAGTGATACTGGGAAGCATGGAATTTGAGGGAGAATAAATAACAGATTTATTAAGAGTACATACATCAGTACATACAAATGCAACCATCAACATACGTTCATTATTTCTTAAATAACCAGATTTAATGGCACCGAACAGGCAGTTATTGGAATTTTTATTGGTATAAAAGTAATATTTCACAACCGTCATTCAGGATGCGCCACTGATGAAAGTCATGAGTGATTTGCAAGGCATTTGTAGGATACGGGATCAGTAATGTTTGCAGATTACTAGTCATTTTAGGTGGACGAATATATGCAACCTTTATTCACATTCAGAAAGTCATATAGATGCTGAAACGGTGAGAGAAAAAAGAAGACAAACGACAGCAGCACAGAAAAAAGCAAGTGGAGTCCTCATAAAGTAATTTATAAATTTGTATATATATTCTGTGTAGAAACTATGATTATGCTGGTACACCAATAACCTGGTCTTGCTACGCTAACTTTTATATTATGTGTGAACTAATATTAATGTCCCGTGGCTTGGCTGCATTCCTACTTCTCTAACAGAATGCAGTACACCGTATACAAAGGCAAATCATCCTCTGCTGCACTCACTGAAGCCGGAGTCCCCAAGGCGCTGTACTCTCCCCACTTCTCTTTTCTTTCTTTCTACATGACTTACCATCTTCAAATGACATTAATTTTGTCAAATACGCTGACGATCTGTCTGTATCTTTGCCTGTCAAATATCAAAGCGACTGCTCTAGACTAAATGGCTTTCTGTCAGAAATCAGCCAGTGGTCCAAGGAAAACGGTCTTACCTTAAAACCCTCCAAATGCCAAACAGTCAATTTCACCTTTAGGCATAAATCTCACCTGAACAAACTGGTTAGCTCTCACGAGATGTGCAAAATAGATGGCACAGAAATAGAAACCAAGTCGGAAATTAAATACCTAGGCGTCATTCTATCTGCTGATCTTTCCTGGTTTTCTCATATCTTAGCAATTTCTAAGAAAATATTCCGTCTTACCTTTTACATCAAGAAGTTAAGACATTTTGGTATAACCGAACCCTTACTCCTACAATTCGTTAATTCTCGCATTCTGCCTATTATTCTCTATTGTTCCCCCTTAGTTTTTCCAGGGCTACTGAAGAAAGACTATAACATATTACGCGGGATGTTAAAGGTTGTCAGCAGAGTAAGCAACGTGCCACTTTACCAGCTTGTTAATATTCTGTTTGACAGTCACATGGACTTCTGTTGTAGGGGACTTATGTTAGAGTTCACTAGTATTACGAAATATGAGAAATAAAATTCAAGTCAATGGAATGTTAAGTAACAATATATTACCAAAAAATGTAACGACACGTTATATCAACAAAATGGTTACTTGGAAATAAGGTTTAAGTCCTCTGCTACAAATTATTTATATATCCCACGGAGACGTTAATTATTTGGACGGAGTAGGTTGTAGCTGCTGTGTCCCGGTTGTATAATTGTCTTCGGTTGAGCGTAGTGGATTTCTACAATAAATCCGAAAGATACAACACTGCGAGAGCTGAGCTAGTAAGCCGAAGAAACCAAGGAGAAGACGAAGTCTACAACAGCAGAGTGTATTTTTCCAAAATGTCCACGGAAGCCAAGGGTATTTCAACAAGAAGCGTTTTAAACAAAAATTATGTACAATATGTCTAATTTCTACAAATAACCAAAAAGTGTACAATCACATTGTTACGCACTCCACACTGTGAGAAATGGGCCCAGTCCATTTTATCTAACTCACTCCACCCTCTTCACTCACAACTCTCCCCTTGCATCTCATCAGGTAAAACCAGAAGCCAATATAGAAAACTATATGCTCGCACCAGCAAGTACAAAAACTCAACCATACCCTACCTAGCTCGTGTTCTGTGTGATAAAGAAAGCATTAGGCGTGACAACTATGATTCATTAATTAGTCAGTAGAACAACTGGATCTCGTCTTTCCAACTCACATCATCAATAGGTTCAACATTTCCTTTCTTTCTGTTCCTTTTCTCTCTCTTCTTTTTCCGTTATGTGCTGCACTGTCTCTTTCTCTCGCTTACGCCAGTTAATAAGACAGCTCCCACTTTTCTAACACCTTCAAACACTGTTTCAGCTTTACCTTTGCTACCGACATGCCAATGTATTGTTGTAATAATGAACTGTGGTTTCCTCAATCTATGTAGAATTCTATTTATTGATAATGTACTAACTGGATGCAATACTGTAGTAAAAATGCTGAGAATTCCATTCTGTATCACAAGTACTGTTTTGGAATAAAGCAAATTGTTATTATTATTAATAATATTATTAGAAATGTTGACTTTGTACCTCCAATAATATTAGCATTTACAAATGTAGTCTTTTATAACTTATAATAATTATTTATATTTTCATATAAACATAAATTTACATGAAAATGCAAGCCGTTTTTACAGGCACGATCAAGTATGGTATAATGACAAATAGTCGATTGTCTACAAGTTAATGATGTTTGAACAGCTAAATATTTGATATATATATAAATACAGTCATTGTCTGACCCATGTCGTACCATTATTGAATTAAACAGTAGTCCTCCAGGTTGCGCGGGAAAATCGACTCCGCTTCGTTTTCAACCCGTAGTTGTAGGCATACGATAGCCAACCAATATTGAGGTGAGTACAACGTTTACAAGGGATAGTAAGATTATCACTTTTTTAAAAGTTCAAATTGTTGAATTATACAGTACAAGCAATCGGAACAGATTCTTATAATTGTTAATTTGTAAATCTTCCACGAAGGTTTCCATCGAAGTTGAGCGACAACCACGTGCTTGAACGCTATTTCAGGAAGAGGAGAAAATCCTACACAGCTACAAAGTGGTATAAAATGCAATCATGAATAATACATTATTGGAAGTATATTTACAAGAAAAATACAAGAATAAGCTATGCAGTACTTGGTATGATAGTGCACATTTGCAATGTATGATGCTAACCATATTGGTCTTGCCGTAGAAAACTATGACGTTTTCTATGAAAATGAAGTTATTCTCAAACATCAGTGCTGTTGTTATGTTTTTTTACCATCAGAGCAACCGAACTTTATGCGAGAGAAGAGTGTGAATGAGAACTTAAAATATCAATGTAGGGTGAAGAAGAGGGAGTAGAAGTCAGACGCAGGAGTGCATTTTCATCTTTGAGCAGTCTAGTGACTGAGGAGATGAACACTAGAGGTATATTTGCATCACGTACATTAGCTCGTAGTGTATTCCAAATAACTGAAGACTTATTTAAGAATAAGTTGTACAGCATGTAAGTCTGACAATGCTCTATAGCAACTAGGTTGTCATGATTTCCAAGATTGTAACTGATGACAGTAGTAGCTTTAGTTATTGATTTGAAGGAGTGAAAGAGAAGGTTAGTTAGCTGGTAGCAGAAAATAAGGTTTGTCTTGAGGCATCTTTTGCTAGATTGGCTCCATTTTCAGTCTGTCACAACGCTCATAGTATTCGAGACTACATTCTAAGCCAAGAGTTCTTGAGGTAAATTGCCGTTGCACTCCCTCTAATCTAAGCTTGTCATTCTGTCGCAGTCAGCTAAGAATAAACGGGCAGTGTTCTAAAGTAGGTCGGACACATACTTTATATAATGAAACTTTAGTTTCACGACAAAGAAATTGCGAGTTTTGCATTCTAGGAGCCTTCGTGTTTTACGTCTAGCACAATCAGTTTGTTCAGAAAGTGTTAAACTACTGGAGTGTCTGACTAAGTTACGACCTTGGCGGCCTGTTTGAATTTTTGGGCCTGCTATCAAAAAATCTACATATTGCATCCAACCTACCATTTACTCCATCTTTCTATCACCCAAATATGAATTCCAAAAGGATTATTTACTCTCGCAACTTTATCATTCATTTACGACCCAATGACTTTCATATTCCCAAGAAACCAAGGAGGAAGCATCGTAGTGGCTGGCAAAGAGCTCTTAAACGTACACCAATACACTTAACCACGGTCCCTGTCATAATGAACACCAACTGCCGCTCTCTGCCTAACAAAATAATGTACCTACAATCCTTGATGTCCACTGACACTTATCACAATACTGCGATAATCACATTACAAGAAACATGGTTACACGAACTGTACGATGACAATCTCATCTCTCTAAAGGACTTCATCCTATTTAGACAAGACCGAATATGTTGTAATAAGAAAAGTGGGGGTGGAGTTGCAACTTTTATTAACTCAAAATGGTCTATTTCTAATAATGTTTGCTTCTCATTCTCAAATGACTTCATAGACTGCATCACCGTCAAATGTCGTCCCAAACATCTCCCCAAATATAAACACATCTTTATCACAAACACGTACATTTCTCCAAGTTGCTCACTATCTAATCTTTCAAATTTTGCTGATGAATTCACCATGTTTTCTGCTGCCAACTTTGATAATTCTCTATCTGTTATTACTGGGGACTTCAACTCGTCAGATTGCTCCTTCCTTGAAGCACTTGGTCACTCTAACATAGTCAAATTTCCCACTCGACTAGACAAAACACTGGATTTAGTTTTTACAAATGACGAAGGAATCTATGAAGCACGTAAACGTGCACCGATCCTCAACTCTGATCACTCTATTGTTCGTGTTCTACCAAAAATTTACAGCAAAACACATATTAAAGTCTTCTCGCATCTGTCTATGAAAGCACAACTAAGATGCTACTCATCCGAAAACTTACTCAATCTAAGGTGCATGTTAAAAAACACTAACTGGGATTTATTCCATGAAAGTTCATTAGATGACACAATCGTCAATATAACGGATTATCTCAAGTTTTGCCTTGATATATGCTGTCCCAAACAAACTCTATTCAAACGTCTCGACCGCTTCTCATCTCCTTATCTCAAACAACTTCGCAGGAAAAAAGAAACTTTGTACAAATCCAAAGACAAGTTAGGACTCAAAAAGATTAATGCTCAGATCAAATCTGAAATCAAAAATCTTAATGCTATCTATAATGATACACTTTTATCATGTAAATCTCCAATCAGTATGTGGAAACTTTTTAATGAAATTACTGGTAATAGTAAGCGTTGTAATACTTTTCCCTCTTATGATGTTAATGCTCTTAATCAGTCTTTTATACGCTGTCCTTCTACTTTAACTACTTCTAATGTTACCTATCATGTAGCTGAAAACTTTCATGACTTTAATACTCTCGATGTTCTAAAATGTCTTAAAACACTCAAGCCCTCACGTAGCCTAGGTCCTGATGGTATACCTGCCTATGTTCTAAAACAATGTGCAGATGTGTTGTGTTCTCCACTAACCAACATCCTAAATGCCTCTTTCTCCAAAAATATCGTACCTGATGCATGGAAAGACATCAAAATTGTCCCTGTCCCTAAACCTGGAAACGGCAAGAACGTAAAGTTCAGACCCATTGCCATCACTTCCCCGTTCCTAAAGCTTATGGAAAAACTAATACTTCTTAAACTCGAACCCTCCCTTAAAAACTTCGAAGACCCAAAACAATTTGCCTATAGACAGGGTAGGAGTACATTAGACGCTGCAGCTGTCTTACACAACAACATCGTCTCATCATTAGATAAAGGTGCCAAATACGTCCGCTGCACGTTTCTTGACTTCACTTCTGCTTTCGACTCTGTTCCTAGATGTCTCCTGCTAAATAAGCTCTCTTTGACGAAAACTGAGTCCTGGGTCACTAACTGGTTGCATTCCTACTTCTCTAACAGAATGCAGTACACCGTATACAAAGGTAAATCATCCTCTGCTGCACTCACTGAAGCCGGAGTCCCCAAGGCGCTGTACTCTCCCCACTTCTCTTTTCTTTCTTTCTACATGACTTACCATCTTCAAATGACATTAATTTTGTCAAATACGCTGACGATCTGTCTGTATCTTTGCCTGTCAAATATCAAAGCGACTGCTCTAGACTAAATGGCTTTCTGTCAGAAATCAGCCAGTGGTCCAAGGAAAACGGTCTTACCTTAAAACCCTCCAAATGCCAAACAGTCAATTTCACCTTTAGGCATAAATCTCACCTGAACAAACTGGTTAGCTCTCACGAGATGTGCAAAATAGATGGCACAGAAATAGAAACCAAGTCGGAAATTAAATACCTAGGCGTCATTCTATCTGCAGATCTTTCCTGGTTTTCTCATATCTTAGCAATTTCTAAGAAAATATTCCGTCTTACCTTTTACATCAAGAAGTTAAGACATTTTGGTATAACCGAACCCTTACTCCTACAATTCGTTAATTCTCGCATCCTGCCTATTATTCTCTATTGTTCCCCCTTAGTTTTTCCAGGGCTACTGAAGAAAGACTATAACATATTACGCGGGATGTTAAAGGTTGTCAGCAGAGTAAGCAACGTGCCACTTTACCAGCTTGTTAATATTTTGGTCGACAGGCACATGGACTCATGTGAAAAATGGGCCAAATCCATTTTATCTAACTCACTCCACCCTCTTCACTCACAACTCTCCCCTTGCATCTCATCAGGTAAAACCAGAAGCCAATATAGAAAACTATATGCTCGCACCAGCAAGTACAAAATCTCAACCATACCCTACTTAGCTCGAGTTCTGTGTGATAAAGAAAGCATTAGGCGTGACACCTATAATTCATTAAATAGTCATTAGTACAACTGGATCTCATCTTTCCAACTCACATCATCAATAGGTTCAACATTTCCTTTCTTTCTGTTCCTTTTCTCTCTCTTCTTTTTCCGTTATGTGCTGCACTGTCTCTTTCTCTCGCTTACGCCAGTTAATAAGACAGCTCCCACTTTTCTAACACCTTCAAACACTGTTTCAGCTTTACCTTTGCTACTGACATGCCAATGTATTGTTGTAATAATGAACTGTGGTTTCCTCAATCTATGTAGAATTCTATTTATTGATAATGTACTAACTGGATGCAATACTGTAGTAAAAATGCTGAGAATTCCATTCTGTATCACAAGTACTGTTTTGGAATAAAACAAATTATTATTATTATTGCCGGGATGTACGACTGAGTTGAGCTTGGTTAGTTTTCCATTATGGGTAAATTTTATTTTGATAGAGTCTCACTGTGCTATACTGTATAACACTGTGAGACTCTATCAAAATAAAATTTACCCATAATGGAATTGCACTCTACCACAGTGCCCAAGTTTTTTTCTTATATCATTGGTTAGTTTTCGTCAATTTACTTCAAGATTTAGGTCAAGGTTACTATTACCGATGCAAATCCAGCCGCATTTGTCAATGCTAAACTTTAGACGGGATTCGTACACCATGTTGCGAGACCACTTAGTTCAAGACGTATTTTAATTTCTATATCGTTTAATTCATGAATGTAGCATGAGTAGACGACTTATAGTTTGTCAGTATGTGTAAGTGGTTTACCCGAGGTGGAGTCACAAATGCTGGTAATGTGTTCCGCAACTAGAAGTGGTGCCAGGACGCAAACCCGTGCAAAACCGCTTGTTATCTACCAAGGATGAGACAAGACAGATTCGACTTTCGTTATTTGCAATATGTTGCTTAGAATTAACGCTATCCAGGTAAGTAATGGACTGATAATTCCACAGGAGTGCAGATCCTCAAAAATAACACTGTGCAATAGCATGTCAAATGCCCTCAACAACGACTGGTTTGCATGCTTTGCGACTACTAGTGATGTAGTTGAAAAAGGAGAAGTCACAAGTAACGCAGAATCTGTTTTCGAAAAATCCGTGATGAAACATGTAATGAGATCTTCCTTAAGTAGAAAACCTGACAATTGGTCTTAAACGACTTTATTCATGACCGGCGAGATAACTGCAATTATATTTAAATGATCATTTAACTTGAAGGATGACATATGAGTAAGTAACTTCAATTCCTGTTTAGCTTTAGTCTTGCTGCAACTTCCACTACAAGGCAAAGATAAGAGAAGAGGCGAGCAGCAAACTATCAGAAAAGAGAAAAATATGTGGACACGAATAGGACCTTAATTTTTGTACATATATATTCATGTTCATTGCACGTTGCGATCTAGTAAACATAAATATTTATTTCTACTCAGTCTTTTTATGCATCTACGCGACTAGTTTATTTATCGTTTATAGAGTAATTAAGGAATTTTCGCGCGTTTCTTAGGTACTGTAGTAAACTAATAATTGATTCGTTGTAGGAATAAATAGTTTATTAATGTAATCAGTAGAGTGAAACAGTCTGTACAGAGAGCGTTTGAAACTCATAACCGAGGTGCGAGTTCTGACTTCTAGGGGCAGGCTGTTCCATATTTTAGAATACATGACTGTGAAGAAGTTTTCGCGGAGTGTTGACTTAAAGGCTTTTATTGTCACTGTGCAAGTTTGGTTACGCAGATCGTAAGAGCCTTCATGTGCGAATTGTATGTCCTTATTGTCTGAGAATGATATTTTGTGAAGGACTTTGAAAAAGAATATTAAGTTTATAATTAGTCATCTTGTTCAAAGTGGGTCAAGTTGTAGGATCATGCAGCGTGAGATGTAGTCTTTCGTACAATCGTAGCCAAGTAGTTTGGACGTGAAATGCCATCGGATACTTTCCATCCTCAGCTTGTCGCTTGTGCGAGTTCTGCTAATAATAAATGGACAGTATTCTAGTAGTGGCCTTACACATGTTTTGTACAGAATGAGCTTGGATTCATTGTCGTGAATGTCCCTGAGTATGCATCCTTAGAGAATCCTCGACTTTCGAGTCTGTGATGCCACTTGCTCAGAGAATGTCAGGTCACTAGAGTACCTCAGACCTAAGTCAACGACACTTTGGAGTCTGTTTAGGTTATCCGATTGAAGCGTTAACTTCATGCTCATTGAGGGTGCGCCGAAGCAGATCCAGCCACATTTGTTCAGGTTAAATTTTAGATTCCATAAAGACGACCAAGCAGTCACTTCATCTAATTCGTCCTGCAGAACATTCTGGAAGTGCCCTAGGTCATTACCCTGGAATGTATAAGCTACTTTCCGTTCATCTGCAAAGATGAATGGTTTCCCATGTGAGAAGCTGGCGCATATGTCATTGATATATAGTGTAAATAGGAGGGGCTCAATGACACTACCTTGTACCACACCATAAGTGACCGGGCTAGGTTTGGAAGTCTCAGACCCAAGTTTAACTATTTGGGATCTGTTGTTAAGGAATGATTTAAGCCATCCTAATAGTGGGTCACTTATTCCTAGGGAGTTCAGCTTATATATTAGCAGTAAATTGTCGACACGGTCAAATGCCTTAGAAATGTTAAGGTAGGTGACAAGCACTAGTTGTCACCCATCACAACTACTGGTCACAAAGTTGAAGAAGTCGAGGTGGCATGTTAAACAAGATCTGGATTTTAGGAATCCATGTTGGTTCGGACTTATAATGTTGCAGCTAAGCATATGCTTGATTAGGTTATCTTTAACTAGTCTCTCCATAATTCTGGATGCGATAGGTGTGGTAGTGATTGGCCTGCAGTTGTTGACTTCTGTTTTCGACCCAGATTTGTGTTTAGGCATAATAAATGTTGTTTTCCTTATGTCAGGGCACTTTTCGGTTTCCTTAAACTGCTAACTATCGCCAATGACTTTCCAGAATGCAGTAGATTGGATAAGGCGACAGACAGCGGGCAGCCAGCATACGGTCATAAGATAAACCCTTACAAAATACTCGGAGGATCTGGACTTCGGGGACGATATATGTCTGATTTCCCATAAACTTGAAGATATCCAAGTGAAAAGCAACAAGTTGGTAGAAGAAGCATCAAAGACAGGACTTTAGGTGAACATAGAGAAGAGAGAGGTGATGAAGATTCCTGGGTAACACCACCAACAGCAACAACAACAGACAACAATCAGCATAAATGGGAGGAACCTGAAAGAAACATCCTCCTTGACATACCTGGGAAGCATCGTTTAAACTACAGGAGGACGGAACTGACGAGGATATCAAAGCAAGGGTCGAGAAAGCAAAACAAGCTTTCGTTACTCCCAAGTCTGTGTGGAGGTCAACAGCACTTCACATGAAAAACAAGATCCGGATTTTCAACTCCAATGTGAAGTCAGTGCTATTCACTATACTGATCAGAGACTTGACACGTCATAAAAAGCACCTCAAACAAACTACAGACCTTCATCAACGGCTTATTACGCTCAATACTCAAGATCAGATGGCTGGTCAGAAAAGATCAGCAACAGGGATCTCTGGCAATGAGCGAACCAACCAGGAACTGGTTGTGCAACAAATGTGCAGGAAGAAATGGAGGTGGATTGTCCATATTCTGAGAAATCAAACCATCCATTGACACCACTAGACAGGCCGTCGAGTGGAACCCGAAAGGGAAGCGGCGAGTTGGTCGTCCAACGGTGACTTGGAGGAGGTCATGTGAAGAGGAGATGAAAGCATGTGGTCAGACGTGGAGACAAGTGTAAACTTCAGAAGAGAACCGAACGCAATGGAGACGTGCGGCTGAAGTCCTATGTTCCTCTAGAAACTAAAGGAAACAATAATAACTTCAATATTACCAACAAAAGCATCACTGAAATACGATCAGCAGGAACCCTGAGAACAGACCCAGAGATCCTGTTGGACACGATCACGCCACTACTGCAAAGCGAGTGGAAGAAAGGAGAGGCAGTCACCAATGAGAAGAAAGTCTATCTTGTCAAACTGACAAGCCTAAACTGAAAACAATGTGAATGTGCAGCGGAAGTCCCTATGTTCGACTCCAAGAACAAAATATAAGCATAAAATTCGTACACGCGAACATGAAAAATACCTATATATGAAGAAAGTAGGGAAAGAATGAGATAGACACCTCATCCAGAGAGTAAGCGAGCAGACTTTTCAGAACCACTCGACATTCACCACTTTATGTTACTTACAGAAAAGGAGGAAAGAAGAAACTTGCTGCTTGTTCTCCATTCATTGCGACTCTTTGTTATAACTGGTAACATTCTGGGCCACCGATTCGAACCGTCTGTCGGATCTCAACATAGGAATCGTGATTTACATGGTGATTCTAAGCAAACAAAAACGTTTTTCACCCCACAGCACCACGTTTTAAGCTGACCACCTATCTGCTTTGGACAATGTGCCAGAATATAAGTCGATATTAAATAAGCTTATTTGATATGACAGACACAACGATACAGTATTATTGGCAGGAAGCCGTTTTGAGCTTCTGTCCAGCTTATGTAGACATTTGGCCGAATCCATCTTAACCGATTCTAGGTGGGATTAATTAAAGTCTACGTATTTGTCAGAGTAACCTCGCCTAGATTACTAGGTCACTAGTATTCTAGCCGGTCCCAAGCCCAGATAAAGAGGGAGGGTTGGGGCGTGGTGCTAGCAACTCCACCCCCAAAACTTAACCGAATTGCTACTAAAACTTCAACGCACAAATATATTCAAAATTCTAAAATTACAAATAGTGACCTTATTTCTCGCTGGAATCGGGGAAGTGAAATGACGCGGGCTAGTGAAAGCCTTCGGGAAGCCAGTCAGCCGATGTACCTTCTTTTGATGAAAGCAAAAATAAAGATGGGGACGTGGAATATTCGTACAATGTACGAAACTGGAGAGGCTGCTCAGGTTGCCGCAGAAATGAAGAGATATAAAATGGAAGTGTTGGGAATCTGCGAGAGCAGATGGAACGGATGCGGAAGGTGCCAACTACCAACTGGAGAGACAATAATCTACTCCGGTCACCCAGAGGACGATCACGAGCACACCGAGGGAGTAGCCATCATGATGTCACCAACAGCAGCTAAAGTTCTCATGCGGTGGGAACCAATCTCCTCCAGGATAATGACAGCCAGGTTCAACTCAAAAGGAAGGAAGGTTACAGTCATCCAATGCTATGCGCCTACGAACGTCTCAGAACAGGAGAAGAAGGAGGATTTCTACAGTCAACTACAAACAGTAATGGACAACGTCCCAAAGAGCGATATCAAAATCCTGATGGGCGACATGAATGCGAAACTGGGAGGAGACAATACAGGAAGAGAACTCACCATGGGTCGTGAGGCCCTCGGTGAAATGAACGAAAATGGTGAACTCTTCCCAGACTTCTGCGCCTTCAATTATTTGGTGATTGGTGGCAGTGTGTTCAAACACAGGGATATACACAAGGCGACATGAATTTCACCAGATGGACACACTAAAAACCAGATAGACTCCATTTCAGCCTAAAGGAAGTGGAGACAGTGCCTACTGGACTCAAGATCAAGGAGAGGAGCAGATGTGGGTTCAGACCACTATCTAGTACAAGGGACTTTCAAGGTGAAGCTGAAAGCCTCGAGGACAGCTGGGGATAGGCCACAATGCAAGTTCAACACTCAAAAACTGAAGGACACAATCACGCAGGACATTTTCACTGCAACTGTCAGAGCAAAGCAGGAAACACTACGTGGCATCACTGAGGAATCATGCGTGCAAGACCATTGGAACTCTCTGAAGGTAATTTTCAACGAAACGTGCTCAACGGTTTTAGGAAGAAAGAAGAAACAAGATAAGGAATGGCTCACAACGGACACTTGGAAGCTAATAGAGGAGAGGAGAATAGTGAAAGAGAAAATGATTCAATGCAAAGATGCACAAGAGAAAGAGACGCTGAGCTCAACTTACACAGCATTTGACAGATAATTGAAAAAGTGTGCCAGGAAGGACAAAAGACAATTCTACGACAACCTGGCTGCTGGAGCTGAGAAGGCAGCAGGCAAAAAGGACCTGACGACACTATATCAGATAACCAAGTCTCCATCCGATAAGAGATCAACACAAGTGAAACCTATAAAAGACAGCCAAGGGAACCCAATTACCAAGGAAGAAAGACAGATTAAACGATGGGCGGACCACTTCAAAGGACTCTTGAACCGACCACCACCTACAACCCGTCCAGAAATACCAACAACAGCACGTAGACAACTGCAAGTTGACAACAATCCTCCAACGACAGCTGATGTCTTGAATACAATCAAGCTTCTGAAAGCTGGAAAAGCAACTGGACCAGATGGAATACCCCCGGAAGCACTGAAAGCGGACCTAGAAACGACAGCAGATACGCTGACTCCATTATTGCTAAAGATCTGGAAAGAGGGAAAGGTGCCTACTGACTGGAGGAAAGGTTACCTCCTGAAAACATCTGAGAAGGGTGACTTAGGACTCTGCAAGAACTGGAGGCGAATCATGCTCCTGTCGACGCCAAGTAAAATCGTGAGTCGCACCAACCTGGAGAAAATAAACGACGCACTAGATACAGCATTCCGACCAGAACCAGTTGGATTAAGGAAAGGCAAATCATGTTCTGACCAAATTGAAACTCCACGCATCATCATTGATCAAAGCATGGAACGGCAATCAAGCCTCCACCTCAACCTTATAGACTTTGAGAAAACCCTTCGACTGCGTTGACCGCGGAGTAATTTGGAAACTACTCGAGCACTACGGCGTATCCTATTCAACAGCCGTACGACAACGGCACATGTCAAGTGATCCACAACGGAAAACTCAGCGAGGCGTTTGGAGTAAACACAGGAGTCACACAAGGGTGCTTATTTTCACCAATGATATTCCTAATTGTGGTGGACTGGATTATGCGTCAGACAGTGGGAAACGAGAAGACAGGGATATCCTGGACCGACATGAAGAATCTAGAAGACCTGGATTTCGCGGATGATTTATGTTTGATGTCACACATAATCGAAGACTTACAAGCGAAAACCGACAAACTGGTCGAAGAAGCAGCAAAGACAGAACTCCAGGTGAACATAGACAAGACGGAGGTTATGAAAATAACCAACCAACAACAACAACAGCAATGACATCCAGCGCCAATCACCATCAACGGGAGGGATTTGAAAGAGGTTACTTCTTTCACTTATCTAGGGAGCATTGTCTCAACTACGGGCAGTCGGAACGGACGAGGATGTCAAATCGAGAATCGTGAGGGCGAGAAACACACTCATCAACCTGAAACCAATCTGGAAATCTTCGTCACTCAGCATCAACAACAAAATTCGGATTTTCAATACAAACGTTAAGTGAGTCAGTTCTTCCATACGGATCAGAAACTTGGTGGGTCACAAAGAATATTTCCAACAGCCTGTTGCAGACCTTTATCAACAACTGTCTTCGTTCTATACTGAAGATCGGATGGCCGGAAAGTATCACCAACAAGGAACCATGGGAACAAACAAAACAAGAACCAATCGCTCAACAAATATGCAGGAGAAAGTGGAGATGGATTGGACACTCGCTGAGGAGGCCGCTGGGTGACATCGCGCGTCAGGTCCTCGAGTGGAATTCGAAAGGGAGGCGGCGAGTGGGACGTCCAGGGGTGACATGGAGGAGATCTTGTGAAGAAGAGTTGAAACGGCATGGACTAACATGGATGCAAGTGGAAAGTACAGCAGAAGGCAGAAGCAAGTGGAGGCGTGCAGTTGAAGGCCTATGTTCCACCAGGAATCCAAGGGAACAATAATAATTATAGATGACTTCACAGTCATCACATGCTACTTGGTAGATTATATTATCACTCTTTAATTGTATCTTTTGGCCTGTTAAAGAGAAGCTTGTTTCTGAGAGAGTTGGTTGGTTTAGATGCTGCCCCGATTCCGACCTCATTGAGAATCCACCCTCCGACATCCCTCCCTAATGCATCAGCGCTACAGAGGCCTTGAATTCAATATTGTTTTTGTTATTTTCGTCACTCGTATTGCTAGTCTTGGTTTTTCTATGGTTCGTCATATATTTCTAAATAAATTCTGGTGGTTAGTTGTTCACCAGTAATATTTCCTTTATTTGTTTGACTTCATTATTTAGATTTTTTGCCCTACTACTTAGTCTCTTGGCCCAGTTACAAAGACATCCAACTAAACCTGTCCTTACCGATTCTAGGTGGGATTAATGAAAGTTCACGTATTTGTCAGAGTGTGTCTTTCCCACAAATTCCAATATCTAACTCGTCATCTTGTTTTCGTTTTTTTAGTATACCATAGCCCACTCAATCTATTCGCCTTCTAACTCAGAATCGAATTGGGTTCCATCTACTCTCGAGTTCATATACGTAAAAATGAGGCATGTGTTCAAATTTTAAAAATCACCAAAAGCCAGTAGTACGAATAAATGCTGTAATTTAGAAATCGACTGAACAGTAATCATAAAATCAAAAGTGGAACTTAGTCCTTGGTCAATGAAATAATAATAAGTGCTCAGTTGTGTTTAGCTCCATTGCATTTACGTTTCAAAACAAACTATATAAACAAAGGAATGGGGTGGCAGAGGGATCGCCAATACCCCCAATAGTGGTAGACATATCGCCAAACTTTCAGGGACCAAAGGCTCTTTGAACGTTCAAACCTGCTTCTAGATTATGACGATGTTTAAAATTGAGAATATCCCTCACTTTTTACGCACATAAACTGGAGAGTAGATGGAACCCAGTTCGATTCTGAGCTAGAAGTCAAATATGTTGAGTGGGCTATGCTAGACTAAAAAATAAAACGAAAACAAGATGATGAGTTAGATATTGGAATTTGTGGGAAAGACACACTCTGACAAATACGTGGACTTTCATTAATCCCACCTAGAATCGGTAAGGACAGCTTTAGTTGGATGTCTTTGTAACTGGGACAAGAGACTAAGGAGTAGGGCAGAAAATCTAAATAATGAAATCAAACAAATAAAGGAAATATTACTGGTGAACAACCAACCACCAGAATTTATTTAGAAATATATGACGAACCAAAGAAAAAATAAGACTAGCAATAAGAGTGACGAAAATAACAAAAACAATATTGAATTCAAGGCCTCTGTAGCACTGATGTATAAGGGAGGGATGTCAGAGGGTGGATTCTCAATGAGGTCGGAGTTGGGGCGGCATCTAAACCAACCAACTCTCTCAGAGATAAGCTTCGCTTTAACGGCCCAAAAGGTACAGTTAAAGAGTGATAATATAATTTACCAAGTAGCATGTAATGACTGGGAATTCATTTATTATTATTACTATTATTGTTCCCTTGGGTTCCTGGTGGAACATAGGCCTTCAACTGCACGCCTCCACTTGCTTCTGCCTTCTGCTGTACTTTCCACTTGCATCCATGTTAGTCCATGCCGTTTCAACTCTTCTTCACAAGATCTCCTCCATGTCACCCCTGGACGTCCCACTCGCCGCCTCCCTTTCGAATTCCACTCGAGGACCTGACGCGCGATGTCACCCAGCGGCCTCCTCAGCGAGTGTCCAATCCATCTCCACTTTCTCCTGCATATTTGTTGAGCGATTGGTTCTTGTTTTGTTTGTTCCCATGGTTCCTTGTTGGTGATACTTTCCGGCCATCCGATCTTCAGTATAGAACGAAGACAGTTGTTGATAAAGGTCTGCAACAGGCTGTTGGAAATATTCTTTGTGACCCACCAAGTTTCTGATCCGTATGGAAGAACTGACTCACTTAACGTTTGTATTGAAAATCCGAATTTTGTTGTTGATGCTGAGTGACGAAGATTTCCAGATTGGTTTCAGGTTGATGAGTGTGTTTCTCGCCCTCACGATTCTCGATTTGACATCCTCGTCCGTTCCGACTGCCCGTAGTTGAGACAATGCTCCCTGGATAAGTGAAAGAAGTAACCTCTTTCAAATCCCTCCCGTTGATGGTGATTGGCGCTGGATGTCATTGCTGTTGTTGTTGTTGGTTGGTTATTTTCATAACCTCCGTCTTGTCTATGTTCACCTGGAGTTCTGTCTTTGCTGCTTCTTCGACCAGTTTGTCGGTTTTCGCTTGTAAGTCTTCGATTATGTGTGACATCAAACATAAATCATCCGCGAAATCCAGGTCTTCTAGATTCTTCATGTCGGTCCAGGATATCCCTGTCTTCTCGTTTCCCACTGTCTGACGCATAATCCAGTCCACCACAATTAGGAATATCATTGGTGAAAATAAGCACCCTTGTGTGACTCCTGTGTTTACTCCAAACGCCTCGCTGAGTTTTCCGTTGTGGATCACTTGACATGTGCCGTTGTCGTACGGCTGTTGAATAGGATACGCCGTAGTGCTCGAGTAGTTTCCAAATTACTCCGCGGTCAACGCAGTCGAAGGGTTTTCTCAAAGTCTATAAGGTTGAGGTGGAGGCTTGATTGCCGTTCCATGCTTTGATCAATGATGATGCGTGGAGTTTCAATTTGGTCAGAACATGATTTGCCTTTTTTGATGTTGGGTTTTACGCAATATAATTTGTAAATTGGTACAAATGTCTATACATTTGCTCACGCGGAACGTGTTTTACCAACAGCGGAGGCAAATCAAAATGCGATACCGTGGCGTTTAGAATTATTGCTTAACCGCGAATCTTCAGCTTAACATGTAGACTTGGACAGTGAAGACAGAAGCAATTATCGAGCGAAAAACGTTGTGAACAAGTAATTTCGGGGAAATTTTTACCACTAAAATATCATTTTCATTGTTGTTATTAAAAGTTAGACCTGACGATGGACATTGTACTGCGCAAACTTCATGTGGAGCAGACCACAACCAGGTACTGCTGAATACAATTTCAGCGACACGAGACATGGGTTATGATCAAATTGTCATAGCTGGAGACTTCAATGGCCCATTTCTTAACTTCATGACGGGATATGCCCATGATAGATTTGATCGAAATCTGCTGCGTACCATCAGGGAGGCCGGATTCACTGGAAATGTCAGAATGGATACTAGATGGGGTCCAGATGGGAAGTCTTCTAGACTGGATTATGTGCTCACTAGTGACCAGCTACTAGTGGAAAACGTTCAGATCACGACTCCCATAGGTAGTAGTGACCACGCGGTCATAACATTCGACATATTCCTCCGCGAGCGCTTACAGTGGGACAATACACAGCCCTATCTGTGTTATAACAAAGCCAATTACACCAAAATACGAAGACTTTTGTCTGAAGCAAATTGGCCAAAAATTGGACAGAGCTTACAGGAGAACACTGGGGAGTAGTAAAGGAGATCATCCACCAGGCGGTCTCAAACACTGTTCCTTTAGTCACACAAAAAGCTAGAAAGCAACGTTCATGGCTAAAAAGGGGGACACAACGCCTTCTGCAGGCGAAGCGAAAAGCCTGGTTTGTGTGGCGAGTATCGAAGAGTCAACCCGAACATGAAGTGTACCTTGAACTCAGGAATCGATGTAACATACGAGTCCGGAGTGATAGAATGACATTTCAGAGAAACCTCGCCAATAAGCTTCTCGTGAACCCCAAAAGCCTATACAGGTTTATGTCTGAAAGAAAATCGACCAACCAGGGAGCTTGCAATCTGGTGGGTTCTGATGGGAAATCTCTTACTAGTCTTGAAATGTCAGAGACATTCAGTCTAGCCTTTCACAAGCAACTGAACAGTAACGAGGATTTTACCCCCACAAAACATCAAGATTACAATGCAAGACCAACGTGCAAAAACCTGCTGGGTACATTTCAAATTACCCCTGCTATGGTACTCGTAAAACTGGGAAAATGGCATCGGGAAAGTCTGCAGGTTGCGATGACATAAGACCATCCGTCCTGAAGCAGTGTTCAGAAAGTCTCTGCCAACCCCTAAGTGATCTGTTTCAACACTCCTTTGATGTAGGGAAACTTCCATGTGAATGGAAACGAGCCATCCTATCCCCTATCTTCAAGGGTGGTGACCAGCAGAACGCGACCAGTTACAGACCAGTCGCGCTACTCCCAGTGATATCGAAGATATTGGAAAGCCTCATTGACTACCACATGAGAAAATACTTTGACGGGACTAACCTACTCAATGAAGCACAGCACGGTTTCAGGAGGGGAAGATCCTGTGTGACGAATCTTCTACTAGCTTGGAACGATTGGACACTATCCTGGGACGTGAAGGTACAAGTCCATGTGATTTTTCTCAACTTTACCACAGCATTCGACACAGTTCACCATGGTCTGCTCCTTCACAAAATAAACAAGGCGGGTGTTTCTGGAGCACCTCTCGCATGGCTGAAAGATTACTTAGGCGAGAGAGAATTCTGCACCAAAGTCAACCGCATCCGATCATCCTGGCACACCTCGGCATCAAGGGTTCCTCGGGGTTCTATCTTAGGGCCGTTGACGTTTTTGATTTTTGTCAACAACCTGCCCTGTCAACTGAACTGCTCTGCGCTTCTTTACGCTGAAGACGTAAAGATTTGGAGAGCAATAAACTCATCGGAAGACTCCGACAGATTGCAGGCTGACCTGAAAACTCTGGGAGACTGGGCTCTGGCTAACGGAATGCCTTTCAACTTAAAGAAGTGCAAAGTAGTGCAACTTCATTCCGGCAGGTCACAGAGTGCAAATTACACCCTTGGTGGCCAGAACTTGAGTTGTGTGCCATCAGAAGGCGACCTAGGTCTTATTTTAACAGAAAAGCTAGACACCAGTGTAAATTACACGAGGGACGTCGCCAAAGCTTACGCAACTTTACACTTTATGCATAGGCAGCTGGGAGCTCTTACTCCCGAACTATTCTTAACGTTGTATACGACATACGTGAGGCCACTCCTCGAGGTGCATAATATCATTGCTCTTCCGCTACTCAAAAGGGATGCTAACATGCTAGAAAGTGTCCAGAGACGAGCGACAAAATGGGTGATCGGCCTCCGCAACAAATCATATGAGGAGAGACTGAAGAAATTAAGTCTTTTCACTCTTAGTTACCGTAGTCACAGGGGAGACCTCATCACCGTCTATAAGATCTTAAATGACCAGGCCCACCCTAATAAGAGCATCCTGCCATTAAGTGATTATAGGTATCCACGAGGTAACCCGTTAAGGATAGCACACCAGAGACCAAAGACTCGAGTGCGTTCACATTTCTTCTCGCTTCAAGTTTGCCGTCTCTGGAACGCTTTACCGGCGGCCGTGACTACAGCGCCATCTGTGGAGACTTTTAAGCGGAAGCTGGACAATCATTCAGAAATGCAAGGTTGTGTCTCAATGGCTTATCCTCTTAAAATTTAAGACCACACTGTCAATGGATAAGCATACAAACTAAATCCCCACGACCCGTTCTGTCTTCTCTCACTGTACCGACAACTCTATCTTTTCCTTAGGTCACCTTTATTATTTCACTTATCTCAACCTATATTATCTACACTACAACCTATTATTATTACTATTCTGCTTTTATGACTACATCGAGTGACCAACGGGACGTAGGTCAAACTCCATTCACGGCAGCAACTCAGTCCTAACATACTGCACACTACAAACCACATCTTGACCAATCCTCGTACCACTCCTCTTGGAGTCTACCAGAGCTAAAGCAGCCGAGTGGCGGGATTTACTACGCATAAGTTCACCGAAGATCTGGAACCTCTACCTTACAATCAAGAAGCGAGCTCAAAGAAATCACTGGTTTATACTAGCTCATAATCAGGATATTGGATATTGAAACTATACTTTTATTAAATCAACGAATCATTATTTGGCGATAAGCGGTTAGACAGATGTCGGACTTGCAGAAACTTGTGAAAGAGATAGGTATCTTCTTCTGAACTCTGTAATCTTTCCTTAAGGCTCTGAAGTCGAACAACTTTGGGACCATGTGGAGCAAGAAAAAAACAACATAACTGGTAGTGTTGCAAGGTGAATAATTGCATATCTTTAGAACTTCAACGAAAGCTGCTCTCGCTAACACAAGAAGCTGAGTCTCAAAAGAAGGCCAAACAACAGCTAGAAGAAGAACTGAAGAGTTTAGAGAGTGCCTATTTCCAACCAAACGTGCATAATGAGTGGGTTTTTGTGAGGGTGTCTCTTGACACGTCAGTTCTTCCAATTTAGGTGAAAGGATCAAGGAGCAGATCCAGTATCTTGACTCGGTTTCAACTGAAATTGAATCTTGCAATGAGCGATTCAAGTGCGTTTATTTTTATGGTCTTAATGGACGTACTATTATTGCCTAACCATCTGGATAGTACCTAATCCCTTATGTATAAAGTTCCGCGTATTTTCTGTGTTGTATAAATCATGTAGTTGTTTACGAATGGGGAAGTCTAAATCATTAACCATCTTCCAACTCCGATTAGGTTTCCTTTTTAGAGAACTTCATCTCAAGCACTCGTTTCTGTGACAGTTCGAATTCGAAATAATTAGTGGTAGTACTTGTGAAGCCAGTAGGAGTAAAAAGCGTCCACAATTTCGGCTAGAAATCATATTGTCTCATACTTGTCTGCTTGACATAAACTAGCGGGCGCATGTCTAGCACTGAATGGACATTTATATGTGTTTTATTGTCGTCGTAATTCACATTGAAAGGAATGCGACAACTGATTAGTAAGTATTGTATAGGTGGCATTCTAAGTGTTGTTGGATAGAAACTCTTGCTTATGTACCTAATAAAGGTCTCCAGAATTCCACTTACTCTAGTCAGTCGGTTAAAATTTCCATGCGATCTTAAGCAACTGCAGAATCAAAAACCCATTTCTGGATGGAATACAATTTCCGATGTGAAAGTGCTACTTGCTTTTAACACTGTCATTAGCAGTCGCTGCCATAATGATACGTATTTAACGCATCTTAGGTATTATGAATACGAAGAGGAGTAGTATGTGAGTTTATTATTCATATGCCAATAAGTTGGTCGTATTGATTTATCTTAATATTTCATAAGAATATTTATGAAAGACTAATGGGCCTTTCTTTTTTTTGTTAGAAAAAAACGAACTGATTTACTTATGGAATACAAATTAAAGTTAGAGGAGTATGACCGGCACATAGAGCAAAATGAAAAACTACGTGCTTTCATTGAATTATGGAAGGCTAAGTGTGGTGATAATTTCAGACTAGATGGTAAGTCATTCTTTCAATACTTACTACTACTTAAGTTATTCCTGATGTGATCAAACAAACGTAAGTTTCTTGAAAGTCATTCATTACATCCAACAGTGTCAAAGATTTATCTGGATTTTATGAGACACCTCTGGCTCAAACGATAGAGAATGCAATTAATGTTTCCACAGTTAGTTATGCAACTTTTATCTAGACTTGTAGATAGAGAATGAAGAAGCACAGAAGACTGTCACCAAACTGACACCAGCGGAAAGTGAAGGGCAAGGTTTAGAGCTTCACAAAGAATCAAAACCAAATGGCACATCGTGCGATGGTCAGCTCAACCTTTCAAGTGATCTTGATGCCCAACTACAGGAGTCCAATGTTTTGGATGCTAGCCGCTTACGGATGTCTGTACTTGATACCAGTGTGATGTCTGCTCTAGTCAGAAGAGATAGTAAGTCTTTTTCTAGAAGAATTATTCCCTTTAATAAATTTGGTTAGTGTTATTCAAAAATGGGGTTTATCTTGTCATGTATTTGCGCAATAAATTTTGAACTTTGATCACTTCTTTTTACAAATCCTATACACGTAGTATGCGTCCCTGTTAGGTTTTTCGTCTTGGAAGCTGTCGTAATATCAGTCTGGTAATTCACATAAATTGTTTTTCTATAGACATAGCGGGTAGTCAACCACCTGTGTTTGTGAAGGTTTGTAGTTCACTTGTTTTTCAAGCGATTTGGGTTTATGCTCCCCCATCCTCAGGTGCAGAGCACGATTACTTGTGTGTCCACACACATGAATAGTGTACAGTTTGATATCTAATTTAATAGCTTGTGCATTGTGGAGGATTTTGGCAGAGGGTCTTGAGTTTAACAGATTTCAGAATTTAATCCGTACCGTACCATTGTATTTCAGTTTGATAGAAGCATCTTTCCTGACCTGTTTACCATCCTATACGCCGGTCCAAAAGCTTCAAAAGATGTCTGTTCTAGATAAACGCATCGGGCAATGTTTTATTGTTATCACTTACTACGTCAACTGTACATACGTACTGAATATTCCTCAACAGATATCTTAACAGTCTTGCCATATATTGCACTGAGTAAAATATTTGAGGACTCAGTGTCCTGTCCACGTATGTGCTTTATAAATGGATCACTTTATTGAACTATCCTCTCTATAACTCGAAAGAATATCTTTAGAACCTATGGCATGGTAACATCCCAAACCTTTATGCATTACATAAGATTCACAAAATTGAGTCTGTTACATTTATTTCTGTGATCAGTGTGCCATTCCTCCACATATAAACTGGCAAAATAACTAGCATACTTTTTAAACTCTATGCTCAAATAATGTAAGTTTTCTTTGAAAGTTACTTTGGGACTTGAGTGTACTGACCTGCTGTTGTAGGTTTCCTTAACACAGCTTCTTAACATGTCATGTTTCCTGACAAGGGAGACTTCTAAGAATGAGATACTGTCATTACTTTCCTTCTCTATGGTAAAGTTTACTGCTGAATGCGCATCATAGAACTTGTTGAGGATCTCCATTGCTACATTCTCGTCTTTCATAACCAGAAACTATCATCCGCATATCGACAGTAGAAATCCAGCTCATTAATTACTACTTTCAGCGGCCCATTCTCTAACAACTTTTTGAATTAACTTACTCTCACGTTCACTCCTCTGCTGTTAACCTTCACCGATAGACTACACAAACATTTTTGGTAGTTAATTTAGTGCGAGACAAGGATTTTCCTTGATTCTTCATTAAAATTAAGACATTCATGAATACTATGCAACTACGACAACGTATTAATGCTGGTTAAAATGTTGAAATGAAAAAGTCGCTAAATGGCATATAAGTCCTTCATGCATCAACAAGGGAAGAAACAAAGACAGGATTATTACTGAAGAGATGCCAGTCACCTGCGAATATTACTGCGGATGAGTAGTTGTCAAGGCGCTCTTAGCGTTTACTGAATTGAAATGTGAATCTGCTGTAGTATGTATAATTTATAAATAGGGCTGAGGAAAAGCCGCCTCATCGTTTTTTTCATTTCTTTTGGCCTTCGAGTGGAACAGTGTGCTTTAAGCTTTGAAGTTTTACTAGCGTTGGTATAGTTTATACGGTTTGGAGTTACTATCTTCACTTCCAACTTCCTTTCTTTTCTGGGCTTACTGTCGGCAAGGTGAGGTATAACAGTGCTTGTGTCTACATAACTGAGATCACGAAGTAGTCATGTAGTTTACTTTAGATTTGGATAGTTGCATGAACAAGATAATCTTCTCTTGGATAACACAAACTACTAATAATTTTTTTTATAGTAATTCAGTATCTTCATGTCATCAGTATATATGCAAATTGGAAAACAATTGATACAAAGTTCCTCAGTAAAATAACAAATACATCTGTCATAGATAGGAGTAAAGAACTTGTTGAGGTTGTTTATAAGAGACAGGCTGAAAAAAACTGATTTTAAGTCAGTCGATTGCGGTAGTTTCTGATATTTGGAGTACGTAAATCATATGTGTTAGCGAAGACAAATAACATCGTTACATGGTTAGCGTGTATAACTTTCTGTGCACAATATTTAAATGGTTTGTAACTTCTACACTATCCTCATTTGTTATTCTCCTTCAGGCTGTAAAACTGATGAACACGTGAACAATCAGGATTGCACAATGAACATGGATATGACAGTCTGTGGGGATAGTGATGCAACATCCTGTTAAACTGCTTACCAATCAAGTGTGTTCACATTTTATTGGGTTTTCTGCATTTATCTTTAATTTAAAAACATGAGTTTTTTATATTGAAGTCTTTAATTTTTACCTGCAGCATGCAACACCGGCTATTTGATTTCGCTATGTACTAAATTCTTTGTCAATACTAAATATTGAGACTGAATTGTAGGTAACCGCAGGCGTTGTAGGATTTTGTCATGTTAGCCTGCATATTGTCCAGATTGAGTGCTATTTCTAATGTTGGAGTCGCGTAAGTTGTGTACGCATGCAGACTACATTTGAGAGTGTAAAGTTGATGAATTATTATGGTGGTGATTTTGGATCACTTTGATTCCTTTCTGATCACTACAAAATTACTCCAGATGGGATCCCTTTTTAATCAACTACATCCTCGCTTGCTTCTGATGCTAGCACTTTCATATGCATTGTGTAGTGAAAAACACATCAAGTGGTTCATTGAAAAGACCGATTTTCGTAATTTCATTTTATTTAGTTGTACAATTTCGTTTTACAAAAGAGGATAGTAACCAAAGATATGAAATGTCATAAGCGTAGTTGGTGGTATTAATCATCACATAAGAGAAGTTGGATGACAGTGATAGAGTTACGTAGTGAGGTAAGTGATTTAATCAGTGAGCTATAATCAGGATGCATATAGAAACGAAAGAAATATGATACTACGTAATAGTAAAAACATTAGATTTAAGTTTCAACTCTTTACAATAACAGTAGAAATAATGGGTGAATTCTCTTATGTACGTGGGACTGCAGTCTTTCTGTCTGGATGGTTACAGCCTCAGTACAGCTAAGAAAGTGAAGTCGTATTACCTTCCATGGGTCGCCCTTCACTTTGAAGGAGGAATTTATTGAGATGGACTGACGAAATTCAACAAGGTATTCAATTATTGTACTATTTGTGCAGCCACTGTTATTATTCGGGATAGTGTTCTTGAAACCTTCTAGATGGGCTATTATGCATCGAACAATAAATACACCTGGATCCATAGGAGCAGGTGACCTAATTTATTCGCATAGTAGTGATCATTTGCGAGGTCTTGGCTTTCAGGCTTCTGTAGACCAGTGTGCCACTGAAGAATACCGCTATTAGCATGGCTGCAAAGAGTTTTTTCTTCAGAGATGGTACAATTCTCCTGTTGAGAACATCACAGTCTAAGTCATTCTAGGGATCAAGCACCATGTAAGGTCTCCTATTTGGCACGAATAAAGTCTCATGTGTGTGAAATTCTGGTTTTATGTCTTTAACAATACATCTTGGATGATGATTTCTGTCAGAATGTATAGTTCTTCTTGTAGAGTGTCAGGGTTGCAGATAAGTCAGATGCGAGTGGTAAGGGATATGATTGAATCTCTGCTGTTTACTCGACATCTAGCTATGGAAACTTGTCAGTTGACCGCCTCATGTTGGTTTTCTTTGTATAAACCTTAGGGTTGATTCGACTCTCCTTGTTCGTTCACTATCAAGAAATGGGATTTTAAATTCGTTTGTCATTTTGAGGGTGAATTTTACCACCGGATGTCACTTATTAAATGCCGGTAACTTGAACTGCGTCATCCTTGTTATCACAAATAATAATATCCTTCACTTATCTTGTATACAGTTGGAAATTATCGGTTGTCGTCTTCAACGAAGCATTCTCGACTTTTGGCGTAAAACAGTCTGATTACAATGGACCCACACGAGACCCCATCTTTTTATCTGTAAATAACGTCATTGAGTGTGAATTGTTCAATAAGCATACGCGGTTGTAGTAGTTGCTCCAGCTCCAAACATGCTGTTGGTATTCCGATTTTCTGCACATAAAATAGACGATTTCCGAAAGTGGAACGTCGGTGAAGAACGATTCGGTTTCGATAGACTGCATACTTTTGTTAGAAACGTCTGTATCCCGTATGCAGTTAATGAATAGTTATGGCGTGTCACAAAGAGCACCTCAAACAAGCTACAGACCTTCATTAACAGATGTCTTCGCTCAATACTCAAGATCAGATGGCCGGAAAGGATCAGCAACAAAGATCTCTGGGAGCGAACCAACCAGGAACCGATTGTGAAACAAATAGGCAGGAAGAAATGGAGATGGATTGGCCACACTCTGAGGAAACCAGCAAGTGACATCACTAGACAAGCCCTCGAGTGGAACCCGAAAGGAAGCGACGAGTTGGTCGTCCAAGGGTGACCTGGAGGAGATCATGTGAAGAGGAGATGAAAGCATGTGGGCAGACCTGGAGCCAGGTGAAAACTCTAGCAGAGAACCGAACGCAATGGAGATGCATGGCTGAAGCCCTATGTTCCTCTAGGAACTAAAGGAAATAATAATAATAATATGGGTTTTATAGTGTCACCTAGCCATTTAGCAACTGAATGTTAGAGGTAACGGGATGTATCTGTAATTGAGCTTTGTGTTTCGTTGGTAGACTATAAAGCTTTGGTATTACCTAGCTTGCTGATTGAATGCGTTCATAAATATCGTGACTATCGAGCTTGCGTTCTTCTGCAAATATCCATAAGGTGTCTTTCAATATATTTTTTCTTATTTCTGTCGTCGGGAGGTTGTGAAAATGTTTTTTTGTCTGGGAGTCTGCTCATCATTTTCTCTGAAAGGCCCATTCCGTCTGTCAAAACCACACCAGCACCCCTGTCAAGGCAAGTGATCAGTAGGTCCGTGTTTGTTATACTGTAGGTGTTTTAGTCGTTATCGATGATGGTTTGTAAGGCGGTCACAGAATTATTGTGTTAAGATATTGGTGACGACAATCTACGATAGCCGAATGAGTAGCTGCGACTCCTAGTAACGGACTGAGAGTCTTGGTTTACAAGTGCCAAAGGGATAACTTTATTGAATTTTATATCCGGTGAATGATGCACATTCAGTAGGTATGATATCTACATCACTCCTCTAGTTTACAAAGGGAGGCGAACGCGCTCGTATCCAAATATTTAACCAGTACTTCATGGTTTGTAGTGGTTTTTGAAATAATGTTAGTGGGTTGGTGTCATTCTAGATTCAAATGGTTTGATTTATTTCGATTGTCTTTTTGGGAAGCAGTCCTCTGATTATCTTATTGATGTAGAACTTTGCACAAAAGTGCATCTCTTCATTTTGAAGCAATGCAGAAAGACACACACAGGTGAGAAAAGTTTAAGGCAAGTACAACGGACTAAGATGTATGAAAAAGAGAGGATAATTCCATTAAGATAATTGGGGATTTTCACAGTCTGGAGGATGAAAGCGAGTCAGTACATCTGTGGAGTCGTGAACGATTCTAAGCGACGTTACAATCACTAACCAACCAGAGACTGTTAGCATCTCAACAACCCCAACGAAATTGGATGAACAGAATTTTCAACGCAGAACTTAGTACATTTCAGGTTACCACACTTAACGCAGCACATATAAAGGCAATTACAGAAGGATAATTACATAGAGAATAGTGAGGATTTAGTAGATCCGGCAGATAAAATAGAGTGGATGCGTTATTGAACCATATCACTAGTAGTCTCCAGCCACTGGGTTTTGGCATCTCGTGGAATACAGCCATGTAGTCGATAGCAGTCTACGTATCTCTGACAAACAGTCAGACACTTCATGGATCGGTGGTCTATTTCTGGTGTTATCACTCGCAATTTTTCCCAATAGAATGTCATTTCAGATAACATTTTATGTCAAGAAAGGCGGGGCTCATTATAAGTAACGCATGTCTCAGCTACTCAAATCCATACAGCTCCACAACCTCATCGATTAGCTTTCCCTACCCGCCTAACACCACCGTCAACATCATTATAACTTTCAATGTTGCGCCACCAGAGGTATTTAAGTACGGTGGAGACAATCTACTGTCTGCGGTAACTAAGGCATTAGGCATAGTCTGGGAATCAGAAGTTCCATTGGGTTGGTGTAAGTCATTGATTATCCCGATACACAAGAAGGGAGAAGAGTCTCCCTGTGATAATCACAGAGGGATTAGCTTGACTAATATAGTATCTAAAGTCCTAGGCTCAATAATATTGCGTAGACTAAATGGTGCTCGGGAGGAACAAACACGAGAGAACCAGGCAGGCTTTAGACCAGGAAGAGGGTGTATTGATCATATCTTCACCCTTCGACAAATTCTGGAACATAGGCATACTTACCCTCGGCGTCCAACAATCGTTATACTTCTTGAACTCAAGGCGGCATTCGATTCTGTCGACCGAAAGGTACTATGACGATGCTTAACTGTAAAGGGAATGCCGAGAAAATACATTGCACTGATCAAGGCACTCAACTCGAACTCATGCAGCCAGGTGAGAGCTCACGGTGAGTTGTCATCTGAAGTGGTGTCCGTCAGGGATGCCCACTATCCCCATTTCTATTCAATTTCATCATAGATGTACTAATGGAATTAACCCTAACTCACTTCACAGACTCGAGGATTGACTTGCTACCAGGGAATAATAGTCCCGTTGACTTAGAATATGCAGATGATATAGTCCTTCTAGGTGAAGACGCTGACAAAATGCAGAGTCTTCTGAACACCTTGTGCGTCGGTGGCACAGTGGTTAGGACTCTCGCCGACCATGCACATGGTACGGGGTTCGAACCCCTGCCGGCGCACACCCGATATCTATGGTATGCCTGAATTTGGGCAACCGATATCCATGCTGAAAGTTCCACACTTGTACTGAAAATACGGTGTGGAAATCAAGCTGTAAATCAAAAAAAAAAGTTGCAATCTCCGAATGTTTGTCATGCGATTCGCTCCCTCCAAATGTAAGATGATGCTACAGGACTAGACTGGACTGCATGCATCGACTCCCGGCTTAAAGATAGGTAGGAGTGAATTGGTAGAGCGTGTTGACCACTTCACTTATTTGGGAAGTACCATCAGCCCCAATGGGTTGATCGCCGTCGAAATCCCAGCACGGATACAGAGGGCTAATTTCGCAAATGCCAGTTTACGCCGTCTCTGGCGTAGATGTGATATCCGGCTGGCTATCGACGAAAAGAGCGTGTGTACTGCTCAGCAGTCCGCTCCGTCCTCCTTTATGGCTGTGAGACCTGGCCATTGAGAGTGGAAGACATGAGAAGGCCGGCTATCTGTCTTTGATCATAGGTGCCTGCGTTCTATCTCCCGTGCGAAATGATATAATAGGGTGAGCAGTATTGAGGTTAAGCACGGGACGAGTGCTAGGTAAAGAGGGGAAATCAATAGACGAGGCTGTGAAATTACATCGACTGAGATGGTTAGGACATGTGTTACGCATGCCTAGCCATCGCCTTCCTCGACAACGGGCAATGTTAGCTGACATAGGGTCAGGCTGGAAAAGAGCTAGCGGCGGTCAAACCAAAACATGGCACCAGTCAATGAAATCGACAACAGTTAGTTTAAGCCAGCCACGTAGGAAGGTGTAGACTTCCTGGTTGGGGTCCTCGGGACAGTAAAAACCAATGGCTGGAGACGATTGGTGATATGGCTCAAAATCATTCTTAATAGTGCAGATCTATCTACTCCTTGTTCTTCGATATTACTATTCTTTTTCCCTCATGTCTCTGTTTACTGTCTCCATTTTGTATTTCTTTTTACTTTCTTCTCTTGCTTTGTGTACTACATGGAGTATGGCAACTCGAACTGCTGCACACCGGTGCAAAGTTTTATGTTGAAACCAGACAGACAGATGTCCCATGAACAGGTGCACACCGCGTTGGTGCAGAAAGATAACGCTACTGAGCGAATGCCTAACGAGTTCTTTGTATTCGAGCCTAGATTTTGTTGTCAACCAGCGCATCAGAGTTTATGGAACATTCCAAATAAATGAAGTAGTCAACACGCTTCAGCACTTCACTTCTTATCGTTACACTAAGAATCAGTTCAGAATAACATCGCAGTATCCTCTAACGTCTGATTGGGGCGAATATACTTAGACTTTTGTTTGGTATAGTCTGAGTTTTGTTGGCATCTTTGCTTATAAGAGCAATACCATCTGTGTACTATACGTTGACGGAACTTTTCCTCATCAACAAGCATAATGAACTACGTAATGACTGAGGAAGTACTTAAAGACTACATAATTGTGGCATGTTTTGAACTGACCAGCCATGGTTTCCTTCCAGTTTGATTTTATCACGATCTGTTCCTGTGGATTACTATTGTTCAGTACCCCCAACCTTGACGAAGTCTTTTGTTCAAATGGTAGTGCTTTGCAACAAAATGATCGTGGTGTAGATATGCTCTTCCATCAAGGCAGCGAAACAATGTCTTGATAGCACTGTTTTATGTAAGCTAGTGAATCCTCCATTAGCAATTTCCCTACATAAGTCACACAATGGAAAAGAACAGTTTCCAAGTTACAACTGATATGAACATTGACAACAAATTGTGCCCGAAACGTTATCCTGTAAATAATAGTGTCCGATTTATCCAATAAACAAACTAGCACAGGACTCGCTAATTCTCATAAAAACTTTTTATTCACACAGATATATCTCCTAATTACTTTGCTATTCCCTTAACCAATTTACGGTGAAAACAGACAACCTAACTGTTCTATTGCAAGGCATATTATAGAGAAAGGAAATAAAACTGATCTTTACAGACCTTGTAAACCTACCTATAAAATGTTTGGGACGTAAACTAACGTTGGTGGAAGCCCTAGGCGATTAGGAAATTTAAACCACTTTTATGTGTTATAAAAAATAATTCGTCATCATATCGAACCTTCTTTGGTAAAGTTTGTTTTGATGCCAGGGTAGATGCACTATTATCTCCCTTCTTTGGTTTATGGATCTCCATTGTTATTTTTACCTTCAATACAGCCTTTTAATTTGACCTATGTCTATTCTCGCACTTCCATATATATTACTATTATTATTATGAAAAGTGCTGTGATCAGATTGTTCGAATTGTGTTGCGCGAATCCATCACATGACTCAGACAAATTACGTCTTCCTATTGTTTTTTCGTAAAACCTGTATGTTCTAGGGAGTTTAATTCGTCCCTTAAAGACTGAAACGTCAAGAAATAATCCTGCATTCTACATACGTCATCTGAACCGCTTGTCCTTCTCACTTTTGGATCCCCAGTTTTAAGTTTTGAAGAGATGGATGACCTGTGCCACTGCCTCAACGCTACTGAAACTATTCGAGTTGGTCTGAAATCTGATTGAAGACAATAGAAGAGTAATCAGAGGCTGAGGATACCTACTCTTAGTGTTATTCACATAAGAGCAGTTTCTTTTACTGTGAGTAACTTGTTCTTACATCCTTGAACACTTTTCATTAACTAAATACTTATCGGCAGTTGGTTCTGAACAAATTAGTACCATCAACTACCTTCTCCATTTCTCTGGCTTGCATAACCCATTACTCCTTAGTCTGTAGCCACACCTCTTATACTCGACTTGCCAAAATATACTAGAAAGATGAATTCCTAAAAACTATGGATACGCGAAAAATACTTGCATACAATGCGAGAGTACAGTAGCTTATCCAAATAAGTGATGAAGTTGGGTAGATATGGACAATTTACATGGTTCTGTAGGAAACAATAGTTTTGATGTCTGACATTTCTGTGTGGACCTTCATTAAAAAATAGCCTGCAACCTGTGAACACGGCATTTTGTAGAAAGACAATCTATACAGTTGAAGCTTAATAAATGCAAAAGATGTCTGTAACAGTGTGATAAATTGACTACGTTATATTTTATGTACAGTGTTTTGGTAAGAAATACAGAAAGTATATACAAGTAATTTACATTCTGCGTGGCTTTCTAGGTCTCCTTCCATGACCATAATGAACATTTGTATCGTCTGTTAAAGAGATTATCTTCAGTCCAGAAATATTTAGGCCAGAAAGTACAGACTATAATATCAACAAAGAACAGCAAAATACTTACCAGTTTATCTGAACCACGTCCAGAAAATACGATTCGCACAGCGTTGATCCCTAGCTTCTTGGCTCTCAGTCCTACGGAAATGCCAACAGTTTGAGCAGCAACCGTGGACTTTTTGCGAGCATTTCGGAAGCCCTCAGCACCACAACTTGTACCACTCAAAACTCTCCCATTACAATCGGTTAGTGTAGCAATTAAATTATTCTTCCGTGCTGATAAATGAAGGATAGGCATTTCATAATATTGTCTGTTTTCCACTATTGAAGTTAAACAATCCTCTGTTATTATGCTATGACCCAGACTACTTTCCCAATTATGATGAAATGTACAATTTACATATTTGTTTCTGGAGAATTCTCCGTAATATCTTTTAGAGACGTGTACTTCTTAACTAAGTCTGGTATATTTGTACTGTCGAAGACTTTCTGACTGCAAGCAGGGTGTATCATGAATCGAAATAAATCTACAAATGAAATGTGATGACAACTTACTACAAACGCCCCTTGCGAATAACATGATCTGAAAGAAAAGAAAAGAAATCGTATCATAAAACAGCATATTCATATCTCTGTACGTGAGTTCAGTCATCTGAAGAAGATCTTTCATCTAGAAGGACACAAGCTATACTTACTTTGATACGAACCAGCTGTTTACATTGAAGAAGTTGAGGTGTGAGTGTAACTCGTTGGTTTAAAAGCTGAGTGCTAACGCAAACAAGTCACGTCTCTTAAGTGTATATAGGTGCTCAGATTATGGAACATTCAAAGTAGAGACTATTAGCCACTACGTCAGATTTCGCTTCAAAATCATCACAGCACCGAAATATCCTCATTCAGTGTCTTTAAATGTCATACTTAGTGAAACTACCTATAAAATGTTAATATACTACCAAATTTTGAAAGCAAGACAATCACCTTCATTGAGTTCGAACAGATTACTTTTTCACCAATCCAATTCATAGTCTTATTTACCATACAAATTTATTCATTAGAGGTTTGTTTCGAAGCACTTTAGTATATCCTAACTTTCGGTTGTTGTTTCTTTAAATTAATTAATTTACACGAGGCAGAAGTCTAGATTTAAGAAGACCACTTCCAACCTGTATACAACTGCACAACATTCATTTCCCGTGTTTTACGAGGACATTATCAAGCTCCAGGGGGAATGCGAAACGTACGGAATGAGGTGTTGGGCCAAATCTCAACCCATATCGAAAAATAATGAATCTGAATCAGCGATAAACTTTCCAAAAATGACTGGGAAAATAAACATTCAGACTGCCGTCTGAAGGCATGCCTTCTAGGCTCCACTGGATGTATGTACTGGTTTAAAAGTCAGGATAGTTCGCCTTTCAAATGAATTCAGCTTCACAGTTAAATCCTTGATGACATCATCATAGCACTTTCTTCGGGTGCACTGCAGAATTTCCGGGGCGAAATCTTCGGGTGCATTACAAAACGTGGGAGTCATCTGTAGTCTGCCGCAAGTTTTCCGCACAAAGCCTGAAGTCAGTGCTGGCTGACGTAGGTTATCGCGAGCAACGTGGATACCACTGGCTGTCGTCACCACAGATCAAAACCTCCTGCAGGCCCTAAAATGGCTGCACCTATTTTGCCATAGTCCTGTGAGACATTGACATTTTATATAATGACGTATTTCCGAGAGAATGTTTCGAATGCAACTCTTATACAGAAATTATTACATATCTTCAGTATCTTAGTAGTGAAATTTCCAATTTTCAATGTCTATAATTAATGGTCAAACGACTCACCAGAAATAACCTCGGCGTACTCAAGGTCTGACGTCCAATATCCAATATCGTTTTTCACGGGGGAGTGGAAATCAAATTGAATTCTTTGTGCTCACTTCTTAGTCGTAAGGGAAGAGCTGTTGATCTTCGGTAAGCTTTTGCCTAGTGTGTCCGGCCACCCTTCTGTACATGAATTGGTTATATGGGGTTTTGAGACCATGCTAGATTCCGATTTATTGGTTGAGGATAGAAGGCTTGTAGCCTATGTTAATTCTTTTCTAGTAAATTTCTGTGGTTGTCCAAACCCTTCTTGAATGAATCAGTTGAGTTTGCAGACATCACTTCTTCTGGGAGTCGGTTCCAGGATTTTATGACTCGGTGTGAGAACCAGTAGTCAACAGCAATGTGATTTCTTCTTGGCTTTTGGACTCTCCTGCTATGTCCTCTAAGGTGTTCCGACCTGGTGGGGAGGAAAAGAGACAATAGGTCAGGTCCGTAGTCATTATTTGAAATTTTAAACATTGTGATTAAATCTCCTCTCTGCCTACGGTGTGACAGTGAGAAGAGATTTGAACTGTCTAGTCTCTCCTCGTATGATAAGTTAGTCATGCCGAGAACCATACGTGTTGCCTTCCTTTGAACCCTTTCTAGCATGTGTAAATCCCCTTTAAGACAAGGACTGGCTGCCTGGATACAGTTTTCTAGTCTTGACCTCACCAGAGAAGTATATAAGGAGGTGAAAATATCTCTGGTGATCCTAGTAAAGGCTCTGCGAATCTCCCATAAGGATGTGGAACTACGTGCAGCCACCGTGCGACAGTGTGCTGTAGTTTTTAAATCGTGACTAACAATGACACCTAAATCCAAATGAGTTTGAACTGGTGGGAGTGTTATCCCCTCTAGTTCGTAGTCGCTGCTGCGAGTGGAGTTGACCGCTTCACCTTTTAGTCATCTAGTGGGGTTGAAAGGAAGGACAACAATGACAAATAATATGTTACAGTAGTATATGTAAGGACTGTAGATTGTGTATACTTAGAAAGAAAACGTAGAAAAGATAGATAATGAAGTTTCATTAAACGAATGAGAAAATGAAAATAATTTTTTATTATAGCTTGATTCCACATCGTATTCTAACACAACTGTATAATTTTCAGTATGTGATATAGGTAGCCCAAATTTGATACGCCGACCGTTGATATCTGGGGACATCAGCCTGGGATCGAAACCCTGACCATGTGCATGGTCAGCGAGCGTCCTAACCGCTATGCCAGCGACGCAGTAATCAGACAGGTGAGTGAATAAGTGGAGTAGATAGAAGAGTGAAACAAGAGAGGATAGGGTTATGGTAAAGGACGATCTCAGATGAAAATTCATCCATAATGTGTGTGAGATTTATGAGGGTAGGCTACTTTGACGCAGTCTTTGTGTCATTCTGGGATTTTCCGGCCTCCGCTTGAAGCTTTCCGCGGACAGTGCAGTAGCCACATCTCCTGGTGAAGGGTTCCAGAGGCGACAAACTTAGAGAGAAAATAAATGGGAGCTCACTAGCTCTTCACTCTCAGATGCGCTATCCTTCGTGGATTGCCATGATGAAGCCCATGCTTGCTTACTAACAGAATACCTTTGTTTGGGTAGTTCCGTTCATCAGGCAGTAATGAAGTCACCCCTAAGTCAACGGTGGCCAGGTGTGGAAAGATACAATTCCTTCAGCCTGTCATCGTACTGTCGGTTCCGAGAATTCATCACTGCTTTTGTCTCCCATCTTTGAACTCTTTCCAAAAGACTGTCCTCTCCTCTGAGTAACGGAATAATAATAGTAATAATAATACTGTGTATTCCAAGCTTTGGTTTTACTCATTTGTACAACTTTGAAAAAAGTTCAGAAGTGGCAGCATCCAACTTTCTGTATGCGAAGTATATAACTGCATATGCTCTCGTTGCGTTACTAGTGCAAATCACGCTTTTGTCCCTTTTTCTCATTAGAACTAGACCTAAGTCGCGCTCTGACGTTGCATAGGAGAAGCCACCCTTACATAGGGAGTATTTCGTCCTCTTTGGCCTACAGGTTTTTAACTAAACTACTTTGCATTTTTTTCAGGTTGAAAGTCATACCATTAACCAGTGCTCAGTCTTCTAGAGCTTTTAGGTCTGCTTGTATCCTGTCTGAGTTCTGCGAGTAGTTTGTTCCTCTCGGAACCTTTACTTCTTCGGCTAATAAAAAAGCCGAGCGGTTTAGACAGCATGGCAGATTGCTGGTAAAAGTAAAAATTAAAGGCCCTGGCGTAGAACCCTTACCTCTTTCGGGAGAAATCAACTTCATTATATACGCTGATGATGTAACTGTCCGATTGCCATTCACGTCCCAAACTGACTGCTGAAGAATTAATAGCTTTCTTTATGATATCAATCAGTGGTCTAAGCTAAATGTTCTTACCTCAAATTCCTCCAAATATCAGACAATTAACTATACCTTCAGGCATTAACTTGATCTACATTTACTGATCCCTTCATGGGAGCACTGAAATAAAAACTAAGTCAAGCATAAAATGCCTTCTATCCTCTAAACTTTCATGGTTCTGCCATATCTTGTCGACTTCTAGGAAAATGTTCAGTCTGACCTACGACATTAAGAAGTCGGGACAATCAAGAGTTACCTAACCTCTACTCTTACAATTTGTCAACTCTTACATCTCAATGTTCTTTCCTACCCCTTGTGTAGTCTATCCCGGGCTACTCAAAAATGACTTTGTTGCATTGCGAAGCGTATTCAAGGTTTTCAGTAGAGCAAGTAGTGTGTCCCCAAGTTAGATCGTTACTATTGTGGTCGACAGACACCTGGACTCACTTTAGGAATGATCTAAACCCATGTTGTCTGAATCCCAACACCCTCTCTATTCACATCTCTCCTCTTGCACTTCTTCAGGTAGAACTAGATCTAAGTAGAAAAGCTCAATGGTACCCTATTTAGCCTTCTTTTCCTGCGATAGAGAAAGTATTAAGAGTGAGACCAACAACTCACTGTGTAATTAGCAAAACAATTGGCTGTTTTATTTTCTTATATTTGTACTTTGTGGTGGCAATATTTCAATTATCTTATGATTTTATTTATTGGTGTTATTATTACTATTATGCCGCATCATCCTGGAGAGAATCAAACATGCCCTGGATGCAAAACTTCGACCAGAACAGGCTGGATTCAGGAGAAACAAGTCATGTATTGATCAAATCGCCACATTACGGATCATCATTGAACAAAGCTTGGAGTGGCAGTCACCTCTCCATCTCAACTTCATCGACTTTGAAAAGGCCTTCGACAGCGTCGATCGAGAGGTGATTTGGAAACTACTTCGCTACTACGGGGTGCCACCGACGATAATACATCTCATCCAACAGCTATATGCTGCTTGCCAAGTAATCCACAACGGGAAACTTACAGAACCCTTCGAAGTGAGGACAGGAGTAAGACAAGCTGCCTACTATCGCCAATGATTTTCTTGATTGCAGTAGACTGGATAATGAGACAAACATTGCCAGGCAGCGAGGAAACAGGCAAAAAATGGACACACACAAAAAACTTGGAGGATCTGGACTTCGCCGATGATATATGTCTGATTTCCCACAAACTGGAAGACATGCAAACGAAAAGCAACAAGTTAGCAGAAGAAGCATCAAAGATAGGACTTCAGGTGGACATAGATAAAACAGAGGTGATGAAAATTCCTGGGCATCACCACCAACAGCAACAACAACAACTGACAACAATCAGCATAAAAGGGAGTAACCTGAAAGAAACAACCTCCTTTACCTACCTGGGAAGCATCGTTTCAACTACAGACGGAACTGACGAGGATATCAAACCAAGAATTGGAAAAGCAAGACAAGCTTTCACTACTCTCAAGTCTGTGTGGAGGTCAACAACACTCAGCATCAAAAATAAGATCCGGATTTTCAACTCCAATGTGAAGTCAGTGCTACTAGACGGATCAGAGACTCGGCGCGTCATAAAGAGCATCTCAAACAAACTACAGACCTTCATCTACAGTGTCTTCGCTCAATACTCAAGATCAGATGGACAGAAAAGATCAGCAACAGGGATCTCTGGGAACGAACCAACCAGCATAACCGATTGTGCAACAAATAATCAGGAAGAAATGGAGATGGATTGGCCATACTCTTAGGAAACCATCAAGTGACATCACTAGACAAGCCATCGCTCGAGTGGAACCCGAAAGGGAAGCGGCGATTTGGTCGTCCAAGGGTGACTTGGAGGAGGTTATGTGAAGAGGAGATTAAAACGTGTGGGCAGACTTGGAGCCAGGTGAGGACTCTAGCAGAGAACCGAGAGCAATGGAGACGCACGGCTGAAGCCCTATGTTCCTGTAGGAATTAAAGGATACAATAATAATAATTATTATTACTATTATGATTTCACACATTTTGCACACACGTCACTCCACTGTTTCACTAATACCAGAGAGCTGCTATTATCGGTTCTGGTTATCTACACCCCGTCCTGTGATTTCTTGGTTTCTGTTGTTGCAGAGTAGATTAGATGCGATATGGTTCCAAATGCTGAGAAGTCCACACTTTTATGGGATAAAGTAAATAATTATTTTTATTGAATTCCAGATACACAACTGTGTCATGGTGATACGATTCAGATTTGTTGATTGAGGATAAAGGGCTTGGAGCTTATGTTGGTTCTTTTCTATTAAATTTCTGTGCTTCTCCAGACCCTTCTTGAATGAATCAGTTGAGGTTGCAGACACCACTTCTTCTGGGAATCGGTTCCAGGAGTTTATGACTCATTGTGAGAATCAGTACTCTGCAGTGATATAGTTTCTCCTCGGCTTTTGAACTCTTCTGTTATTTCCTCTAAGGTGTTCCAACCTGGTGGGAAGGAAACGATGGTATGGATCATGTCCGTAGTCATTATATAAAATTTTGAACATTGTAATTAAATCCCTTCTCTACCCACGATATGACGTGTGGAGGAGAGTCGACTCGTATATTCTTTCAACGATATGCAAACTGAACCGTTTCTGGAATGTGCAAGTCCGTCTTAAGAGAAGGAATTACCATCCGGAATCAGTTTTCTTTTCTTGACCTCACCGCAGATGCATATAAAGTAGTGCATACACCTCTGAAGACTCCGGTAGACGCTGTGTGTACTACGCACAAGGGTCTGTAACTGCAGACAGACACTCCTCGGTAGTGTGACGTAGTTTTACCACTGCTACTTATAATGGCACCTAGATCTGTGAGTCTGAACTGATGGGAGTGTCATCTCTTCTGGTCTGTATGAGCTGACGCTTGTATCCAACTCACTTGGTTCCGCGTTTTACTACTTTAATTTAGAGCACCCATTCTTGGAACCACGCTCTTAATATAGGCTCGTCAGTATCGCTGTTCAGCCTTCTGCAAATGTTTAAGTTATTCGCGTATATGACCATAAGGGATTTGGTTAGCACAGGCAACTCAACGATGTACGCGATAAATTAGGGAGTCCCGAGTACGGTGTCTTGTCACGCCTCACTACTCATCCTTGTCCAGGAGTAGAGTTTTGAGTCGATCCTAACTCTCTGTCCTCTACCTTTCGGGTCTACTGTTGTCCCTCGACTCAACGTTTCCTTGCTGTAAGAGAGTCTGTTGGTCATGATGGGCTTCACTCGAAGCCATGCCGTACTCTGAACAACAGGATATTGTTCTCCAGAAATGCTACGATGGCCTACATGACTCTCTCCGGTATCTTGATAAAGCTTCTGGTGAGACCGATAGACCGTAGTTTTAAATGTTTTAATGCTGTTATATGGTTGGGGTAACTTTGGCGCCCTTCCAGTTATGCGGTAACACAGCCCCCAAGAGAGATAACTTGAAGATCGTAGTCAGCGGGCCCACCTGTCAGCTGATAGTTCCTTGAGAAGCACTGGACTAAAGTAGCTGGGTCTCACTGACTTCCGTGCATCTGGTTTCTTCGTAAAATGGAACACGATGTTTTGGTTGATGTCAACGGGTTCTAGGGCGTATTGCCTTGACGTGGCCGGAGCTGATGCCGCCGAGAGTGATTACTACTGTGTCGAGACTTTGGAGAGGTATTCCACCACTGCCTTTCCCTTTTCTCTGTCCCCTTTGACTGTGCCGTCGTCAACAGCCAACTCTTAGGCTCTGTCGGAGGTCTTATTCCTGGGGTTAGTGCAAGAAAATTTTTAACTAGGTTATGTCGTTAGATTTTGCGGTCAGACGCACTTTAAACTTCATTCTTGGTTGACAGTTTCCCACAGTAGCCTTGTTCTCAGTGACGGTGCACAACTTCCTGGCCTAAGAAATATCAAGTGTGACAAAAAGGTCGCAGCATCTATCCTTACACCCGAGTAATCTACGAATCTCTGTTTATCCATGTGGAACAATGTTTCCTACCTTGTAGTACAGACCAAGGAGTTAAGCGTTGGATTACCCCAGTGCATGAATTGAAGCCATGCAGATTCCACGTGAGATTCTGGAAATATATGCCAGTTGGGTGGTTTAGTCAATTAGGGCGGTGGTGTCGATTTGGGCTTTCCAGACGTATGGTAGACCTGGAGTTTTAGCCCATGATACTTCTACGGCTGTGAACTCGAAAGTGAGCATAGATTGATTTCTTCTTCCTACGAGTGAAAGGTGTTTTATGAAGTCTACAGCCTACCCATGGGAGCAAACAAAGTCAAGAGTTGAGGAGGAGTGGCATGACTCATGGTGCAAAAGCTTCGTGACGTGTTCCTTTAGGGTCAAGAAAATATTAGATTTTAGCAGTTTGTGGCTGAAGGATTAATCTGAAAACGGCGTTGAAAAGCTCGTCCAGCTGACTTTACTTTGAGAGATCTTGGCTCAGGACGCTGCCGTGACTACGCTGAACGTTGTAGCAGACCGAAAATAGAACCATTCTCGAAAAGGTGTCTTAAGCTAAACCTTATTTTCTACTAAAAACTAACTAATCTCTTTGCACTCCTCCAGGTCAATAACTAAATCCACCGCTGTCATCAGCTACAGTCTCAGAAATCATGACAACCTAGTTGCTATAGGGCATTGTCAGGCTTACGTGCGGTCCAACTTCTTAAATAAGTTTTCAGTCATCTGGAATAGACTACCAGCTAATGTGCGTGATGCGAACACACTCCCGGTGTTTATCTCCTCAGCCATCAGACTGCTCAGAGATGACAATGCTTTTCTGCGTCTGACTTCTACACCTGTCTGCCCCCAAATAGATATACCTGGTACATGAAATGTATGGGTATGTCAAAATTCATCAAAAATGTTGACATTATCGAAAAACGTGGTGAACATTTCTAGAGAGGTCGCGAATATTAGTTTGTGCATGTAATGTAGGAGTTAGCAATACCGAACTAAGCAGTGTGACAATACGCTTCATTGTATCTATATGAAGTTTAAACAGATCTCGAAATCTTACTGACCAAAAATCCCACGAGTGCTTCATGAAGACCTCATACTTCCTCCTGTGACGCATGCCCAAACACAGTTGTGGAATATTACGTTTATACCATTAGTGAAATTCCAACCACTACTTGTTTAGCGTCAATAAATCTTGAAATTTAAAAAGTAATGAAAATGTACTGAACGTTTCACTCCAGATCTTCCTGGCTCACGTGATAGCAATTTTCAGCTCCTGTGCCTTTCAGTTTTTATTTCGTATGGATTAGTTCACCATTATTCTGGTTCCTAAAAGCATGTGCACTGAAGATTGCTGCAGACACTGTTGTCAGTACGTCAACTAACGTTTTACTTTAGAATTTTTACCACTTTATGAATAACCTACCATATTTACCACTTGGAACGCAGTCGTTAATTATTGTGCGCTTTTGGCTGCATTTAGATAGTGATTTCTGGGGTTATTCAGTGTACAGTGATTCTATCCATGTAAAGTGACTTCAGAGGTACCATTCTGTTACCTACTACTATCCCCATCCCAATACGGTTTCTTAAGTAGAAGGTCCTGCATTACTTGCCACTTTGATTATTTTGACTACATTACACAATGCATTGATAATGGGCATTCGGTAACAACATTATTTCTCGACGTTAGCAAGGCCTTCGATAAAGTCCCACATATCAGACTCATAACAAAACTCCAATCCTACGGAATAACCGGGAAACTTCTCAAATGGATAAATTCTTTTCTCACAGAAAGAGAGCAATTAGTCAAAATCAACCACCAGCTGTCTTCATCAAAGCCGATAACTAGTGGTGTAATACAGGGTAGCGTTCTTGGCCCTATTCTATTCCTCTTATTTATAAATGACAGTCTCTGTGATCAAGTATGGCAAGCCATACCTCTTTGCAGATGATCTCAAGATAGTATATGATTACGGGTACGATGATAAGAGCGTCGAAAGCGAAATCCAACATGACTTAAACAATCTAGGCGATTGGAGCGAAAAGTGGCAACTGACTTTCAACCCAGACAAGTGCGGTATAGCCCACCTGGGACGCTGGAAACCGAGAATGTGCCTATATATGTACGGTAAGCTCCTCTCGAAACTGAACACTGTCACAGATCTCGGGATAATATACTCAGATCTAACCTTTTCCGATCATGCAAATAAGATTGTATCTGACTGTAAACGACCCACTGGCTTTGTGCTGCGTAACGTTTACACCCAAGGAGCAGGATTAGCTATATATAGAACGTGTATCCGCCCCAAACTTGAATATTGTGCTCTCCTATTTAGTAACTTCGAAAGTGTTCAGAGATTCCTCACGAAACGCATAATAGGGTTTGGCCAACAAGTGGAATATGTTGAAAGGTGTATACGACTGAAATTGGAACCCGTATTGTTAAGGAGAGTGAAGTGCAACTTATTTCTACTATTCAAAGTCATCAGAAAACACTGTTATAGTAACACATCCATAACGTGGGAAAATATTAAATCATATCAGCTGCGAAACCACGACTACCTTGTCAAGGTGGCTACCCACAGAAAATCCATTAGGGCAAACATTTCACCATTAAATATTGCACTCTTTGGAACCAACTACCATCTGAAATTAGATGTTGTGAAAACCCCAATGGGTTCAGACGGAGCCTAGAGAGACACATTAACATGTCCACCCTAGCTTGTCTAAAGGACCACAACTGTTCGTAGAACGGTAAGTAAAAGCCAGTCCAGTCTTCAGTTCAGTCACATACGTATAACTCGACTCTACTACTTACGCAGAGAACGTTTAACTAATTTACTGATTTTATGTTCTCTGTAATCTTCACTAAGTTTTGTTGGTATAAGTAACTCCGGAAACAATTATATTAGCAACCACACCTTTTAATATTTTAATAATTTACATAAATATATACAGTTAATAATACACTTTTTTGTGTTTAAATGAATTTACTCAGTCAATAACTACCTTTCCTCATATACTTTTGTAAAATGCATAATTTTATAACATTTCTCAGTATTTTTAACATAAGTCGAGGGGTCACTTTGCAATGTCTGACGCATACCATATGAAAATTGATCGTGAAAATTTCGCATAACTAGTTTTGTTAACCAGCTGTTTTCTTCAGGATAATTCTACATAGTTTTATCACTAATTTTTGATTACCCATTTTACTCTGCTAAATAGGCTATCACTTGGTTGATATAATGCTAGCTACTTCTATACTTTATACTTCTCAAAGTAAACTCAATTTCCCAGGCGTTTGTAACAAATAGTTGTATACATGTATGCGTGTATTAAGGTGATACTGATAGGAATGTCCTCAAGTATCTATGTATCTGTTGATCTAATAGGAAGCGTTTGTCATGAAAGCTATTAATGTAAAGCCGATTAATATAAAGTCTGTCTTGTCAAGGATAATTCAGGAAATAATCAGCACTAAAATCACTAAATCACGACTTCCCATTAACTGAGAATCTTATAACATCTTCACACCACGGTCTTGTGATGTTCAGGCCACGTATGTCATGCCATTTTGACTTTTTTGACTGTATCACTGGGTTTATGGATGAAAAATTCGTTGTTTTTAATGTACACTTATTTCAGAGAGTGGTTTGGTGTAATGTTGTGGTTTGAAAGCTGGAGACTCATCTATGTATTCTACCATATAAATGGCCAAAACCTCCTTGAGCTTGGCGCATTCATAAAATGCTCGCACCACAGCGGAAAGATAGATATTTGAGACAAAAACTACGGTACTATTAAAAAACATCGAAATCTCAAACTGTTATGTAAGACCGGCGGTGTTTAAGAATCCTTATTCTCGAAGGCATAGCAAAGGGCAAGAGAAATGAGGAATACCAATTCAAAGAACCGGAAGGGCATTAATCATTCGATAGATAAAGAATGCCCTACAAATCATAAGAAAAATGAAGGTTCTACTTGGTTGCTCTCTCTATCATTCTGAGTTCCTTAATCACCTGCAACATTTGAGTGTTCATATAATACCTTGCTGTAGAGGACTTGCACTAGTATAAAACAAGTACTGAAGAAAAAAATGGTGGCGAAGCTAATGTATCATAGCCAAAGTTAAGGCTTTTGGAAGTTTACCTCATGGAACCGATCAGATTCATATGACATTTTGGAAGGTTATTACCAGCAGAGATCATGCTCGGGTTTATGGATTTGATCAGTGAGTCCTGCGAAGATTGAGTATTTATCTGCTGTGTTAATAGTGCATTATTTGGGGCAACGAAGAATTTGTTTGTGCAGAGACTCTGAAAATAAAACAGTTTCAGTTTTGTTGGGGATAAATACTGTTGGAGGTGCAATCCATGTTATAAGAGAAGGTTTTTTTCATGGAAGTATATGCAATGTTTAACTAATCCGTGAGGTACTTTTTCCATAAGTGTGAGCTGTCTTTGTCAAACATCCTATGGCTTATGTACTACTGGATTTTGTATGGGCTTGCACGATCAACAGCTGAGATGGGAAATAACTCTTCTGTACGCCGCGACATCATCAGGATTGTAGATACATAGCTTCGTGGAATATGAAGGGTTTACTTGCTGACTTCAAGAATTAGGGGTAGTTGTTCACATCATTCTTATGAAGAAGCACAAGAAGGGAACGAGAAGGGCTACACGAGTTTGGGTGCTTGCAATATGCGACACTTCACTTCGCAAATGTTTTTTGGAAATGATACGTGATATGTGTGTCAGAGTATTAATTCCAATCATCCAGCCTTGGTGTTGCCAGGAACGACAATACATATTGGCGAATGGGACGAACATAACCAAATGTTATCTCTGAGTTACATTCGCCATCGAGTGAATCACTCATCCGATCTTGTGGATGAAACTGCATGCATGAACATTATTTCTATGCAAAGATTTTAGACAATGTTGAAGAAGACAATCATGGATATTAACGGATCCTGGAATGACATGGTTTGCAGCCAAATCGATGAACACATGTTCTGTTTTTAGCCCTGTTTCTCTGCGTATAGTCCTTTGAAAAACTTGGAGACATTTCCGTAACATATTAGAGAACATAATCCAGCTTAATATCATGTTTACAATGCCTTTAATATACTTCCAAGCACTTTTTTCGCATTTGAATTCTGATTGGTTGATCTGAGTGATTAAAATTCTGGCTAGGATAATTTAATAATTATAATTTTGCTTTATTCCAGAAACAGTACTAGTGGTGCAGTGTGGATTTTTCAGCACATATCTACAATATTGCGTCTAATTTTGTCAAATATTTAAAAGGAGTATTTCAAAAAATAAATATAAAAACAACAGCAAAAACAAAGAACACGAAAATAGCAAAAATGAGAAAAAATACCAAGAAGCAGAAAAGAAAATAAACAATATCTCAGTATTGGGCAGTGGAAGATATGATATGTTTATGCGTGGTGACAGTAAAGCTATAGCCATACAAGAAGTTGTGAAATGATATTTAAGAATGCTTATCGCCAAGATGATCAGTTAATTTGATTAAACAACACTAAACAGTCATGAAATAACATTTCAGGGTTTTCATTGTCAGCTCTAGTGCGGTGTTTGTAGTGGTAATGGTAGTAATTTTGCATGGTACAAATTCTAAGATGGTGATAATGGCGTTCACAACCAAGATTGTCAGTTAATATTACCGAACAAAACACAACCACAAAACTAATATTACATGATGGTTAATGACAGGACAATTTTGTAATACTCATAGTGATAATATATATATACATATATTTATTCCTATCTAGTCGGAACCTGTAGATACACAAAAGAAGGAATGGAATACAGTACAAAAAAGTAAGCCACTGCTAATAATTTAGGTAGCTAAGTATGTTTAAGGTGTTCACTATAGAATACAAATAAGGGAGAAATAAAAGAGCCAAAATTATCTTATTAACAACAAAGCATGTCATAGGTTTCGCGCTTAACATTGTCACAGTCACTTAGAACACGGGCCAAATATGGTATCGTTGAGTTCATATACTTGGTTGTACAAGCATATATGATTTTGTACTGATTTCTGGTTCTACCTGATGAGATACAAGGAGAAAGTTGCGAATAGATGGGGGTGTTGAGGGTCGGAGAGTATGGTTTTACACCATTTTTTGCATGTATTCAGATGCCTTTCAACTAATGTAGTGACAAACTGACTGAGTTTTACACCACTGGTCCTACTGACTACCTTCAACATCCTTCTCAGGATGGTATAGTCCTTTTTCAGTAGCCCAGGAAAGACTAAAAGGGGAGCAGTACAGTAGAATAGGTAAGATACAAGAGTTGACAAATTGTGAAAGTAGAGGTTGGGTGATTCCAGACTATCTAAGTTTCTAAATGTAGTAGGTTAGACAGAACACTTTCTTAGAAATCATTAGGATATGAGATGTCCAAGTAAGGTCGGAAGACAGAACTAGACCGAGGTATTTTGCATTAGACTTAGTTTCAATATTAGTCCCCTCAATGCAACAAGCTTCATGAGTACTGACTAGTGTTTGTAGATCTCGTTTATGCCTAAGGGAGAAGTCAGTAGTTTGGCATTGAGAGGGATTCAGCATGAGACTATTTAACTTAGACCACTGATTGATGTCCGACAGGAAGCTATTTAATTTGAAAGAGTCTGACTGAGACTTAACGGGAAGCGAAACAATCAGGACATTTGCATATTTGACGAAGTCGAATTCATCTGAAAGAGGTTAGTCATGTTAGAAGAAGGAAAAGAGAAATGGAGAGAGAACAGCACCCTGAGGAACTCCAGCTTCAGTAAGCAAAGGAGAGGAAGATATACCATTATATACCATGTACTGCATCCTATTAGAGAAGTAAGACTGCAGCCAGTTGATAGCCCAGGACTCAGTGTGTGTAATGACAAGGTTGTTTAACAAAAGGCCTCCAGGTACAGAGTTGAAAGCAAATGTATAATCAAGGAACGTACAACGGACATACTTGGCCTCTTTGTCTAAGGAGGATACAATGTTGTGATATTGTTGTCTAAAGTACTTCTATCCTGTTTGTAAGCAAACTGTTTTGGATCATTTGAGAACCTTAGGTAGGGAACAAGTTTTAGTAACAATAATTTCTCCATTAGTTTCAAAAAATGAGATGTAATAGCAATAGGTCTAAACTTAACACTATTTCCAGAACCTGACTTGGGTACAGGGATGATTTTAATATCTTTCCACAGAGAAAGTACAACATTATTAGAAAAAGAAGTATTGAAAATGTTTCTAAGTGGGTTACTTAAAATATCAGCACATTTCCTTAGGACAATAGCAGGTATACCATCAGGGCCTAGACACTGAAAAAGTTTAAGAGATTTTAGATATTTAAGAACATCAGAAGTATTAAAACTATGAAAACCACTGGTCATGTTATTTGTTACATTGAAGCTAAAAGAGGCATTAGGAGGGCGGATAAAAGATCTATTAAGAGTATTTACATCAATAGAGGGGGCGCAAATACTATGCTTACCACAACTTGTAATTTCTCTGAAAAGCTTCTACATGTTTCCTAGAGTTTTACATGACAAAATTCTTTGATTATAAATATTGTTTAGCCTCTTGATTTCGGATTTAATTTGGATGTTTATCCTCCTAAGACCAGATTTATCCTTAGTCTTGTACAGTCTTTCTTTTTCTCTTGGAAGCTTTTTGAGATGAGGGGAAGATAAACGGTCCATTTTTTGAAAAGTATCTGTTTTGGACAGCATACATCAAGGCAGAATTTAAGATAGTCAGTCAGATTGGAAATAGTATCATCCAGTGTGCGTTCAGTGAAAAGATCCCAGTTTGTGTCATTTGACATACGTCTTAGTTTGAGCATATTTTCTTGTGAGTAACGTCTTTGTTGTGTTTTTATGGACAGATTTGAGAGGATATTGGAGTGAAATCTGCTATATATCTTAGGTGATATCCGAATAATACAATAATCAGAGTTCACTATAGGAGCACGTCTGGGTGCTTCATATATTTCCGCATCATTAATAAATACTAGATCCAGCGTTTTATCAAGTCGAGTTGTAAATTTGACAATAATGACATGACCTAATGATTCAAGAAAAGAACAGCCACAGGTATTGAAATCTCCTGTGTCAACTGATAAAGAGTTTTCGAGATGTGTAACAGCGAATGCAGTTAATTCATAGGCAAAATCAGTCAGATCCGAGACGGAACAGCCAGGAGTAACATAAATATGTGAGATGAAGAAGTATTTAAACTTGGATAAGTGTTTCGGACGACATTTGACTGTTATATAATCAATAAAGTCACTAGAGAATGAAAAAAACACATTATTTGAAGTTGACCACTGAGAATGAATGAAAGTTGCAACACCTCGACCTCTTTTCTTTCTGGAGCATAGTCGATCTTGTCTAAACAATGTAAAACCATTTAGAGAAACCAGGTTGTCATCATAAAGTTCATGGAGCCATGTTTCTTGTAATGCAACTATCGCCGTACTGTGATAAGTATCAGATGATAAGAGAGACTGGAGATGCGTAATATTTTTGGGAAGTGAACGGCAGTTTGAGCTGACAATAACAGGAATAGTTGTGCGATATAAAAGTGTCCGTTTGAGAGCACGTTGCCAACCACCGTGATGTTTTCTCTCAGTTTTATTAGATGCATGAAAGTCATATGGTTTAAAACGTTTAATGAATTCATTACTGTATTTCATACGATTTGTGATCAAATTTTGTTAAAATTAAAAATTAAACCATGATGTGTTAGATGCAGATATGTAGATTCCCGGAAAGGTAGCCCAGGTGTCAAACAGGCCGTAACCGAAATTCAACCTCAAGAAGTATCTTACAATCAAATACAGTATTCGCAAAAAGATGGGACCAAAACTCTGCCAGCAAGAATAACACACCAACAATTCTTTAGGTCAGAGTCACTTTATTCATGAAAACAAAGTCTCATCGTAAAACAATACATAATCAATGTACCGCACAATCACAAATAGAGGCATTAAAACTGGAGATTAAATTGCAGCAAAGACAAACAGTTAGGATCAGGTCAACACATTGGATGAAAACGTTGGGACAATGTTATATGGCATATGAGGAAAGAGGAAAATAATTACGAAGTTAGCTGAAGCACTCAAATGAGCATCAGTACTGTAATTGGACCATTCAGGGGGAGATTTCCACACAATTTTTCCGTTACATTTGATATGATGTGTCGTAGTTTGCCCCTGAAATAACTATGTGCCTATGACATATACGATGACTACATCGACGGAAGCTGTCGCTGTCATCCCACCCTATCGGAAGACGATGGGGAGTGAATCCCAACGGCAACCAGCTACCGCTAAAAATGTAGGACGGTCACCACGTCAGAAACTGGTTGACCTACAATATACTCTACTAAATAGGCCATCATACAGCCCACCCATCACTACACACTTCTACGAACTGTCGGATGCTTTTGTAGGGGATCGAAGGAACCCGACAATCCAGCTGAACCTCTCCCGCTTCCCTGTAAACGATCAGTTTGTTTGTCCATGCCGATGAATTTCAAGGGCTAAGAGAGCGGCTGCTGCATTTTGGTGCGAATATATATCACTATAGTCCCTTTACACCAGTGTTAAGCGGTACATTTTTGAACAGTACTATTTTCTCCCATTTCTAGTATGAACTCCATTAGGTACAGCCTGGCCAGCTGGTCAGGCTACAGGCCCAGCAATTAGCGTAGCCCTTGCATTGGTGTAGCAGGATAGATGACAACACAACAACCATGAGAGCTATTCCTAGGTGAACCCAACCGGAGTCGAGCCCAAAGTTGGCCAAGCAGCGTAAACAACTGGTTTCCTGGGCATTCATACTCGCTTTAAGGACCTTAGAAGCAAGGTGATTCAGTGCAAGTCCATGTACTCGTACTGCGCACCTTCAGTCGTAATTCCCACAGGGGCATGACCGTCACACAGCGCTAAAAGTGAGAAAAGGAATGACAACATACAGAAATGGTCAAATGCAAGTGACGGTGTTGGACTGGTGATGTATACAGGCCCCAATACAACGCAGTTTGTTGTTGCATGACTGGGAACAATAACAGGTTCCTATTTGGAACAGCCTACAGATACTTGGGGGTGCCTATCTGAACTAATGCTTTGATGGTGCTCTGGTGACTTCCATTTCCAGATCTGCCGTGGGAGATGAGATTGTGCGCGACCCAGTGTTTTGTGCATGGTTTGAGGAAAGCTGTACACTATGTGCATGCCTATCTCCCTAACAACGTTGTATATCGTCGGTTCAGCGGTAGAACACCTGCCAATTGCATACACGTGCTTGCACCTAGCTTAGCTGGTAGTCAGACCGGCGGAGAGGAAAGGTTGAACTTAAGGCTAGCAACCCTACACCGTAGAAAGAGGCATCTCCGTTAGCCTCAATACACTACCACTCCACGCCCGTAATAAGTATACCCAAAGAGTAGTTTTAAATGTAGGAAATTGCCAAGTGGTATCCGAGAGGCTTCTTAAGAACAGCTCGGACAGATGTCAGTTGTCGAGAGGATGAAAGAGGGTGCCCCTACCTTCGAGTTTTAGAGGGAGGAATGCCAAGGAGTGCAAACCGGTAGCTCCAGTGCGACTGCAAACGGGACGCAGTCACCACAGCTATATATTTTTGGCATAATCACTATGCAACGCTTGCACCCGGAGTTTTGTGCAGTTGTGCAAGATGAATTTGAGTTAGCACTTAGAAAACCATCAGGTTACTGAGCTATTACTCCTAAAAAGATATGTGAACCCCTTGGAAAGAGTATAAGGAAGGGCTGTTCAAGCAATCGACGGACTAAAATGCCGAAAGTATGACTACCGATCACGACAAATGGATCGGTATACCTTCGGCCACCACACAACCGCAGCCTTATCAAGACAAAACAGTGCTTGGACCAGAGTACTGATCTGTGTATCTTTCAAGGTAACCCTAACAGAACTGGTCATCAATGGGCGGAAACAATAACCTGAAGAGGAGGCCTTACTATTACGTGTGAGTACGTCTACATGGCCACTAGACTAGTGCTAAGGGGGAATACTTGCACTGCGTCTATTCCACTAGCTCTTACGTAAAGTACTATCTTATTAGGTCGTAGTAGTAATTTACATCGTTACTATCCACTTTCTTCTTCCTTATACTACTTATTTTGTATCTATAAGCACTCCACGTGTCTTCCTTGTTCAAAACCTAGTGATGTTACCCTACCTTCCATATATTCAGTTAACTAATTCTGTAGTTTTCCCTTCAACCATCCTATTACCGCTTCCGCTAGAGTATTTGTTACGTGGCCAGAGGACTATCCAACAAAATGTCATACATATTCCTCAAAATACCAAGGTAAATTATCTTACAGCATTCAGTTAAGCTACAACCAAGAAGCGAGCACCTAGAAATTAATTTGGCTTACACTACCTCTGAAATCGATACTGGAATGGAGGGATGGATTGTGTTGCAGTCTACCACAGATATAGAAATTTTCCGAAACAAAAATATATCAAAAGTCTCGATAGGCTTATCAAAAGATATTGGATATCGGATATTGGAGTAGTTTATTCGTACCGATATTGGAGATTGGTTGTACATCGCATTTTAATCTTAAGGTCATTTCTAGCATCTGACTTTTAGGGAGATGATTACGTCTTACTTATGGTTACCGGCCATTCTTGGTAATAAATATTTCATAACAAATCAATTTTTTAGCTTTGTGTTTGTCGTCCGTGACTGTTTTAGGCAGTACAGTCAACCGAAGAGTTTGCCTTAATGCTGCTTCTGCACAGCAACATGGTTTACTATCTGAGTGTATCAAAGAGTGGAAAACGTACCCTTGGGAAGCATTCAGAGTTGATAATTCTTCTGATTGCTCTGCATGCAGAATTATATCACCCTTCGTATGGGATTCTAAAATTTCTACCTTACTGTGCTCTAATCGCATGAGTAGTCAAGAGGTAATCTAACTATCACAATGATATTTTGCTTAGTGCCAAAACATTATTGATGCATTGTCCAAACTTAAGAATATTAAGGTGATTTTAATTGCTAAAGGTTATATTCCTAACAGAATCGAAATGATGTTTTGTGCAACATACTAACACTTTGTGATTCTCACACATACATTAAGGTAAGCATATATTTTGAATAATATCCCAAAGGACCTCAACTTTGGAGTTCCACTATGTGATGATTGCAAACGTTTGGTTGATGACATACGGAATATGATCAAAGATAATTCAACTGCTGTAGAGATTGAAAATCAACTGGATGAGTTAGTATGCAACAACCTGCCTGGTGAAATTATACCGTACTGCAAAAATATAATAAATGTTCATGTTCCATATCTGCTGCAAATGCTAGCCGATAGCTTGGTTAGTTTATAATAAAGATTCATCTAGGTTTTAGAGTCCTGACGAGATTTGTGCAACACTTGGATTTTGTGGTAACGCAAAGGTCAAATTTACTCTAGCTGATTTTGCAGTAAGAAAGAGTACTTAATCTATTTTTATACTGCCACGTTTTCGTGTTTCGTCTATGTAAATGCCGTTGTATTGATCTCTTTGACAGTTTAGTCTTTTGTTAGTGATCTCAAGTGAGTTTTCCTTAATTTTTTTCATTTTGATGGGACATAAATTTAGTAAACAGGGAGTAGTAGAAAACCGCAAGATGATGCTATAAAGGGAGAAAGGAGGGGAATAATCAGAGAATAATGAAACAAATTGGCTAGCATTTCTCACTTTGTACTCGAACCATCTTTTCTGAAAAATAATTTTGATTGTGGAAGGGGTAGTGTCCTTTATTGGATAATATACATCAGAGCCGTGTACGGGGTCTATGCTGATTTGCCAGCGACAGTGACAGGCGAAAATTTGTGTTTGTCAAGAACTAACTTCGAACATGGAATGAAATATTTCATCACCTGGTAACTGCGGCAATCAGGCCTCCTTTGGATAAAATCGACGACTTTGCTCATTTTCGCTAACTTCCGCAATGCGTTCTACTGTATTTCATTTATGTATATCCCTAGGCACCATTCATTCTCACACTTCAGTTATTAAAATATAGCCCCTAAAAATTGTAAATTCAGCGGCGAATATCTTTCGCAGGAGAATAAGCTATCATCATGGTAGTGCTTTAGAAAAACCTATAGATATTCTGTTGTTATTAACTATAATGTAGCTATACAATGTTTGTCATAGTGTGTGAATTTGGCAGAATTGTAACTAATGTGTTCCCCAGTGTGTTGATTGTTGGTTAAAACAATAATTTTGGCACTTATTTATCTGAATCTGTTTATTTATTTGGGTTAATTTTATAATTTTCTACCTCATAAGTTTCCACATACATTTCCATTTACTAATAGGTGTTTTTGAACTCTGTTACTGCACTTCTTGATGTTCATATTAGCTGTCGGCGGTTGTAATGAAACACTTGTCTTGATTATTTTGTAATGTACTTCCAATGTCAGTCATGTTTTTTTTATCTACACCGTTCTGTTTTTAGAGTAAATTGTGATGAAAATATCTTCTAACATCTATTCTTGAAGTTTTTAAGACAAAGCCATTAGTAGCTTTTTTCTTGATATGTTCATATCCACGTCAGTATATGTTAACAGCATATTACGGGTTACTATTCCAAGCTTCTTAAAATCAGTAGTATTGTTGACTAAAGACAAGAACAGCTAACTTTCTAATACATTCTAGGTTTGTTTTGTGCATTCCACGTTCACAAAGGTTTAGACAAAGTTTAACCAAAACTGCATCACCTCGAGTTGTCACAACTCAGTAAAATTTGCATTATAAGATAACAGGAGGGTTGTATGGTGAAGGATATATTTTGAATGAAAGTCAGTGGAAATATTTGGGACTTTGAAAACGCCAAGGAGTCAATATATTGTGTTATGGTAGGTAATCTTCACTTGTGTCATCAACAGTCTCCAACCATTGGTTATCACTATAATTCTCATGGAATCTAACGTGGTAACCGTTATCAGTAGACAGTGATTTTATACATTGTTCTGATTTATTCCAATCACCCCAAGCTATTTTCCGACGTAATCCTATATCAGCATTGTGTATCCGTGTTCTGTACATCACATTATATGCTCGATAATTGTTTGTAGGCTTTTGTCCTTCGTGTATTATACCAAATAAGCAAAGTGAGGTATACAATCGTTGAGATCCATTTTCTTTACGTTAGACGTTTACGTAGCCTAATAAAGTTGCTAGAGATAGTTTTGTTACGAGGACATTAGGCAATGTGTTCTACGGTAGATATGTACTTATTTTTTAATTTTTTGTTGCTATAAGATTAATTATTGTATCTGTTATTGTATAACTCTGACCTGAAGTAATATTATATTCAAATTCATATTTCGACAACATTGCTGTTTATTAGGAATTGAATAGGAGTTATTTCGCTCCGGTTTAAGCACCCGACATTCAAACAAGTGGGCCTTGGGTTCGAATCCCCTTCCGCATACTTTAGCTAAGGAATTGAGTAGTACCATCAATCCTTATGCAATAAGTGTGGCAAGCAGCATAGTGTATGCGAAATATATCCCGGATAACTAAGTTTTGATACTGAATCAAAATCTAGGAAGTTAGGAAAAATGTATTTGGGCTCAAGGAAATCCCCCATTCTCTATGCCCTCCTTAACACGGCAGCAAAAATATTATTACTTGATTGTTTCTTTTAAACAGAAAGACCTGTAATAGACTCAATAATGTGGTCGGCATAGCATTATTCAGGTCCTAGAAGCTATGTGATTAACTTAATATGATTACGAGCAATAAAATGCGCCCGAAATGTTATTCAGTAAGTAGCACTATGCAACTGTGCTTTATCACAAGAGTAATATCACAGAACTCTTCTTTTTTTGATCACGGTTTCACACTCCACTTTACGTGATTATATTTAGGCAGTCAGGTAGCACCATAGTCTGTATATATTAAGTGTGATTGAGTGCTTGTTGTAAGAGTGCACATATCGTCTGTGAGGTACACTGGTCTTTCAAAGTTACTTAGGTTTGTTTTCTTTGATCAATCTCTCAAATTGAGGCTAAAACTTGAGACTGGTAATGTTTTGTTTTAATTTTTAGGCTCGTAAACGGAAATGTCATGAAAATAAAAAGTATTCATGGATCAAACGTCCATCTACTAGTGACAATCATAAGTGGACTTCGTACAGTACACAAGCAGCAGCAGCACCAACTTGTCCAGAGTGTCTAAATGTACTAAATCAATTCAAGACAGGTATAGAGGATTCAACTATACAAGAACGTTTAAAGAAATTACTTGATGAGAAGGTGTGTGCCCATATGGGCTTCTTCAGTGCCGCGGTAAGTATCTTAGTTTGAGTAGTCAATTTTATCAACAGTTTATCAAAAACTTTATACAAAGCAAGTAGTGAAGCTGTGTGAATAAATTGATATGATTATGAGCATTAAATTGTGTTCGAAACGTCATCCAAGTAATACTGCATCGTTGTGCATTACATCAGAGTAACTTATCTATTATGGAATTACATTCTACCACAGTGCCGAAGTTCTACACTTAAATCAAAAGTATAGTCCATATGGTTGTATAGAAAGTAGAAGTTATGAGTTGCAGTGGACTGGACTCCACAATTTTCTCTTAGGAAATATTTATGGACAACTCTAAGAAATTTCACCCTTTTGTTTTACTCGTCCCCTTTAAGAAATATCCCCTAAAAACTCCATGCGGCTGTAAATCTAGAGTGTACACTCTGGAAAAGAAGTTATAAAGTAGTATGGGTGATTAATCGTCAGGTAGAGAGCAGTTACTGTTAACGCAATAAACTCATGGAAAAGAACCAGTACCTTAGTCAAGGAAAAGTGAAGAACAGTAAGTGTTAAATAATAAAATATTACTCAAAGGAAGATATTTGATCATCTTGAGATAATATGGTCGATGTTCGGCTGTGCCAGATACAGTTTTCAACTGTTGTGATCAAAAGCACTATGAAAACTCAAGTTACGCATCATTTAGATTTCAGCATATAATTTCAACATTAGGCAACGATGGAAAGTGTAATAATTTAAAGGCAGTTTTATTTTTCTAACATATAAACAATCATATGACTACTGCTTAGTTTTACTAACTTCAGTAATAGACGTTTGGTTACTTTACAGGCACTATAAGTGACCGATGTCGGTGAATAAATACTGAGTCTTTGATGGTGATAATTTGGTACAAATTCGCTCAACGTTTATTATTAACAAGGGGTGCTAAATTCACTGAATCATTTTATTCCTTAAATTATGCTTAATTAACTGGCTAGTGTGGCCAAACCAAGTACATGGAATGTCGTTTACAGCCCAGCATCTGAAATATCCCTTTCTAGTCGCTTAATTCAATTTTTGTTTGCTCCATTCGCAGTTAAACTCGGATTCGGCACAAAAGAAAATATTATACATCTTTTTTCCACATGTTTCCACTGCGCATTGAAGAGAAAATGTGTTGGACTAAAGCCATTGAGTTAGTCAGCGTTTTCTGAAAGCTTTTTATGATCATTCAGTTTACTGGTTAGCGATTTCTTCAGATGATTGTGAGTTGAATACGCTTATTTGTGGTCGTTGGACCTGGAGTTTGAGTCTTGTTTGGCCTAGTTCAGCCTGGGTAACTAGGCAGTATAGTTAGCTGTCACACAAATCTGCCTCAGCCTCATAAATACAAAATCGAGTTCCAACTAACTTTCATTAGTTAGTTTGTAGGTTTTTAATTTGTTTCAATCCGTGGTCAAACTTACAACTAACTAATTATATTTTAAAGGTCTACTCAACAAAGGCATTTCCAACAGGCTGCAAACTTTTACCAACAACTACTCCGTTCAATTGAATTTTAGATTTTTCCGTCGATTGATTGCATCGAAGTGCTCGGTCTCAGGTTAACACGTCGGCTTCTTGTGAAGATACTTCGACGATGTCTGGGCATTTAATTAGTATTTAATTGGTGGATGGTGACTAGCAGTGGAATCTAGGATGCGCATTTCGTCCTATTTGGGACTCGTCATCTGGTCCAATCAATCGACGGGAAAATCTAAAATTCAATTAAATAATTAATATGACCCGTTGCACAAGAGGTGGCTCTTGTAGCCCAAGTGGTCTAGTGGATAACGCTTTGGTGTTTGAAGCTATGGGCACTGGGTTCGAGCCTCGGTGGGTAAGTCATCACTCACTGGGGAATGCAGGTACATCCAGATGACGAGTCCCAAGTAGGACGAAATGCGCGTTATCCTGGATTCCACTGCTAGTCACCATCCACCCATTAATTACTCCGTTCGTTCCATACTGGAGATATCAGATAGGCAGAAAGGATAAGCAACATGGAACTCTGGTAACAAAGCGACCAAGAACCTGTTGCTCAACAAATATGCAGGAAAGATGAAGATGGATTGGGCATACTCTATGGCGACTTGTTGAGTGATATCATGCGCCAGACCATCGTTCGACTGGAACCGAAGTACGAAACGACGAGTTGGTTGGGGGTCAGAGGCTGACATGGTGGAGATCGTGTGTAGAGGTGATGAAAGCTTGTGTGTAATCGTAGAGCTAGCTAGCTAGCTAAAGAGAACTGCAGACAATTGAATGAAATGGAAATGTGCCGTTGAAGCTCTATGTTCCGCTTAGAACTCAAAGGAATTATAATAATAATAATAATAATAGTAGTAGTAGAATAATTGATCACATATTTATAAGTTTGTTTTTGTTTTATCTCCACCCAATTTTAATAAAGTCGTTGCATACCATTGTGACACCACTGCATCAGAATGTTTTCTACTTAGCAAATATTAGTAATCGTTTTTATTCGCTGTTTTTTTGTAGTGCAGAGAAGCTGTCGAATACAACTTCGATCAAATTCTCAGTGGTGTATCACAGGTGGATGCTAAAGAACTGTGCAGTTTGTTTGGAATGTGTTCGAACGAAGAAATTAATTTACTTAGTGACGAATCAACACTATCAACAACAAGAACAACAACATCGCTGTCTACTAAACAACATATTCCAGGTGTTTGTCAGTTGTGTGAAATGATAGTCCATAAAGTATTTCAGCTGATTGCAGCCAATCGCACTGAACGCGAAATTATGTTGGCTTTAGAAACGGTAATTGTGTGCTTTGTTATTTTTATTTGTACAGTTTTAGTTTTACTACTACGCCGATATTTTAGTTGTATGAATAAGAATATTATTGGACCTATTTTTGTGTCACCTAACTCATTACTTGTGATATAATGTGTTTTCCTACTAACTAAGTACTATCTCATTATTCAAGTGTTGGTTTGTAGGGATTTGGTTGATTGGTTACAGGATTTCATCATGAGCTGACATTGGTTAGAGAACCATTGGGAAACCTGCTGGGAGTACTGGACAGCTGTTTCGTCCCAGTTTGGGACTCTTCATCAATACGCACCCACCGGGGTTCGAACCTAGGACCTTCTGGTTACAAGACGAGCTCGTAGACCATTCATCCACTGAGACCCGATCCAATGGCCAGCCCATGAATTCTAACTTCTGCCAATTCATGACATAGCGCAACCGCTAGCCAATGTCTTCGGCGAGTATTTGCCCTCACACCCGACCTTCTGCACTCTATCTCATTAGTTACTGTAATGAGACGAAGCGACATCTTTAAGTCACTGTGCATTATTATTATTATTATCACTAACTTGGCATTTGTGCTGAAAAACCGGATCTTGTTCCTCATGTTGAATGCAGCAGGTCTCTACATACTTAACATTCTTGATTCGAATATGTCAATGTATGTCGCATGTATTCAGATGGAGAGTCCTACAGAAATGTAATGAATTCATTAACTCCTGCTTTATTAATATTTTTTGCCTCTTCTTAAAAAATTTTTTGGTTTTACAGTGTTGGCAAGAGGAAATTGTGTATGTTTGGTGTTAAAGGTGATCACTGAACTCAGTAGACGTTGTCTTTTTTTTGCTAACTGTAATCAACTAGCTAAAAATGAACGATGGTTATTTACTGTCTTAAATCGGGAAGAAATTATTTCTACTATATCACTGTGTTTTGGTTTTCAGGGCACAGGGATTTCATCTTTCTCATTAGTGTAGATAATTAGATGCTGTCTATATATATATAGTTAGTTACACATGTGACTATGTAGTATATAGACATTGTCTTTTCCTTCGAATATGTTATTGAGCAATGTGAACATCCTCCATTGCTTTTACTATACTTTCACCATTGTATCAACTAAGAAAATCTTGGAATGTTTTCCATTGATCCATAGTTTATTTGTGCATAAACCTCATATATTACATAAACTTAAGGCTATATATATGCATTGTTGAACTCCACTTCGTAACAAACTTAAAATACTGCGTTCAAATGCTTTTCTTAGTGTCTCTTAGTGTCCTATTGACAGAATGTCTACTGACCATGTATACTACTTATAATGAATGCTTAAACCTTATTCTTATGAAAGTCTTTGTGTATGATACCATTTTTCGCCTGCTTATTCAAAGCTTCATATGCGATTTATTTTGGTCTGTTACAGGTAACTTGTTGTCCAGTCCTTGAGTTACATTGAATCTTCCATAATTTTTTTTCGTTTGTTTACTACCACAGTCTGTAATCCACAGAGTGTCATAACTTCACCTATTAACTTGTTGGATATGCCCGGATACTTTGCTCCTAACTTTACCATTGCATAACAGTTTACTTCATGTAACTCGGGTAATTAACTTATACATTCAGAGAATCGGTAACGTGGTTGTGAATCTAAATATAAGGAACCACATAAAACGACTGTGTAGAGTCATCCAACTGTGTTTAGTTTCCTATGTGTCATCAGCTACTGGCATAAAGTTGGTCTCTTACTTTTTCCTATTTGGCTAGATGCTTCGGTGTGGTTGGTGAAGTAATTAAAACCGCTTTTTTGCGGTGTTTACTTATGCAGTGTCAATGTTAGTAGGTTAAATATGTAGTGTAGAGTTCATGAAATAATTATCTTTGTTGTAATCTATGTAAATCTTGTAGTTCTTTGTGGGAGTGTCCATGTTATCATATGCTACGCATGCCGAGCCACTATTTTCCTTGACGAGCAATGTTAGTTGACATAGTGTTGGGTTGGAAACGAGTTGGTGGGAGTGGTGACCAAATCAAAGGTTGGCATCAATCTATAAAGTGTTTGAGAGTCGGTTTAAGCTAGCCACGTAGGAAGGTGTAGATTGACTGGTTGAGGTCTTCAAAATGCCTAAGAACAAATGGCTTGATACCGTTAGTAACATATGGCTCAAGATCGATCTCAATAACACAGGTGTATTCATTCCATGTTATCTCCCATAATCACTAAACTCTTCTTGATTTCATGGAGGATTTCATCATGAGCTGACATCAGTTAGAGAACCACTGGAAAACCTGGGAGTACTGGACAGCTATTTCGTCCTAGTTTGGGACTCTTCAGCACCCACCGGGATTCGAACCCAGGACCTTCTGGTTACAAGGCCAGCGAGTTCGTAGACCATTGAGCCACTGGGACCCTTGATTTCTTTCTTCTACCTTCGTGTCATATATGCAGTGTGGGCAACTTGTGAACTGGTGCACTGCTGTAGTACACAGTCCTATTTAATGAAACTCAGTCAGTTATATTATCTGTCACTGAAGGAATTTTATTTCTATAATTTTTTTAAAAAGTTTTTTCGAAATTTCTCTTTCACTACTCAGGTTTGTGACTATCTGCCGTCTAATTATAAGGGTCAATGTGTAAACTTTGTTGATAATTATGGTGTTAAAGTTGTTGAGGCTATTGTTGAAGGCACTGGCCCTGGTCTAATTTGTACAGGCATAGGATTGTGCAGTCCCTTCACATCAGCAGTTAATGAGCAGCAACAGCAACAAATGAAACTTCCAAGTGAACCAGAAACTACTGAACCGGTAAGTATGATCTTGTATATATGTTTCGATATTTTGATACATTTCTAATTTCTCAAAGTCTTTACTTTTGGTATGTCCCTTAAAAATTAATATTGAGATCTTTGTTGGATATTAACTGCATACATTTCACACGTACACAGTTTTGTTTAATGGTAATGTTTACTGACATAAGATTAAGTTGGAAATGGTGAAATCAAAACGTGACTTTAACACTAAGTGTGTGTTGATTGTTGGTTTAATCCATATAAAGAGGTGTAGTCTACGTGACTGGGTGGGTTCTACAGGATTCTAAGAACAACCAGTGGGTGGAGAAGGTTGGTGATCTGCGGTTCAAAAAATCCTTCTCAACGGCACAGATACCTTGACTCTTTGTAATCGCCCCGGATCCATTAAACTATCACTATTCTCCATGCAGTTTTTTCTCTCTCCGGTACACTATGCTTCTTTTTTGGAATTTCTTCTCTCCCTTTTTGTAATGATGTAAAGTGTGGCAACTTAGGGTGTTCCACTTTTGTGTAAAATTCTACGACAAATCTCAGTCAGATCGTGGAAAACACCCATATGGACATTAGAAAGAAGAGAACACGAAGTTCAGCAAAGATATCTTTTCGGCGATTTCATTTTCAAAAGCTGTACAATCGCATTTAAATACATAATTTTATATGGAGACAATTCTTGTTTGATTCTACATAATTACGACGGCGAATAAAAGTTGATAATAATTTTCAACTTGAAATGGAAGTTAGGAGGTGCACATATAGATTACAAGAGCCTAAGAAACAAAATTACACGGGATTAAGATATAATTGTAAAATAGTTATTTTAAACGAATTATAAATGTGAACAGGAAAAGCATGGAAACAAACTTAAAATAACTGTTTTTATAACTGGAAAAAATGGGGTGAATCGAATGAAGACAGAGAGAGTAAGAATCACGCAAACAGCGAACGAAAAAAGATCGAAAAGAAAAAGAACGAAAGAAAAAAAAGAAGCTAAGGGAACATACCGAACTAGGTCCATGGTAGTTGTAGAGGTTGGACTATTTTCTTTTGAACACTCAGCTCTGGCTTCTCGATGCATATTGCGAGGGCTTCCATGCTTATTTTCTATACACCTGTAATTCGTTATAATCCTGTGTAATTTCTTAGGCTCTTGTAATCTATATTTGCACTTCCTAACTCCCATCTCAAGTTGAAAATTATTATTTCAGTTTTGTTTCCATGCTCCTTTTTACACACTTGTCATCCGATCTAATCCTGTGTAATTTTGTTTCTAAGCCTCTCGTATAAACCATATCTAGTTGAAAATAATTATCAACTTTTATTCGCCGTCGTAATTATGTGGAATCAAACAAGAATTGTCTCCATGTAAAATTATGTATTGAAATGCGATTGTACAGCTTTTGAAAATGAAATCGCCGAAAAGATATCTTTGCTGAACTTCGTGTTCTCTTCTTTCAAATCTCAGTCAGTCATAGGTGACATTGATATTATGGTGTCATTTCGTGTTTGCACTTGTCACATCGTAAAAGCGTGTTTCTGTTTTGATTTTATTGGCCACGTGGTTGTTTCATTCTCTCCTATCAAACTAGTAGATAGGCTTGAAATTTATTTTTTTCTATATGCTTATGACAGCCAACTTCCAAAAATTCCTTCCCTCCTTCCTTTATCTAAAATCACTTACATTTAAACTGTAAGTGAGCTGTCAAACTTATTGAATAAAATACTCCATATTTGATATGTCTGATCATAAAACGAAATAACTCTTCGTGTCTGATTAAATATCCCTCGTGGCGACATGGCTTACTGCTTTAAGCGGCTTAACTTACAGCCAATAGGTCTCGGATTTGAGTCCCGTTCTACTTAATTCAATCCGGACAATCGGGGGTAGTACTGTAACAACAGAAGACAAGGGCCAGGCAACAGATCGTTTATTACGAAAAATCAACACGTATTTATAGATTTTTATGTACATTATTGTAGGTCAATGTTAGTGGAAAATACAGTCTTTTGATTGGTTGTTTCTCACACAAGTTAACCTTGCATCTCTTGTGGCTGTGTCAGTTCATCTATATGTTAACTGTAACCGCCTGTCCACCTTGACCTTTGACCTCAATTACTGTCAACCAATTTAGCTAGTAGACCGCTCTCACCACAGTACCATAAACACTCACAATAATTGTGTGACTCACAGCCTGGAACATGAAGATGGTATTATTCGCATAGTCTATGGGTGTACTGTTTTATTGAGAAGCGTCTATCATCGGTCACAGTCATACCCTTTGAAATTCCAAGCTCCACTAACCTATGGGTTTTATTCGGTCTATGATCGGTTTATGTGGTACTTATAAACTGTTTTGTACTTACTTATCTGTTACCCCTATGCGTTGAGAACAAAGCCTAGTTAATTAAGTGATCAACAGTTTTTTTTCCACTAATTTTTAAGTATTAGTTTGCAAGAATTTGATTGACTTTAATTTAGGTCATAAACTGACATCACAACTGAATATCGCAACAGCCGTTTTGTTCTAGTTTAGGGTTCTTTATCACTACTCATCTATAATCCCACTCATCCCACTACCTTCAGGTTGTTGCGTAACACGGTGATATCTGTAGAAGCCAGAAGCTTCCCTCTAGATTTGCTTCTTTTCTTGTAGAGAAAAGCTTAAGTCGTCATCTTACCCTCATAAACACATGTCTTATAAATAGTACGAGCTATGCGTACGTTCGGGAAATCGAATTTTGGCACTAATCTATCATGGTTATTGACTGGTAGCATAAATCATTTAGAGTAGCCTAAAATTTAGGTTATGACCTAGCGAATAACACTTTGTGTGTGTCTAGTAGAATAATTGACAACCGCAAAGGAGGTGTGGTTTCGAGTACTGGTCGATGCATTCCTAAACCTCCCGTAACCGGTAGTAAGCCTGGGACAGAGGGCATGGAGACAAAAATTGAAATAATAATTTTCAACTTTAAATGGAAGTTAGAAGGTGTGAATATAGATTACAAGAGCCTTAGAAACACAAAAATTGCACAGGATAAAGATATAATTGTAAAATAGTTATTTTAAAAGAATTATAAATATGAACAGTAAAAGCATGGAAACAAACTTAAAATAACTGTTTTTATAACTGAAAAAATGGGGTGAATCGAATGAAGACAGAGAGAGTAAGAATCACGCAAACAGCGAACAAAAAAAAGATCAAAAAGAAAAAGACAACGAAAGAAAAAAAACAGAAGCCAAGGGAACATATCGAACTAGGTCCATGGTAGTTGTAGAGGTTGGACTATTTTCTTTTGAACACTCAGCCCTGGCTTCTCGATGCATATTGCGAGGGCTTCCATGCTTATTTTCTATACACCTGTAATTCACTATAATTCCGTGTAATTTTGTTTCTTAGGCTCTTGTAATCTATATTTGCACTTCCTAACTCCCATCTCAAGTTGAAAATTATTATTTCAGTTTTGTTTCCATGCTCTTTTTTACACACTTGTCATCCGATCTAATCCTGTGTAATTTTGTTTCTAAACCTCTCGTGTAAACCATACCTAGTTGAAAATAATTATCAACTTTTATTCGCCGTCGTAATTATGTGGAATCAAACAAGAATTGTATCCATGTAAAATTATGTATTGAAAAGCGATTGTACAGCTTTTGAAAATGAAATCGCCGAAAAGATATCTTTGCTGAACTTCGTGTTCTTTTCTTTCAAATCTCAGTCAGTCATGGGTGACATTGATATTATGGTGTCATTTCATGTTTGCACTTGTCACATCGTAAAAGCGTGTTTCTGTTTTGATTTTATTGGCCACGTGGTTGTTTCATTCTCTCCTATCAAACTAGTAGATAGGCTTGAAATTTATTTTCTTCTACATACTTATGACGGCCAACTTCCAAGAATTCCCCCCCCCCTCCTTCCTTTATCTAAAATCACTAACATTTAAACTGTAAGTGAGCTTTCAAACTTATTGAATAAAATACTCCATATTTGATATGTCTGATCATAAAACGAATTAACTCTTCGTGTCTGATTGAATATCCCTCGTGGCGACATGGCTTATATCCTTTAGGCGGCTTACTTACATCCAATAGGTCTCGGATTTGAGTCCCGTTCTACTTAATTCAATCCGGACAATCGGGGGTAGTACCATAAATACTCACAATAATTGTGTGACTCACAGCCTGGAAAATGAAGATGGTATTATTCGCATAGTCTATGGGTGTACTGTTTGATTGAGAAGCCTCTATCATCGGTCACAGTCGTACCCTTTGAAATTCCAAGCTTCACTGACTTATGGGTTTTATTTGGTCTATGATCGGTTTATGTGATACTTATGAACTGTTTTATACTTCTGTCTGTCTGTTTTCGACATAGAACTTTGCACCGATGTGCGGCAGTTCAAGTCGCAACACTCCGTGTAGCACACAAAGCAAGAGAAGAAAGTAGAAGAAATGCATATTAGAGACAGTAAACAGAGGTGTGAGACAAAAGAATAGTAGTAACGAAGAACAATATAGTTCCATTGGAAATCATAAGTCACAAGGAGTGGATGCATCTGTGGCCAGCCATTGAGAACGATTTTGAGCCATGTCACCAATTGTTTCCAACCATTGGTTTTTACTGTCCCGAGGACCCTAACCAGGAAGTCTACACCTTCCTACTTGGCCTAGACTAACTGTTGTGGATTTTATTGACTGGTGCCATGTTTTCATTTGACCGCCGCTAGCTCTTTTCCAGCCTGACCCTATGTCAGCTAACATTTCCCGTTATCGAGGGAGGCGATGACTAGGCATACTTATTACATGTCCTATCCATCTCAGTCAATGCAACTTCAAAGCCTCGTCAATTGATTTCCCCTCATTCCCTAGCACTCGACGCCTAACCTCAATACTGCTCACCTTATTATACCACTTCACTCGGGAGATAGAACGCAGACACCTATGCTCAAAGGCAGCTAGCCAGTCTTTTCATGTCTTCCACTCTCAACGGTCAGGTCTCAAAGCCATGCTTGTACTTACTCATCTGTTACCCCTATGCGTTGAGAACAAAGCCTAGTTAATTAAGTGATCAACAGTTTTTTTCCACTAATTTTTAAGTATTGGTTTACAAAAATTTGATTGACTTTAATTTAGGTCATAAACTGACATCACAACTGAATATCGCAACAGCCGTTTCGTTCTAGTTTAGGGTTCTTTATCACTACTCATCCATAATCCCACCCATCCCACTACCTTCAGGTTGTTGCGTAACATGGTGGTATCTGTAGAGGCCAGAAGCTTCCCTCTAGATTTGCTTCTTTTCTTGTAGAGAAAAGCTTAAGTCGTCATCTTACCCTCATAAACACCTGTCTTATAAATAGTACGAGCTACGCGTACGTTTGAGAAATCGAATTTCGGCACTAATCTATCATGGTTATTGACTGGTAGCATAAATCATTTAGAGAAGCCTAAAATTTAGGTTATAACCTAGTGAATAACATTTTGTGTGTCTTTAGTAGAATAATTGACAACCGCAAAGGAGGTGTGGTTTCGATTACTGGCCGATGCACTCCTAAACCTCCCGTAACCGGTAGTAAGCCTGGGAAAGAGGGAAGGCTGGCAACCTCCACCCTTTAGAAGCAACACCAATGCTATTGACACTAAATCTTGAAGCTCTAATGGACGTTTATAGTAGGAAAACTAATTAATTCAGGTGTAGGGTAAGTTAGTGATCGGTGAAATTGATTGACATTCACATTATGTCACTTATCCCAATCCGTATCTGATATCTTAAAGTAGTGGTCGGTCTTGGTCGTGGCAATGATATAACTATCTGTGCTGATCAAAAAGACTGTTCTTATCATACAGGAGAGTTAGCCTTTAGAATGAGGACAGTTACCATCTTAGTGCAAGTTGGATATAATGTGACGGAGGTCTCATGATGAAGTGGATATCTTGGCGACTAAGGGTGTGGCAGTGGTGGCGCCTTCATCTCAGAAAATCAGCAAGTCAGCTATGCTGTCTCCTTGCTGTGGGAGGAAGGGTGAAGCAAGGCGTGTCTCGAAAATGGTACAGGTGTAAGTATCAGATGGTAGAGTTTTTCGTAAAGATAAAACTTCACCTCCAAAGAGGCCTTAAGTAGTTGTCATTCTAGCTTTGTGGTCATAAGCGTTAGGCTTCTAGGAATTTGATCGATTTCAAGGTAGGTTTCCTTGTGAATCGACTCTGACTAGCAAACCATTGAGAACTAGGAAGCAGTGAACTGGTGTGTCGCGCATGACTCCACCAGAGATTAAACACAAGATCTGCAAGTTCCCACAATCTCAAAACTTGAAAATGTCTTCACCGCCTATTGGTGACCGACTACAAGTGGGCTTCCTACAGTTTAGTGAAGAGACGTGACCAGTGAGATTCATTGAGCCGGGTGTGAGGACAGATACTCACCGATGATATCAGGTGATAGTGGCGCTATATCTTGGTTTGTAGAAGTTAGAATTCATGGTGGGTGAGTAGTGGCGTGCCTACGTAAGTTCCTGGCTTTGATCCTTAGTGGGATTATGGGTGTACTTCGTTGAAGAGTTCCAGACCAGGCCGAAATAACTGTTCAATGGTCGCTAGTTTTTGATGACTATCTAACTGATGTTAATTCGTAATACATCTTAGTGAAGATATAAACTTCCATGTTGTGGGCAACCGTGAAATAACCTTCCAAGTACTTTTATGAGTATACAAAGTTGTATTCGTTTTTCCGTCTTCATATGATTGGATTCTTTTAATTACTTCTTCCCAGTGCTGGTATTATTCCTCATGCAGTGTCTTCAATTTCTCTCATTTTGTGGCCATTCCTATGGACAAATCTTAAAACCACTCCACCAACTCAGAATTTTGAATGTCGGAACCTTACAACAACAATGCACTAGCCAAACTTCCTGTATTTCATTCAGGCTGTGTTCGAAAATACTGCGTAATATTGTAATTTGATCGGCGAACTATTCGCTTTTTCCTGAATCCAGCCTGCTGCGAGTGAATTCTTCCATCCAGAGCAAATTTAAGCTTCTCAGGATGGTGAATATATTATATTGAATTCAAAGGGGGGGGTACTGACAACGACAAGGGTGTTTGCTTTATTTTTGCCAGATATTCAGTGTGAAGGTATACTGCTTGATGTCTTTGTTTAGAGTCATTACTAGCATTTAGTGTTGTTGGCGGTCAGGCAGTCACTTATTCCCTTGACTTAACTTGAAATAATGAATAAGATTTGTTGCTCTTCTTCTTGTGTTCGGTGAAGATACTGTCTAGCAGGACAATAAAAAGCTTCGCAATTAAGCTGTTCAGCGCTCAGAGGATTACAACAGTGTGAAAAAGCTAACCGCATTCTTCAGATATCCTATTTGTCACACAGGAATTAACCAATGTCATGAGTGTCTAGTCTTTGGTATTGGTGCAGATTGGAGTTTGTCAGTCAAGTTTGCAATGTGGTGGTCACCAAGCCAAGTGGCTTACCATCGCAGTGTGCTCTAAATTGGTGTTGGATAGGTTGCAGTCGATCCGCAGGAAGCTTGTTGGCACTCGTCAGGTCTGCGTACCTGAACCGGTGATGGAACTGAGGCCTCCCCCCCTCGCGCAGGATTCGAACTCGCGTCACCCAGTGTGTGCTACAGCCAGAGATGTTACTACTGAGCTTGACTAGTAGAATTCAGTCGGTATCAACACCAAGGACTAGATGCATGACCAGTCGCATACGGGGTCAATCATGAACCCAATTAGCTGTGATCACTGCAGAAGTGGGTGACGCGGGCGGTTTCGAATGCGCTTTGCTGACTGACGAGTAAATCAGAGTTTCCTACCAGCTCGCCTCCAACTAGCTATCTAACATTAGTCTTATATTTACATATTTGGCATTATATTATTATTATGAAATTTAACAAAATTGGTTCGTTTTAAATTACATGTGTATGAGATAAAAATGTTTACACATATTGTAATTGTCTCATGGTGCATTCGTTCATTCATTCAATCACTCATTTACTATAAAATGCAATGAAAGACTGACAGAATGAGATAGCCATTTAAACAAGCCAAGTTAACTAATAAAACCAACAAAAAAAACAATACACTTATTTAATCTGATTTTCAAAAAATAATTATTATCGTAGTAGTAGTGATTTGGTTTTCATACCATTTAGGTCATAAGTGACAGTTTTTATCATGTAATGTGTATATATTAACAACTAGCACAACAACAACAACAACCGGTTGTGATTACATTTCTTTATTACTAGACTGAATATCCTTGCTGAGTGTGGAGTGTAGTGTAGTGTAGTGAAGTGAAGTGTGGTAATGATGTGGTGTGCGGCTATGCATCTATATGTACAATCACTTGCAGACATTCACTTATGTACATGCGCACATAAGCCAATATATTTAACCAAAAGTGCCTTGGTACACACACATACACACGCACACACAGGTATCATTGCACTTACTACTCAGCTTACCTACTTCCCTGCCTACCTACGTCATTTTGTTTGCATGTAAAGTGTTCATACTTGTTGTCCAAGTTAGCAAGTCGAACATTTGTTTATGCATTCGTCGAGTAATAATAATACTATCGTGGTATAAAGTATATAGTAGGTTGGATAAGCAGTAGTTATAAACTAAGCATTGTGTATACAATGCTAATTAATATGTTTACATTTAATAAGTTAATATTTATACTAATCAAATGATTGATAATGAATTCACAAAATGTTGAAAACTTTTTTTTGTGTGTGGTTGTTTTCTATATGAATAAACATACCAAGTTTTTGATTATAAATTCCATTGCAAAATCACTGACGTCTGGTGTTTTAAATGTAGATTTTAAGCTGGCATCTGATTATTGTTACACCTCCATTTCATCTCATTCTGTGTAGGTAGTCCTTTTTATCTGGCTCCCTTGAACACACGTCCAATCTATCCTTTCCACCAAGTTCGGGTTCCACTCGATTGGTAGCCTGGCTGAGGTGTAATGTCACTCAACGATCTCTCTTCAGAATATGTGTCCATTTCCCTTTGTGTATCTTGTGGGCTTGAATGGTTTGTCACACTACAGAGTTCCTTGTTGCTAATCCTTTCTGACGACCTGATTGATTGATATTCAGTATGAAACAAAACGGGCAGCTTTTGATGGAAGTCTCCATCAACATGTTGACGCGTTTGCCAAATATCTCTGGCATATATATAGAAGCATTGACTGGTTAGACATTAGGGACGAAAATTCGAATCTGATGAAGAGATTGATAAATTGTGAGAAGGTGAACTGTTACACTTTTATGCAAAATCCTACGTTTGAAGTTGTATTTATTTTAGTTCAATTTAAGCGGGTTTTCCACTATGTGTAGTACTAATGCAAAACATGGATTTTCAAGAACAAAAATATACACAAGGAAGTTACTGGTTTCGTATTATGAATATCAGTGTGTTCTATTATATTCTTGTCTGATGATACTCTAGAAAGGATTCGGCGTAGAATGATGGGCATAATAGACAAATTATGAAAAATTTTCATATATATATAGTGTGAATTAAGAACTTAAATGTTGGCAGCAAAGAAGTGTCTTTTCTTAACTTCTTATCAAAGGAATACTGTTATTTCAGGGTTTATACATGCGTCGGTGGCATAGCGGTTAGGACGCTCGCCGACCATGCACATGGTCCGGGGTTCGATCCCCGGCCACAGACGCACTCCTTTACCTCGCTAAGCCAGATATAATGCTGGTAAAGAGGAAAGGTTGGGCATGAGGCTAGCAACCCCATCCTGTAAAAACAAAACCACTGCTACAGAAACTTCAAGCCACTAGCTTGAGGTCCTATGTTACACTGGGAACGTGAAGGAAGGGTTTATATGCGTAATATTACCTACCAATAAGGGTCAGAGGTTGTTGTCAGTTTGATCGTAAGCTGACATCGCTTGGTGAATCACTGGAAAACCAAGGAGTACTGGACAACTGTTTCGTCCTAGTTTGGGACTCCTCATCAGTACTCACCCATGACTTTCATGTTACAAGGCGACCTTGTTGACCATTCATCTACTGACCCATCAATTCTAACTCCTGGTAATTCACGCTACATATATAGCGTGACTGTAAGCCAATGTAACTGGGGCGTAATAATCCTCATACCCTCCTTACCTGGTGGACCTCACTGGTCACTTCAGACAATTTCGTCTTGACATCTGTCACTGGTGTATACTATAATAGTTTTCCAATTGTTGATTTACTGGAATTCGATTGATTTTTAAAATATTTTACAATTCTCAAAAGAATATATATATATATATTCCCCTTTTTCTTCTTGTAATTTATTAATGTATTAATTCAGGTGAAAATTGAATCCACCGTGGGCATAGATGCTTGTTTAACCTGTAAATTCTTCGTTGAAACAATTTATGGTCAATTGCAAAATAATAAAACAGAAGATGAGTTGAGACAGTTAATTAAAGGTGCATGCTCAATCCTGCCTAGTGGTTTTGCGGACAGAGTAAGTTTTCTTTTTCTCTCTGTATGCTCTAAGTGAGTACATGATTTATAAAAATTTGCATGATTTAGTGTTGTTTTTTGTTAGCTTAGACTCAGTTATTAATCATGTGATATCACACTGTCATATCATATAACTAAGTAACTAACTAACTACCTGATACAAGTTAATAATAACTAACGTCCAATACGGTTTTCAAAGCTCTTATATATATACATAAACTGATGCACTCTACTCTGTAATATATATATATATAACTTCTTCTACAACTATGATCTTGTAGAGTCTAAATTGTCTGTTTACAAGAATTAATCAACCTAGACGACTAAAGAAAGCTAGCTATACACAAATTCTCTTTTGAATGAATTTGAACAATAACAAATAACAATACAGAAGGAAGGATGGAGGACAAAACACGGATCTATTGTTTATTTCATCAGCCAGTTGCATACAATCTATATAATGAAATTTTTCATAGTTCTGTTACAGCTTTAGCCTACTTACTTTAGTTCTCAAGTGTTAGTTTGTAGGGATTTGATTAGTTACCAGGGTGCATTGGAGAGTTGTTTCGTCCCAGGTTGAGACTCTTCATCACCCCATGATCCCATTTCTAGGATCCAGGGATCCAGGACTTTCAGATTACAAAGTCTAGCTCTTCAACTATTCAGTCATTGCGAGTGGATCCAATGGCCGATGAATTCCAGTTTTAGCCGATCGGAGATAAAGTGTGGTGGAGCAATAATTAAGAATGATCACAGGACATAATAAATGAATCGAAATGTTAAGTCAGTAAAGTACAGAATACTGCTGTACTTATATGTGTGATGTAATCAAAATTTCTCGCATGAAACAAAATGTAAGAGGGAGCAAATATATTGCCGGGACTCCCAGTCTGAAACAGGTAGTTGTCTTAACCGGGGCCTCTCCCTTAACCTTTGATATGAATTCTCATCGACAAGATAGACAGTGGGGGGCAGAGCAGCGTCAAGAGCTACGCACGTTCCAATGGTTTCAGATGACCAAAATAGTAGGTAGGTTCATACTCCTTTCGATCCTTTCAGATTTTCGAGCCCAATGCGCACCACTGGTTTTGAATTGGGGTTTTCCAACTCCCTAAAGATTAATCAGCATATCCACCAGTTTTACTTTTGCAAAGGACATCCCCGCCTTGTTGAAAGCAGTGAATAAGACTTACCTGGCAGAGACTGTGAACGTGTGGCCACATGACAGTATTTTTGAGAGGCAGACCGAAGTCTAGCCATCCTTGACCATGCAATGTCTGACTTCCTTTCAGATGAGTAATTTTAACTTTTACACTTTAATATGTCTGAAAGTGAGAATTGTTTGCCTCAGTTAAAATAGTGAATATTTACGGTTAGAATGCTACTTGTAAATGGGTGTAACCCTGAGAATCGAATTATAATCATCAACCGTTGATTGCGTATAAATGATAAGAAGATTCTTCATAACTCAGATGTTATGCGTGATATGATAATAATAATGGTCTTATTCTTGATATTATGTTTAAACACAATGCAGAATTTTCAGCATAATGTTTTGCGAAATCCTTACTTCTTGTATAGAATCTCTAAGTAAAATGTTCATCTACAGTATACCGTATGATGATAATGATGATGATGCGACTTCTTTCTGTCTGAAACCCGGTTCAATCCTCTACGGCATTCCCCCATCATTTTCTTTTTGAAGTGTACAGTGATGATAGGTTGGAAGTCAGTTAGAAAATCACCTGAGTTCATCGTGCGACCCAAAGACGTAATTGGAAGATGGAAGATTAAGACAACAACCATAGGAAAGGGAGAAAGAGTAGATGCATTATCCTGGATGGAAATTTAGGCAGTCCAGTGGTTTAAGCAGGCCCATTCTGCCTTACTGCCTTCCAAGGTGCAATAATATGACCATTGCACAGATGTGTCTACCTGTTAACCCCATGGGAATTAATATTACCTGTTTACTGGAAGTTTGACAGGTAGGAATAGATTAGAAGGAAAGAAATGCCAGTTACCAGTCAGTTATCCCAGCAGAAGCATTGAAAACGGACCCAGAGACAACAGCAGACTTGATGACGCCACTACTGGAGAAGGTGTGGAAAGAAGGCAAAGTACCCGAGGATTGGAAGAAAGGATACTTATTCAAACTACCAAAGAAAGGAGACTTAATTCAATGCAAGAACTGGCGCGGAATTATGCTCCTGTCCATCCCAAGCAAAATACTAAGCCGCATCATCCTGGAGAGAATCAAACATGCCCTGGATGAAAAACTTCGACCGGAACAGGCTGGATTCAGGAAAAACTAGTCATGCATTGATCAGATCGCCACACTACGGATCATCATTGAACAGAGCTTGGAATGGCAGTCAGCTCTCTATCTCAACTTCATTTACTTTAAAAAGGCCTTCGATAGCGCAGCGTCGATGGAAAGGTGATTTGGCAACTACTTCGCTACTACGGGTTGCCACCGACAATTATACATCTCATTCAACAGCTATACGACAATGCAGCATGCCAAGAAATCCACAACGGGAAACTTACGGAACCCATCGAAATGAGGACAGGAGTAAGACAAGGCTGCCTGTTATCACCAATGATTTTCTTAATTGCAGTAGACTGGATAATGCAAAAAACAGCGGGCAGCGAGGAAACAGGCATAAAATGGACTCACAGAAAAAACTTGGAGGATCTGGACTTCGCCCATGATGATATATGTCTGATTTCCCACAAACTGGAAGATATGCAAGTGAAAAGCAGCACGTTGGCAGAAGAAGCATCAAACATAGGACTTCAGGTGAACATGGATAAAACAGAGGTGATGAAGATTCCTGGCCAACACCACCAACAGCAACAACAACAACAGACAACAATCAGCATAAATGGGAGGAACCTGAAAGAAACAACCTCTTTTACCTACATTGGAAGCATCGTTTCAACTACAGGGGGAACTGACGAGGATATCAAAGCAAGAATCGGAAAAGCAAGACAAGCTTTCACTACTCTCAAGTCTGTGTGGAGGTCAACAACACTCAACATCAAAAATAAGATTCGGATTTTCAACTCCAATGTGAAGTCAGTGCTACTTTATGGATCAGAGACTTGGCCAGCGCGTCATAAAGAGCATCTCAAACAAACTACAGACCTTCATCAACAGCTAGTTGTCTTCGCTCAGTACTCAAGATCAGATGGCCGGTCAGAAAAGATCAGCAACAGGGATCTCTGGCAATGAGCGAACCAACCCATCAGGAACCGATTGTGCAACAAATAATCAGGAAGAAATGGAGGTGGATTGGCCATACTCTGAGAAATCAAACCATCAAGTGACATCACTAGACAAGCCATTGCTCGAGTGGAACCCGAAAGGGAAGTGGCGAGTTGGTCGTCAGTGCAAGAGTGACTTGGAGGAGGTCATGTGAAGAGGAGATGAAAACGTGTGGGCAAACTTGGAGCCAGGTGAAGACTCTAGCAGAGAACCGAACGCAGTGGAGACGTGCGGCTGAAGCCCTATGTTCCTCTAGGAATTAAAGGATACAATAATAATAATAGTCATTGTTACAACCTATTCAGCTGTAATCCTGAAGAAATTTTAATGAGCTTCATGGTTTTCCCTATACATATAATCAGATATTTGGAGTGATAGGTAGTCATCATTTTTCATGCAAATGCGTATTTTTTTCATTCCTTTACGTTCACAAAGGAACATAGGGCTTCAGGCTGTGATGTTTCAGTAGCCGTGTTGTTGTTGTTTTTTCTGGGCGGGGCTGCTAACTTCTCCTAGCTTGCTACGAGCACCTAGGAGAGGTTTAGGAGTCCATGGGCCGGAGACCGAACCCCGTACCATGTGCGTAGCTGGTGAGCCTTTTTTTACCCCTGAACCACCGACGCATACACGAATGTGTAATATTGAATTATAATTCTCTTTTTTATATCACTCGAAAATTCTTATTTTTTTCTCCTTCTAGTGTTCTGAATTGATTGATCGTTATTTCGATGATGTGCTCAAGTTAATAGAAAACAGTTATACTCCTGAACAAATATGTCACGTAAGATTTCTTAGAAATTAGAAATTGTGTGCAGATGTTTTATGTGTATGTATTTGTTTCTTTTTTTTATAGAGATTCAAGTGTGATCTCGATAACTAAAAAACTAATTGTAGAATCTATTGAAGACTAAAAAGTATTGTGATGAATAGTCGTCATTTCGTCCTTGTTTTCACGGCTGATGTTTTGTGGATGTCAGTTGTCGACTCCTGATTTAAATCCAAATAGGCTATTAAGTCCTCCTTGATTCTCAGCGGTCTCTGGTTATTATCTATCAACTTAAGACATTCTGGAATAACCCAACCCTTACTCCTACAATTCGTTAACTCTCGCATTCTGCCTATTATTCTCTATTGTTCCCCCTTAGTTTTTCCCGGGCTACTGAAGAAAGACTATAACATATTACGCAGGATGTTAAAGGTTGTCAGCAGGGTAAGCAACGTGCCACTTAACCAGCTTGTTAATATTCTGGTTGACAGGCACATGGACTCATGTGAAAAATGGGCCAAATCCATTTTATCTAACTCACACCACCCTCTTCATTCACAACTCTCCCCTTGCATCTCATCAGGCAAAACCAGAAGCCTATATAGAAAACTATATGCTCGCACCAGCAAGTACAAAAACTCAACCATACCCTACTTAGCTCGTGTTCTGTGCGATAAAGAAAGCATTAGGCGTGACACCTATAATTCTTTAAATAGTCAGTAGAACAACTGGACCTCGTCTTTCCAACTCATATCATTTATAGGTACAACATTTTCTTTCTTTTCCTTTTCTCTCCCTCTTTCTTTCTCTTTTTTCCGTTATGTGCTGCTTTGTTTCTTTCTCTTGCTTACGCCAGTAAATATGATAGCACTTACTTTTCTAACACCTTCAAACACTGTTCAACTTTGGCTTTGCTACCGACATGCCAATATGTTGTTGTCATAATGAACTGAGATTTCCTTAATCTATGTAGAATTCTATTTATTGATAATGTACTAACTGGATGCAATACTGTAGTAAAAATGCTGAGAATTCCATTCTGTATCACAAGTACTGTTTTGGAATAAAGCAAATTATTATTATTATGAAGAAGTCTACCACGAAGAAATACTCCAGTCATAATCCAGCTGCGATACTTGCGTTAAACACCAAACTACATAACTACACAGATATTCAAAAAGAACTGTAATAAAGAGAAATGTTTTGGGTGTGGGGTGAGAAGAGTAGTAACATAGAAAACATGAGGCTTTATTTGGGTGTGGGATATTACAAAAAGTGAATGTATCTGCGCCATTAACAATGATTTTGAGTCATATCGCCAATTGTCTTCGGTCATTGGTTCTCTTACCAGTATGAGGATCGCAATCAGTTTATCCCTATCTATATGGCTGGCTGAAACCATCAGTCGAAGATTTCATTGATAGATTTCAGGATTGATTTGGCTCTCTGAACTGAATGAAACCGGGTACACAGCTGATGAGCCGGAGCCCAAACGAGTGAAACGGCCGTCTGATGCGTAGATCACTTACCTAGAAGGCACTGTGGGTCAATATAATTAGTGCCCTGGATGAAAAACTTCGACCGGAACAGGCTGGATTCAGGAGAAACAAGTCATGTATTGATCAAATCGCCACACTACGGATCATCATTGAACAGAGCTTGGAATGGCAGTCAGCTCTCTATCTCAACTTCATTTACTTTAAAAAGGCCTTCGATAGCGCAGCGTCGATGGAAAGGTGATTTGGCAACAACTTCGCTACTACGGGGTGCCGCCGACAATTATACATCTCATCCAACAGTTGTACGACAACGCTGCATGCCAAGTAATCTACAACAGGAAACATACAGAATCCTTCGAAGTAAAGACGGAAGTTAGACAAAGCTGCCTATTATCGCCAATGATTTTCCTGATTGCATTAAATTGGATAATGTGACAGACAGCGGGCAGTGAGGAAACAGGCATAAAATGGACTCACACAAAAAACTTGGAGGATCTGGACTTCGCCGATGATATATGTCTGATTTCCCACAAACTGGAAGATATGCAAGCGAAAAGCAACAAGTTGGCAGAAGAAGCATCCAGAGAAGATAGGACTTCAGGTGAACATAGAGAAAACACAGGTGATGGAGATTCCTGGCCAAAACCAACAGACAACAATCAGCATAAATGGGAGAAACCTGAAAGAAACAACCTCCTTTACCCTACCTGGGAAGCATCGTTTCAACTACAGGCGGAACTGACGAGGATATCAAAGCAAGGATCGGAAAAGCAAGACAAGCTTTCACTACTCTCAAGTCTGTGTGGAGGTCAACAGCACTCAGCATGAAATGAAAATAAGATCCGGATTTTCAACTCCAATGTGAAGTCAGTGCTACTATACGGATCAGAGACTTGGCCAGCGCGTCATAAAGAGCATCTCAAAAAAAACAGACCTTCATTAACAGCTGTCTTCGCTCAATACTCAAGATCAGATGGCCGGTCAGAAAAGATCAGCAACAGGGATCTCTGGCAATGAGCGAACCAACTCAGCAGGAACCGACTGTGCAACAAATAAGCAGGAAGAAATGGAGATGGATTGGCCATACTCTGAGGAAATCATCAAGTGACATCACTAGACAAGCCATTTCTCGAGTGGAACCCGAAAGGGAAGCGGCGAGTTGGTCGTCAGTGCGAGGGTGACTTGGAGGAGGTCATGTGAAGAGGAGATGAAAGCATGTGGGCAGACTTGAAGCCAGGTGAAAACTTTAGCAGAGAACCGAACGCAGCGGAGACGTGCGGCTGAAGCCCTATGTTCCTCTAGGAATTAAAGGAAACATTAATAATAATAATACTCATGTTAGTTAATCAGTAGTTAATTACGTTAGACTTCCACAGATACATGTAAATTTGTGTATTCACAGTTTGAAACAGCATGGGAGGGCTGCCTGTCGATTGTTGTCGATTGCACCAAAACTAAACAGTTTCTTCATACTAAGCCTACTAATCTGCACACTGTTAGTTACTTACATTTTATGTAATCTTTACTATTCCAAAAAGATATTTTAATGATGTGGACTATATATTTCAAACGGATTCCCTGTTTTATTTAGTTTTATGTAATAATGTTTGCCATAGATGATTGAATGTAGATACACCGATGCACATACGCACAAAACCACACGCAAATAATTATATATATAATAATTGCTTATTGTACAACTGTAGTCAACAAAATCATTGAAAAAAAATCACTTCCATTAATGAATGAACCATTTATAATCTTAATTTTTCATTTTTTTGTTGTTTGAATTATTATTCGAAATAAATTCTAATCTATAGGATCTTAGTGAGTTTTAATTATTGACGGTCGAAACATACGCACACACGCAAGCCTACACATTCAAGCATGCACGTATAACAGTACCCAGGCATTTGTTCTTTTAATTATCTTAAGAGTTTTAAAGAAATAACCTTTTATCTTTAGAAGGAAGAAGGGAGAGGATTGGTTTTGTACTTACAGTCCTCTTTTTATTTTTACTTCTTTCTATCCACATTTGTCTACATCTGGATTTCGAAGACAGAAGGGGATGTCGAAAATGGAGATTTTTTCCATATTTATATATCCATTAATCTGCATTGCATACAAATTGTTTGTGTTCTTCGCTTATCTTTTTTTTTTTGGTCTTTTTATTGATTTTATTTAGTCTACTTTTCTACTCGTTATCTTCGTTGTCTTCTTCTTCTTATTCTGCATCTATCTCCTTTTCTCTCAACAGAGAAAATGTGAAGTGATTTGAGGTCTTTAGACTTTTCATTTTTGAATATTTTTCTGCACCTTAATATGATGCATAGATTTCTTTTTATAGGTTTGTTTTTCACATCTGACGAGAAAATACATTGCACTGCTTAAGGCACTCTACTCGTACTCATGCAGTCAGCCAGGTGAGGGCTTACGGCGAATTGTCATCCGAAGTGGTGACGACTAGTGGCGTCCGTCAAGGATGCCCATTATCCCCATTTCTATTCAACTTCATCATAGATGTACTAATGGACTTAATCCTAACTCACTTCAGAGACTCAGGGATTGACTTGCTACCAGGGAATAATAGTCCCATTGACTTAGAATATGCAGACGATATAGTCCTTCTAGGCGAGGACGCTGACAAAATACAGAGTCTTCTGAACACCTTGAGCTGCAATCTACGAATGTTTGGCATGCGATTCGCTCCTGCCAAATGCAAGATGATGTTACAAGATTGGACTACACCGACTCCTAGATTAGAAATAGGAAGTGAAGTGGTAGAGCACGTTGACCACTTCACTTACTTGGGAAGTACCATCAGCCCCAATGGGTTGATCTCTGACGAAATCCCAGCACGGATACAGAGGGCTAGTTTCGCATATGCCAGTTTACGCCGTCTCTGGCGTAGACGTGATATCCGGCTGGCTATCGACCAAAGGGCGTGTGTACTGCTCATCAGTCCGCTCCGTCCTCCTTTATGGCTGTGAGACCTGGCCATTGAGAGTGGAAGACATGAAAAGCCGGCTATCTGTCTTTGATCATAGGTGTCTGCGTTCTATCTCCCGTGTGAAGTGGTATAATAAGGTGAGCAATATTGAGGTTAGGCGTCGAGTGCTAGGTAAGGAGGGGAAATCAATCGACGAGGCTGTGAAATTACATCGACTGAGATGGTTAGGACATGTGTTACGTATGCCTAGTCATCGCCTTCCTTGATGGGCAATGTTAGCTGACATAGGGTCAGGCTGGAAAAGAGCTGGCGGCCAAACCAAAACATGGCACCAGTCAATGAAATCTACAACAGTTAGTTTAAGCCAGCCACGTAGGAAGGTGTAGACTTCCTGGTTGGGGTCCTCGGGACGGTAAAAACCAATGGTTGGAAACAATTGGTGACATGGCTCAAAATCGTTCTCAATGGCTGGTGCAGATGCATCCACTCCTTGTGACTTATGATTTCCAATGAAACTGTTTTGTTCTTCGTTATTACTATTCCTTTGTCTCACACCTCTGTTTACTGTCTCTAATATGCATTTCTCCTACTTTCTTCTCTTGCTTTGTGTGCTACATGGAGTGTGGCGACTTGAACTGCCGCACATATGTGCAAAGTTCTATGTCGAAAACAGACAGACAGACAGACATCTGACGTTTATTAGTACAAAAAGAAGTGTAGATCGAGAGGAAAAGAGTGGGATTAGCGTTAAGTATAGACTTAGGGTTTAAGATACTCAACACACACACACCTGTGAATTTTTAAGTTTTGATCTGCTAGCGAAAACTTGAATATTAACCTAGTTAGTACTCATCATTGACTGACACACAGGAAGAAGTTTTCTGAAGTTCTAGTGAGAAGTTGTGACCAGCTGTGTGTGTGTGTGTGTGAGGACATATAGTCGCCGATGACATTGGTTGGCAGTCGCGCTAAATATCGCGAATTAGCAGAAGTTAGAATAGATGGTTGTTCGTTGGATTCCGTTGTGTAGTAGCTGAATAGTATAAGAGCTCTCCTTGGTTCGATCCCTGCTGGGTGCTGCCTACTCCTAAAGAGTATTAAACAAAGAGGAAACAGTTGTTCAATATTGCCTGATTTTCAATGGTTCTCTAATTGAAGTCAGTCTGTGATCAACTCTGAAGCTATAAGCCTTTATTCACTGAGATTTTTTTTTCCTTAACGTTTCCCAGTGGAACATGGGGCTTCAAGCTAGTGGCTTGAAGTTTCTGTAGCAGTGTTTTTTTTACAGGATGCGGTTGCTAGCCTCATGCCCACCTTTCCTCTTTACTACATTATATCTACTTAGCGAGGTAAAGGAGTGCATCGGCCGGGGATCGAACCCCGGACCATATGCATGGTTGGCGAGCGTCCTAACCGCTATGCCACCGACGCACACATTCACTGAGATAGTTGGGATATGTTTTATACAAATGTTGAATCACCCATCTGCTTTGCCGACAGGAAATCGTAGCTGAAGTAGGAATAAGTTGGGAAAAGACTAAAACACTGAGCTGCTCTTCACAAATGCTTGCATAGTATCCTTCGTGTTAAATAGTATGATATGATGAGTAATATTCAGATTAGACATAAAGTGCTAAATAAGGAAGGGAAGTCAGTCGTTGAAATTGTAAATTTACATCGACTGAGATGTCTAGGACATGTGTTACGCATGCTGAGTCTTCTCTTTACTCGTTGGGTAATGTTAGCTGACGTAGAATTATATTGGAAGGATGTTAGGAGCGGTCGAATCAACACCACACATCCACACATGAAGTCTTTAACTATTGGTATGTAAGCGTTGACTGCCTGGTTGAGGTTCTCGAGATACTATGAATCAGTAGCTGCAGAACTGTTAATATGCCTGAAAGTCGTCAGTTGTGTAAATGCATCCGCTGTCTGTAATCCTCCGAATCCATGAAGTCGTCATCAATCTCCTTGTAATTCTATCTTTCTTACATAAGTTTTCGTTTATTATGGTTCCCTTGTATTTTCTTTGTTTTCTCTACTGTATTGTGTGCTACTATGAAGTGTGGCAACTGGAATATCTGTACATATTTTTTTCTCGCAAAGTTATACGTTGAAAATCCACTTTATTCCTTATTTATCCCTCCTCCCCCCCCCCCGCCTGATCCGCGCTTTTCACTTTTTTCTTTTCTCTCTCTCTCTCGCTTCAGATGATCTCACTTTGTCCAGCTTTACCGTTCTGGAGTTTATCTGAACAAAATCCATGCCTTCTGGGCTCAGAATATTGGTGTCGTGATTATAGTACAGCGAAAATGTGTAATGCTGTCCATTATTGTAGTTCAGCTGGTTGGAAAACCTATCCATCAAGTAATCAAAATAAAATGTTTAAATCACAATGTGAACTGATGAAACTGCCAGAAATTTGTGTTAATTCTGAGTTAGCCAAAAAGTGTAATCGTGTGAATGAGTGTTATCAAGAACAAGTGAAAAAATTCTTGAATTTATTCAGTCTTTCATCGTTGAATATTGACAATAAAACACCGTGTTCCGTCTGTGTGACAATGACTACACGTTGGCTATTACAATGGGATATATTCGGTGGACCAATTATTAATCGTAATATATGCGATGTGTATAAAGATGCTGAACTTCAACAGGTGAGCCAGTTCTTCATATATATATTAATTGGTAAAATTTATTTATTACTCATCTGTCTAGAATGATTTCAAGATTGATCACAAAGTGGTTTCAGTTAGAAAACCATTGGAAACCAGGGAGTACTGAGCAGTGCTGCTTTTTCCGAGTTTGAGACTTTTCAATGGTACGAACACACGACCACATCGGGTGTAGAACTGAGGACCTCCAGTCACTGGGACGGAGTCCATCGGCCTATTAATTCTAACTTCTGCCGATTCGCGATATATAGCGCTACTGCCGACTACTGTCATTGGCAAGTGGTTTGTCCTCATACCCGACTTGGTAGACCCCGACTGGTCACGACTTCTCACTAGGAGATTAGTCAACTTCAAGCTGTATTCAGTTACTAGTGAGAATTACGTTAACTTTCAAAGCGTTTATTCTTAGGGATTTGATTGATCTCAGGTTTTGATCACGAATTGACTTCAGTTAAAAAGCACTGAAAGCCAGAGAGTACTTGACAACTGGTTCTTCCTTGTTTGGAACTCTTCATCAGTACGCAACTATGACACCTGCTGAGGGCCGAACCCAAGACTTTCAGGTTAAAAGGTGAATGGACGAGTTTAATTATTTATTCAAGTATTGGTTTGTAGGGATTTGATTGATTGGTTACAGGATTTCATCATGAGCTGACATTGGTTAGAGAACCATTGGAAAACCTGGGAGTACTGGACAGCTGGGTTCGAGCCCCGGTGGGTGCATACCGCTGAAGAGTCCCAAACTAGGACAAAACGGATGTCCAGTACTCTCAAGTTTTCCAATGGTTCTCTAACCAATGTCAGCTCATGATGAAATCCTTTAATTACTTAGTTTAGTTACATTTCCTTGAAATTGACTGGCGGTTGCGTCATATATATGTATAGGGAATTGGCAGAAGTTAGGACTTATAGACATTTGGATTCTATCTTTAGTGGCTGAGAGCGGTAAGCTACTCACCTAGTAACTTGAAGGTCTTGGGTTCGGTCTCTTGTGGGGTTTTGGGGTGTGTCATGCTGAAGGTCTACGCGGTTCTATGTTGTTCTGTTTCTAACTACCTAACATTGATTGAAGTAATACTATACTAAGGAACACCAGACAAGACAAGCTTTCACTACTCTCAAGTCTGTTTGGAGGTCAACAGAACTCAGAATCAAAAATAAGACCCGAATTTTCAACTCCAATGTGAAGTCAGTGCTACTTACTATATGGATCAGAGACTTGCACTGCACGTCATGAAGAGCATCTCAAACAAACTACAGACCTTCATCAACAGGTGTCTTCGCTCAATACCCAAGATCAGATGGTTGGTCAGAAAAGATCAGCAACAGGGATCTCTGGCAATGAGTGAACCAACTCAGCAGGAACTGATTGGCAACTAATAAGCAGGAAGAAATGGAGGTGGATTGGCCATACTCTGAGAAATCAAACCATCTAGTGACATCACTAGACAAGCCATTGCTCGAGTGGAACACGGCCGAAAGGGGAGCGGCGAGTTGGTCGTGAGTGCGAGGGTGACTTGGAGGAGGTCATGTGAAGAGGAGATGAAAGCATGTTGACAGACTTAGAGCCAGGTGAAGACTCTGGCAGAGAACTGAATGCAGTGGAGACGTGCGGCTGAAACCCTATGTTCCTCTAGGAATTAAAGGAAATAATAATAAATAATAAGGAACACCAGAGGCCCTACGGAAGATACTCAATACGATTGAAATCAAAGTGGCATTTAAAGCAACCAACCAAGTCACTCAAACATAAACTTTGTCGGCTTAACGATCCAATAGACCCCATTAAGAAGAACAATATAATTCGCCAAATACCATGTGATGACTGTGATGTCAATTACATAGACCAAACTAGTGGATCGGGATCAGCTAGATTATCGGAACTTAGAAATTTAACTAGGTCTAAGTTAAACAGTCCTCAAAAAAGCTTGGCCACTACAAAGTATTTACTTTTACGTAGTCACACAATAGGGTGGGATGGAAGTAAAAGTGGAAAATTGCAGTGAAAAACAGCAAGAGGTGTGATAGACGACTATATGAAACAAGTTATGAAATCATATGAATAGATCGACATAATTATGAGCAATAAATTGTTCTCGAAGTGTCATCCACTTATTAATAAAGCTTCTATCATTGTCTTATATGAAATAAGTGTATTTAGTAGGGGACGAAACGTTTTAGTTTTTCGTCCAAGCAGCAAACTGCTTCCTTTTTATATGACTCGTGAAACTTCTGTTAGTTTGTTCATGTGAGTTAAACAAACTGATTGATTTTTCTTCCACTGTACTGCTGATTTCTCCTTTTGTCATGTTGAAACTGATGTATGTGGTTCGTTTGACTCTAACACTTTCGTTTCCACTCAGCGTCAGCAGGAAGCCCTGAACATCAATTTCATGTTCATTGGCATTTGCCATCGAGGCTAATTTTGCAACCTTGTGGAAACTAATCTGCCTTCAGAGGTCGACATCATTCAATGAATGCTCCAGTCAGACACATTGCTACATAACATATCTGGACATCGGCTGGTCTCGCATAAGACTGCAATTATGCATTGATTGGTCGCTTAGGAAGTAACCAATGTCATTTGTGTAGTCCTTAGTATTTTTGCTGACTGCTACCCTGCTACCAGTCAAGTTTGCATTGCAGTCACCAAGCTAGTAGTAGTTGGTTCACTGTTGAAGTGAGCCCCTCCAATAGAGATGTTGGGCTGTTGGCTTCCTATCGATTGCTTCCAGCTTTCTAATATCATTTCAAAGTGCACTATGGTGACTATACTGCATACTTGACTGGTTGGAGTTCAATCAGTACCAACATGATCAGACAATGCATTTTCACCATATTAGTTGTTAACTGTAAATTTTTTGACTGTGTAATTTGTGTTTTGTTTTTTACTCTTTTTTTGTGTATAGTGTTATCAAGTCGTCGAAAAGGCTGGAATGCTTCTGATCAATTCGCGCAAGGATCGTCAGCGTGTTGAAGAAATCTGCGCTGTATGTTGTGCTGTTAAATAATGCTGTTCCTAATTCCTAATATTTACACATTATTTTCCTATACGAAATTATATTTAGAGTCGCAGTTAGGCATTAACATTTCGATTTTCGTATAAGTTCTGGTGTTTTCTGGGAAACTTAAACATCGAAGTCGGCAAAATCAATAGGACACTGTACACTCTGTCTGCACCTTCAAGAAAACAGTGCTAGGCCCAAATGAGAAACAACGGCTTGGGAGTGTGTATAAGGATGACATGGAGGAGATTGTGTGAGGAGGAGATGAAAGCTTGTAGGTAATCTCTTGGTGCAAGCTAAAGAGGAGGACTGCAGAGAAATAGCAATGTGTTGCTGAAGCTCTATGAAGCGCTACGGAATTCTGGTAAATTCACTTCATACATTTATTCCCCTTAACGAATTTGAACGAAGTAAGAACTACAGTTTTTGCAGAATAAAGTAGTACCATGTTTTATTCCGTTGCCTTCTCGTCAGCTGCTTACAGGCCAAAGATATTATTAGATGTATCTACAAAAACTATTTTAACATACTTACACAGAGTTCATTTTAAACAAAAATCAATCGATCATTATACGCATACACTAATAATATATATATATATATGTATATATATATATATATATATATAATATTAAACACTATTCCGAACAATAATAATCATACACAATGGAAACTTTTCAGCATTACGCATTCAGATGAAAGAGAGATGAAAAATATCCAGTTACCAGGGCAAAGAAAGACTGATAACCGCTTCTTTCTGAACGCACAAATCAGGTTTCAGGCGCTTGATGGAAATGGCTTCAGCAAACTTAAGGAGAATTGAGCTCTTTTGCCTATTGATAATTTTGAACGACTTTTCGACTTCTACCTCATGACCCGTGTCAAGGAGATGCCTGGCGAAGCCATTTCCATCAAGCGCCTGAAACCTGACTTGTGCGTTCAGAAAGAAACAGTTCGGAATAATGTTTAATATTACATATATGTATATATTATTACTGTATGGGTATATTGATCGATAGATTTTTTGTTTAAAATGAACTCTGTGCAAGTATGTTAAAATAGTTTTGTAGATATATTTAATAATGTCTTTGCCCTCTAAGCAGATGATGAGAAGGCAACGAAATAAACAGTGATGGTACCACTTTATTTTGCAAAAACTGTTGTTCTTGCTTTGTTCAAATTCACTTCAGTAATTTAGTACCGAACAACATTTGTAACCGGTTGAATAAGAGTGTATAACGGGAGCAACTTAAAGAAAGGATACCTTATCATAAATGTCTATCCTTTAAATATATTTTCTGTCCTTGTGCAAAATAAAATGCATATTAAGACATCGCATGTGACCTCTTTGTGACGGTGCTGTGATTGCATCAGCAGCAGCCAGTCTATTAGTGACTGACTGAGTTTCAGCTTAGGACTTAGCACAAAATTGCAGCAGTTCAGGCTGCAATAATGAGCAGAAATATGCTGGAGAGAGAGAATAGTATCATGGAAAAAAAGCTGAGGGTTTAATGGATCTGGGGATTACAAAGGCTGAATGCATCTCCTCTGTTGACAGTGATTTTGAGCCATATCACCAATAGTCTCCAGTCATTGGTTCATAGCATCCTGAGGACCTCAGCCGAGTATTCTACATCTCTACACATGACTGGCTCATGATAACAATCAAGGATTTCATGGACTAGTGCCAGCTCTTTTCCAGCCTAATCCTGTATCAACTAACATTGTCCGACGAGGAAAACGATAGCTTGGCATGCATAACACATATCTTAGCCATCTCAATTCATGTGCCTTCACAACATGATCGATTGGTTTTCCCTCCTTACCTAAAACTCTAAGCCTAAGCTTAGTATTGCTCACCACGTCTACTACTACTTAACATGGGAGATAGAACACAAGCATTTGTGGTCGAAGACAGCTGGCTTTTTCATATCTTTCACTTTCAATGGCCATGTTTCACAGCCATACAGGCGGATGAGATGAACTGCTGCGCAGTAAATACTTTCTTTGATCGATAGCCGGATATCGTGTCTACGCCAGAGATGACGTAAGTTGGCAGATCCCACACTATCCTTTTGATATCCGTTCTGAGATTTCCTCAGCAATTAGATCTGTTATTAATTTCATGGATACAGCAAGGTCGTTTAGGATTACTCAACTTGCTTCATCATTCACTCCTTTCTGATATCCCTCTGTTTATCAGGCTAACTGTGTACTGCACTACAGTCCTCTCTCTACATATCTCAGTGAAAACAGCAAATCTTGGTCCGGTTCATGTAGGTCATCTGTCTAGAGTCTTCAGGTTGCTTGTGGACTTGGAGTATGAGGTTAATATTTTCCCCTCAGGTGAAGCTGACAAAATACAGTCTTCTAGACATTGAGTAGAAATCTTAGTATGGTTGGCATGCGATCCTCTTCTGCCTCGGCTACACCGACTCCTAGCTTAGAGGTAGGGAGTGAAACGATTGAGATTGTTGACCACTTCACCTATTTAGGAAGTTGCATTAGCGCTCTAATGGACTGATTACTGAAAAAATCTCAGCATGGATACAAAAGGCTTGTGTTGCTAACTTAGGTTATCTCTAGTATTGATGTGATGCCATGCTATCGGTCAAATGATGTGTGTAACGAGCGGGAGGTCGCTCCATTCTCTTTGTTTGATTGTTAGACATGGCCATTGATAGTGGAAGGGCTGGCTTTCTTTGATCATAGCTGTCTGCGTTTTATCTCTCGTGCTACGTGTTATAATATGGTGAGGTTAGGCGTAGTGTTAGGCAAGGAGGATAATTCAGCCAATGGGGCTATCGCTTTGCATCGACCAAGGTGACTAGGGCCTGGGTTACGCATGCCAAAGTGGTCAAAATCAACACACCTCGCATCCATCCATGAAGTCTTCGACAGTTGGTTTGAGCCATCTATGGAGAATGAAACTTAGTCAATCAGTCAGTCAGTTGCAGACCATAAATTGTTATCCATTCATATTGACGCCTTGTTTCATCAATATTTATTTATTCATTCATTCTTTTCCATCGCATTCATCTTTGTCTATTGCAGTACAGTTCCGTGTATGTTTCCCCCCTTCTTTGTGTGTGTGTGTGGTTAATCGGAGTGTGTAGCAACTAATGTACAGCCAGTGTACAGCTTTATTCAGTGTTCTACATTTTTTTTAAATCAGTCACTAAATTGTTTCATTGTATTCTATGTGACTTGTTAATTTGAGAGCTGTGTCTTCGATCAATGAATCTCAGATTCCTACCTGTCTCTAGGTGATGGCAATACAAGGGGTGTCACGGAGCTCATATCCCCCCCCCGCCCGCCTACATTAGTTTGCATGTGGTTGTTTAGTTGCGTATGTGTTTTTACAGTTAGTAAAGTAATCAATATGGTATTAAATATTTGTATATTTTCTATCTATTGCTTATAACAGTCATTCTTTTTTTACTACTACTACTACTAATCATGTTTTTGTGCACAAACCCACACTGAAATACAGCGGACAATTCATTGTTCACCAGTATCAGGAGAAGATATAAAAGACAATCAACTCACTTATGAAAGATTGGAACAACAAGAAGGCTTTCCTGCTTATGAATTCGAAAGAATCGCTTGTCTAGGCGGTCCTGCATACTGGTGTTCATCAAAGGATACAGCGAAAAAGTGTAATGCAACGAATTATTGTCAAGCCACCTATTGGCCTGATACTCATCAGAATAACAACAACAATAATGTGAATGAAGATGTATCGAAAGTAGAAAGCATTCGAAACAGCAATGAAGACAATACAGTTATCCCGGGGATTAAAACAAATTCTGAACATCTACTAGGCATTAAACCATGTACATGGGGACCTGCCTATTGGTGTATGTCAGAGAAAACAGCTAAAGAATGCGGTGATGAGGCTTTAAGCCATTGTAAGGAAAAAGTTTGGACAACCAAATCAACAGCAACAACAACAACAGTGACTACACTACCACATAATAAAAAGTATTATGGTAGTGAAAAATGTCTACGTGGTCCAACATTTTGGTGTGCATCATTCACAAATGCTAAATTATGCGGTGATCACGCTGAAAAGTATTGTATCAATTATGTCTGGTCGAATATTCATAAAACAAAGGTCAATGTGAAAAAACCGTAACAATTGGATTCATGATTATCCTAGTTGGTGGTGTTTCTGTTGTTGTCGCCTAAAAAAGTGACATTATAATCCAAATTTATTATTCACACACTAACTCACTGTCTCTCCCTCCTACTGTCTTGGGCCGCCTTTATTTCCTTTCTCATTTAATCATACATTTTATACTTATAGAATATACATCTTGTAAAAGTGAGATTAAGAAGGAAAAACCATCTCCTTCTCATATTTTCTATGCTTGAATATAAAACAAAATAATGAAATTAAAAAAAAAATACAACCAAAAAACAAACATTTCATTTGATTAAGATGTAAGATGATTCAAAGAATTTTTTTCTTCTTTTTACTTTTAATTCATCATCGTTTTCCAATCATCTACGTGGGTGGGTGCGCGCGCGTTTGAATTCAATGTTGTACTGCTTGATTCAAAGCTTTTTTTTATAAAAAAAACAACTATTTATTATATCAGCTATTCTGTTCTTTTTTGTTTGTTTGGTTAGCTGAGTAAAGAGTGAAACAGTAGAAGAAATGTTAATTATAAGATGTGGTTAACGTCGGGATTCATGAAAAATTCCCATTCGAACATTAATAGACAGAAGACAAGTAGTTCAGCGAAGAGTCTCTTTTCGGCGAATTCATTTTCATAGCTGTATAATCGCAAATAATATATATTTGTTTTGTATGTGTGTGTACATTAAATTTGTCAAACGAAAATACAATTATTAAGTTCAGATGAATTGGATGTTGATATAAGAGGGTAGTAACAAAAGTGATGAGTTGTCACAAACGATTGTTAAAGAAGAGTTACGTAATAACATGAATAGTTTGATGAAAGAGTTGCACTTAGGGTGTACATGCAAACAAAATATACGGAATTACCCAAGGGTTTTAAGTAGAAAAATAAGCATAGAAACAAAAGTTAAGTCAAATCAACAGAGTTGTTACCATGAGAGTAGAAGTGGTTGACTATTTTTCTTTTGAGTAGATTGAAAATCCCCATTGAGTCATATGAAAAAGAGAAGACATTCAGCGAAGAGACTCTTTTCGGCGAATTCACTCACATAGCTGTACAATCGCATTTATATATAAATATTTGTGTGTGTGTACATGAGGTTTGTCAAGTTTAGATAATTGATTAGTTAATACAAGAATGATGTAGTATAGAGACACAGTTCTGGTTCCCCCAACTGAATGGCTAGGGCTTCTGCGATGCGAAGAAGACGGAATCGTACTGTCTTTGGAAGGTTGTTCTTCACTTTGTAGATTACTTTGAAGGAGGAAGCGTTTGTTGAGATGGAATGGTCAGTGTTGATGAGGTGTTCGATTATTGCACTCCTTATGCAGCCATTACTTCCTTTCTGCAGCCACGCTGGATAGTGTTCTTTGACGGGATTGTTAATCAATTTTCGCTGAAGTCATTTTGTAATGGAAACCTGAGATCAATCAAATCCCTGCAAAGAAACGCTTGAAAATTAGTAAGTGAATACAGCTTGAATTTGCTAAAAACTCCCAGCGGAGTCGGGTGTGAGGACAAATACTCACTGATGACTGTGATCGGTAGTAGTGCTGCTATATATCGCGAATCGGCAGAATTTAGAGCTGATGGACCATTCGATTTCAACCCAGTGGCTAAATGGTCAGTGAGATATCTTGTTAACCTGAAGGTCTTGGGTTCAGTGGACCTTCTGGAGTTATGGATGCGTGCTGATGAAGAATCCCAGGTCTGGACGAAACATCCATCCGGTATTCCCTGGTTTTTAGTGGTCCCGCTAACTAAAGTCAATTCGTGACCAATCTTGAAATGTATTAAATTATTGCAAAGTAGCACTTGAAAACTTTTCGTTTAATTATGATTTCTATAGGGAAAATTTTTTTTATTAAACTCCCGCCGTATGTCAATAATTTCATCGATTCTAGTTGATGGCTGTTTGATATTTACACATTTGCATCACCTAACTGAGTGAGTTTGCTCTAGGGGCGTATACACTGTCAATAACTAGAATAGAAAAGAAAAGGCGTTCAGCAAAGAGTTGCTCTTTTCGGCGATATCATTCTCAAGCTGTACAAACCGCAAATTTATAGTAATTTGTCTTGGCAACAAAAGGAATATTTCCAAAGATGCAATTGGTAATTTTTGACAACAAATTACGTAATTTAGAAGGCGTTAATCGGTTAGAAACTAAAATAAAGTTACAAAAGTAGGTTGGGTGACGTAATCTAATTGCTAGGGTTCAATGAAAAAAATGAATGAGAGTCAAGTTAATAATCTGAGTAGAATTCACTTGAAAATGGGTGAGAGTTAAGTTGATAAGCTGAGTAGAATTCACTTAAAAAAACAAACGAAAATGGAGTTAGCAACAGTCGTCATGAGGGTAGAGATTTAGTAGAGGGTGGGGGTAGAAAATAATGCAATTAAGAAACAGACAAACAAAGAAGAAAGTGGTAAGACAAAATTACGTATTTGATGTTGAGATAGATCAGGACCATTGTAGATTTAGTGACTGAATAAACTTCTTTTGTATGCAGAGTTCAGGATTCAATATGTGAATTGCCATTGCTTCTGCAGTTTGAAGAAGTTTAATTCGTACTCTTTTGGCAAGGTTCCCACGTATTGTGTAGATAACTGAGAAGTTGCTTTGTGGGTTTGCTTGGTGTCCGGATTCGATTAAGTGTTCTAGGATAGAGCTGTGGCGGGGGGATCTTCTTTCTCCTTTATAAAACCATGAAGGTAAGTGTTCGCTGATTCGTTTGGATAGCAAACGCTGGGTACGGCCGACATACCTAGCTCCACATGAGCAGGTGAATTGGTAGATGCACATTGATGAGGCCCCCAGTGGAAGCTTGTCCTTCACGTTCGTGCGAATCATTGGTTTCGTAGAGAAAGTTAGTCTGAGTTCAGCTGCGAAGAAGGTTTTCTTCAGTGAGCGGCACAGGCGATTTCTCAGTATTTCTGCTGAAGAATCTCCGTTGAATTGTAGATTCAAATAGAGAAGTTTCTTGGGAGCAGTAAGCATGGACGGCTTTTGTGTTTTGGGCTTCATGGCTTTTGTGATGAAACGTTCCGGGTAACCGTTTTCAAGGAGGATTCTTTTCAGGGTCTTCAGCTCCTCTTCTATGGTTTCCGGACTGCAAATGTTGTGGATTCTGTGAGTCAGTGAGCGGATTAGATTTCGTTTTGTATATAGAGGCACCCAACTGTAGAAGCTGATGAGTTGTCCATTCCATGTCGGTTTTCTGTGAATGGATCTTTTGAGTGTCCCATCTTGTTCACGTCTTGCTAGTTGCACGTCCAGAAAAGATATTGTTGCGTTGGACTCCTTCTCTAGTGTGAACTGGATTGCTGGATGGCAACTGTTGAAGAAGTCCAATATGTTCTCCAAATTTTCTTCATTATTGGCGATAATAAAAGTATCGTCCACGTATCTCTTGTAGAACCCGAAGTTATCTATTGTCTTCTTTAGGTGTGTATTTTCTAGCTTTGACATGAAAATATCTGCAAGCAGCGGGCCGAGTGGTGAGCCCATAGCTATACCATCTTTTTGTCTATATATTTCATTATTGAAAGTGAATTGGACGTTTAGAGTGCATCTTAATAGGAGTTCCTTCAAATAGTCCGTGGGTATACCAATGTTCATCTCCTTTGAATCAATATATTCACATATAAAGCATATTGTTTCGGTTAGTGGGACGTTTGTAAACAGTGATACTACATCTAGTGAGAACATGGTTTGATTGGAAACGCTGACGTTTCCGATGGAATCGACAAAATCGAAGGAGTCTCGAAGTGAGTGGCGGGAGATTTGCTTTCTGACTGGTTCTAGTATGTCTACTAGCCATTGTGCGGTACTGTGATAAGGTGAATTAGTCATATCAAGGATGGGTCGGAGAGGTACGTCTTTCTTGTGCACTTTTGGTAATCCATATAGCCGGGGTATATTTGAGCCCGATGGTTTCAACGATTCGAAGGTTTCAGGATCGATGAATGATTCAGTCTTCAGTTTTCGGAGGAGGTTAGTTAGTTTTTGTTCAGTTTGTTCCGTCATGTTCTTTTCGTTTGCTGGTTTTATGAATTTAGATTCGTCGGATAGGATGGTCAGCATTTTACTTACGTAGTCTTCACGATTCATGACTACGATTCCCCCACCTTTATCCGGGCGTAACAGAATAATCTCTTTGTTGTTTATTAATTCCTTGAGCTCTTTATAGTGTTTTTTGGTCAGTATTGACTTTCCATTTGGTTTGGTATTCATAAATTTATGGCAGCTGTCGAGGACTACCGACCTGAACTGTTGCAGGTTCTCTTCGGAAGTTGGTGATAGATCATATGTTTGGTTTATCAAGTTTTCGAATTGAACTTGGGTTTGAAGTTTATGGATTTTCGATGGTTTTGTGCAGAACTTTGGACCGAGGGACAGTGCTTCTAGTTGAAGTTTTGACAGCTCAATGTTTGAGAGGTTAAATACGTATTTTTCTGGATTACTTGGGAATGGACTTTCAGGGTCGCTCGTCGGCTTCAGGCTTTTAATAAGGTTTGACTTGACATTCTCACATTGTTTCTGTGGGAATGGGAATGGGAATTTTCAAATAACTAGAATGCCTATTATGGGAGTAATCATGGAATGGATGCTCTGTCATTTTCTGTCTTCCAAAAAATGAACTGAATTTATTTTTTTATGGTTTTCAACGTCATCATTGAGTGTATAAATTAGCTGTGAGTTTCTTATCAAATTATGTGATATAGCGGGCGCGTCATAAAGAGCATCTCAAACAAACTACAAACCTTCATTAACAATTGTCTTCGCTCAATACTCAAGATCAGATGGCCGGTCAGAAAAGATCAGCAACAGAGATCTCTGGCGATGAGCGAACCAATTCAGCAGGAACCGATTGTGAAACAAATAAGCAGGAAGAAATGGAGATGGAGTGGCCATACTCTGAGAAATCAAACCATCAAGTGACGTCACTAGACAAGCCATTGCTCGAGTGGAACCCGAAAGGGAAGCGGTAAGTTGGTCGTCAGTGCGAGGGTGACTTGGAGTAGGTCATGTGAAGAGGAGATGAAAGCACGTGTACAGACGTGGAGACAAGTAAAAACTTCAGAAGAGAACCGAACGCAATGGAGACGCACGGCTGAAACCCTATGTTCCTCTAGGAATTAAAGGAAACAATAATAATGATAATTGAGTGTATAAATTAGCTGTGAGTTTCTTATCAAATTATGTGATATAGGGGGTAATATAATTGGGATTGTAATACAATTGAAACCAGTGGTCTACAGCCTATCATCTTAGTGCTAATCCCATTGCATCAGTATCAACCTGATCACATACAATCAACTTTAAAAGCCTGGTCATCTGTTTCAGCTACCTTGAATTTATAATAATAGTAATAATCATTATTATTATTATTCGGTCGCTAAGATCTGACTATAAAGCTAGTGTAATCAGTCTTGACGAATAGTTACATGTAACTGAACGATGGGGTTAATTACCAATTGACCAGTATATTTCGATCGATAAGGTGTATTAGAGTACTGTCATAATTCAAGTTTTCAATATAACTTATGTATTTACTCAGTACACCAAAGTTATGATAACTTCAGCGTGGGTGGTTCATCGATGGAATGTTCATCAACCATGCACGTGATCTGGGGTTCGATCCCGGACCGACCTGCTCCCAAACGTCGCCCAGTTTACTAGTTGATAGTAAGCCCGGGAAAGTTGAGCGGGAGGCTAACAGCCTCATCCTTTAAAAATTAGCAACACGGGTACGGAAACTTGAAGCCTGAAGCTCTATATATTACACTCCGGCAGCTAAGGAATGAAAGAAAGTAGCTTTTAACTCATGGAAAATTCCCATTGGAACATATAGAAAATCAAAACAAGTTATTCAGCGAAGAGACTCTTTTCAACGAATTTATCATCAAGCTGTATATATATATATATATCTGTGATCACCTGTTAGAGTCAGGTCATTTAGCCCCACGTGATTCATCTTTCAAGGTTATCTACATGGCAAAATCGAATCGATCCAAAAGTTTACGTTTTCTTCACTTATGCATAGCCGAAGCTTTAGCTATACATGAACAGAAACCTAAATTATGTGTTCAAAAACGTTTTGTCAAACCCCTTTCTTTACCTTGGTCATAGTAATGTTCTTTCTAGTTTTTACTTTATTTTATTTTACCACTTGAATTCTTTCCACTTCACTTCACATCTTCATTCTTATCATAATCGTACTCTTAATTTTTTTTTAAATTTTTAGACAACACTTGACATTAAAAAAATTTTTTATATCAATTCACTTATAAAACAATCTTTGATAATTTTGTAATTTATCCACTTCAACTCTACCCCTTATAACATTTTAATTATCGTTATTCATATCACATATATGTATATTGACTGAGCAATTATTTAGTGCCACTTAATAACCTTTTCTGTAATATAAATACGACTGTACAGCTTGAAAATGAATTCGTTGAAAAGAAATTTCTTCGCTGAACAGAACAACTGTGTTTTTACTTATGAATAAATGGGTATTTTTCGTGATTTAAAATGTTTCTGATTATAATCGTAGTTAAATGTCAAGTGGCAAAACAATTACTGTCATATATAGAATAATTCATAGGATGGATAGAACTTGAAAAAGGTGTGCAATTATAAGATTAGTAGATAAATCGAATAAAATAAAAAGTTACGTAATGTTTTGTGAAATTTAATAGCATAGAATTTAATGTTGTAAAAAAGAATTGATTTAGAATGACAAGTGGAACAAGTGAAATAATACCGGGAACAGTTCAAAGTGAGAGTAGTAATAGTAACAATTGACGTTATAAAGGAAGAGAATACAAATTGAATAGACAAAATGAAAGATTGGTAGAGCCAAAATATGATTAGGGATTACCATACTTTAGCATAGAAGGGGGATTAAGACCACGAAAGTTGGAGAAGTTGAACGGACTTTTTTCTGTACACAGATATCTGGCTTTTCTGTTTCGACAGTCAAAGCTTCAGCAATACAGATGAGTCGGGTACGTAGGGATTTGGGTAAATTACTCTTTGCCTTGTAGATGACTTTAAAGGCGGAGGCTATAGAGATATGGGGTGATCATTATCGACCAGATGTTCAATGATCGCACTTCTTATTGCTCCACCTCCACCTCTTCGTAGCCATGCAGGATAGTGTTCTTGCACCCTCTTGGACAAGACTCGAGTCGAACCACCGATATACCTAGCTCCACATGAGCAGTTGAATCGATAAACACTCGTAGAGTTGGTCAGAAGCGGGATCTTGTCCTTCAGGTTATTGAACAGTAATGGTCGACCAGTAAAGGCTATTCTCAGAGATGCAGCAGCGAATGTTCTATTCAGGGACTGTGATATCCTTCGTTTCTATGATATGGGAAGCTAAGTCCCCTTTGAATTCTAAGCTCATGTAAAGTATTTTCTTGGGTACGGATGATAAGTCACGTTTTTTAGTATTTGGATGTATATTCTTATCTATCAAAAACGTGGTGGAAATCCATTTTCTATTAGGATTTTCCTCAAAAGATTTAACTCATCTTCCACAGTATCAGGGCTACATATGCCCCGAATGCGAGTAGCAAGTACCTTTTACCAACGTATACTCCAGATAACTTAATCTGGATTGAATTGATTGAACAAAAACTCAAAGTTAAGTAATCACAGAGCGACTGAGTTTTAACATACAACTTTGCACCGAAGTGCAACGGTTCAACTTACCACATCCTATGTAGCACACAGAGCTAGAGAAAAGAGATTCAAAAGAACTATAATAAGCAGTGAAATGAAAAGAAAAAAAAATAAACACGAGTATTCAGTGAATCTGGGAGATTACAAGAAGAGTGAATGCATTTGCCCCACTGACAAAGATTTTGAGCCATATCATCAGTGGTCGCCAGTCATGAGTTGAACAAAGCACGAACAACAGTGGTTTGTGCAGAATAATATGGTACCATCATTTATTTCGCTGGCTTGTCATCAGCTGGTTACAGCCTAAATAAATTGTGAGGTTTACGCACAGAAAAATTTTAACATACTTGCAAATTTTACATGTCGTCAGTTGACAGAAAGTTCCACAATTAGTGAAAAGTGCTCAGAAAATTGTGCTTATATAGTTTTTACACAGGCAGTTCAAATCAAAATAAATGTATGCATACAATGGTAGAGGAGTTACGTAATAAAGACGAGAGGTGAGTAAGATGATGAGTAACTAATAAATTTGGTAACGATGTACTGAGTTCAAATCACGTCATAGAAACAAGAGACAAGCAATATTACAGATTTAAAAAAAAGAGTGGTGAGGTTAAAGACAAAGATTACGTAATCAAATGAACGAGAGAATAAAGACATCCAGTTACCAGGTGGGCAAGGAAAGACTAATAACCGCTTCTTTCTGAACACGTTAATCTGGTTTCAAGCGTTTGATAGAAATTGCTTCGGCAAACTTGAGGATAATTGATAATTTTTAAAGGATTTGCGATTTCCACCTCATGACCCGTGTCGAGGAGATGCCTAGAGATGGCACTGTTTAAAGAATTCGTTCCCTTCAGACGTAAGCTTTTTGGCACATGTTCAGAAAATCTTTCTGTCCTCCCAATGTAACTGCTCCCGCAGATACATGTAAATTTGTATATACAGTTGGAGTTAACATGAGATTTTTGATTGCACGAAAGAGCAAGTTGTTCGATAGACAGGGACGAGCTTAGCTGCAGGATAGTCTATGACTTGTGATGTACTCAGCCTTCTGTTGATCATCGCTGTAATGTTTTCACCTTTATAATCAAGGTGAAAGTAGATTGGCTTCTTCTCCACTGTGATTTGTTTTACATTTTTGACTTCAGATCTTCCATACTTGTTGATGAACCTTTGAGAGTACCCATCGCTCTTCAATGTCTTTTCAAGAAACTCAAATTGTTCCTCTAATTTCTCTATAGAGCATATTCTTCTCGCTCTATAGTACAGAGTCTTGACTAGACCGCGTTTATAGCTATTTGGACAAAAGCTATTGAAATGTAAGTAATGTCCTTTCCATGTAGGCTTCCGATAAATTGACTTTTGAAGACTACCGTCTTCTAGGCGTTCCATGGCAATGTCGAGGAAGTGAAACTTTCCGTCACTTTCATGTTCCATAGTAAACTCAATATTTCTGTGTGCATCATTGAATAATCCGAGTAAGTGTGAAGCATGACTTTCATTGTTGCACACTATAAATTTGTCATCAACATATCGACAGTAGGAATTTGTTTCGTCGATTGCATGCTTCAACTTTGTTCTTTCAAGGTTGGACATGAATATATCTGCTAAAACAGGGCTAAGTGGACTGCCCATAGCTACACCATCTATGAGTTGTTTTTTAAATCTTGAGAAGTTAAACCAGGCAGTCTGTACCTTCCTATGCGGCTCTGAATGAAACCAACTATCAAAGACTGCATGGATTGATATCAAGTTTTGCCTTGACCACCTCCATATTATTATTTCTAATCTTATGTCATCCCGACTAGGAATGCGATTGCTCGGAAGGCATAGCACATGTCCTATCCATCTCAGCCGATGTAGCTTCTTAACCTTATCGATTAATATTTCTTCCTTAGCTAAAACTCTATACCTAACCTGAATATCATTCAACATATATTGATTGTGCAGCTTAACACAGAAAACAGAACACAAACATCTGTTGGTTCGTCAAGCTAAGGATATTTCGTATATTAGATTGAGAAGAACAAGAAGTTCAGCAAAGATGGCGATCTTTTCGGCGATTTCATTCTCAAGAGCTGTACAATTGCATTTATATAGATAAGTTTACATGGATACAATTCTTATTTGTTTAATTCCACATAGTAACGAAGGTGATAATAATTTTCAACTTGATATGAAAGTTTGAAGGTACGAATATAAATTACAAGGGGCTTAGAGACAAGATTGCATAGGATTAGATAACAGTTACAACGTATGCAAACTTAATATTTGATAACTGGAGAAATAATTTTGAAGGCGAATGAAAGGCGGCAGTTATTTTCAACTTGATATGAATTACAAGAGGCTTAGAACGAATTACAGGTGTGAACAAAATGAGCATGGAAACAAATTGAGATCAAAATTTTCAGCTTGAAATGTAAGTTAGGAGGTGTGAATATAGATTACAAGAGGCATAGAAACAAAAAATTATACAGGATTAGAATATAATTGTAAAATAGTTATTCTAAACGGATTACAAGTGTGATCAGGAGGAGCATGGAAACAAACTTAAAGGTAACTGATTTTATAACTGAAAAAATAGGATGAATTGAATGAAGGTAAAGAGAGAAAATTACACACACAGATAACAAAACAAAAAAACTGAAGGATGAGGGAACATACCGAACTAGGTCCATGGTAGTTGTAAAGGCTGGACTAGTTTCTTTTGAACACATAGCTCCGGCTTTTCGATGCATATGGCGAGAGCTTCCGTAGTACAAAGAAGTCGGAAGCACATTGTCTTTGGCAGATTCTTGTTTACTTTGTAGATGACTCTAAATGATGAGTCGGTTGAGATTCTGTGACAGGTATTGACAGTATAGTTTTCTTGATTATCACTCCCTTTCTGTCTCTTTACCCTAGTATAATTAGAATTTAGATGAGAGAAAATACAGGGGGTTAATTATAGTGTAATTATCAGGGAAATTGGACAAAAAGCTAGCTGAGGGAATTTCTCAGCTGTCAGATTTATCTGTATTATAAATTTGGATAGTGTGGGTGTGGACACACATATATAGGGATGAGTAATCGTGCTTTGCATGTGAGGTTGGGAGAGCATATCCCGAAATGGTTGGAAAAACAAATGAATTGTGGTAAACCAATAGACGCAGGTGTCAGACTACCAACTTCGTCTATAGCTAAACATCTAATCGAGATGAACCATAAGATTGATGTTAACTCAGCCTTTCAGGTCATCTATAAAAGTGGTCAAGGGCGCTTACTGAAATACGCTGAGGCTATAGCTATTCATAAACCTAAGCTCCCCCACCCCTGTGTTTTCAAAAACAGTTTATTATTACTCTTAACTTACCTTGGTAATCCTTATTTGATTGAATTACCAAATGTTGTGTTAATCATTCTTAAATCCTTTTTTCTCTCACTTTGTTTAATTTAACTGCCCTTAATTTTTTCTATATATATCGACTTGACAAGTAAATGTGTGAGGGATCAGATTGTTCGAAATGTATAGCGGAAAGAAGATATGACTATATTTTTAGCAGGCGTTTTGGCTCTATTGAATAAGGATGATTCTGCAGAAGGCATCTACACTAACTCCTAGTTTAATTTTAGGGAATGGAATAGTCTATATGGTTATATGGTTGAAGACATTCGACAGGAAGTCCTGAACTTAGGTTTTGTGCTTACCAGCACTTGTCAACAAGGCGTATCGTAGTAGGAGGTGATATGTTAAATTCGAATATGTTGGCCACTTCATTTATTATGGATTCTCATTATCCTTAACAGACCAATTGCTGACTAAATCTTAACTCGGATACTGGATCACGTTGACCACTTCATTTATTTGGGAAGCTGCATCAGCCAGTGCCAACGGGTTGATCGCCGACGAAATCTCAGCACGGATACAGAAAGCTAGTTTCGCATATGCCAGTTTACGCCGTCTCTGGCGTAGACGTGATATCCGGCTGGCTATCGACCAAAGGGCGGGTGTACTGCTCAGCAGTCTGCTCCGTCCTCCTTTATGGCTGTGAGACCTGGCCATTGAGAGTGGAAGACATGAGAAGGCCGGCTATCTGTCTTTGATCATAGGTGTCTGCGTTCTATCTCCCGTGTGAAATGATATAATAGGGTGAGCAGTATTGAGGTTAAGTACGGGTCGAGTGTTAGGTAAGGAGGGGAAATCAATCGACGAGACTGTGAAATTACATCGACTGAGATGGTTAGCACATGTGTTACGTTTGCCTAGTCATCGCCTTCCTCGACAACGGGCAATGTTAGCTGATATCGGGTCAGGCTGGAAAAGAGCTAGCGGCGGTCAAACCAAAACATGGCACCAGTCAATGAAATCTACAACAGTTAGTTTAAGCCAGCCACGTAGGGAGGTGTAGACTTCCTGGTTGGGGTCCTCGGGACGGTAAAAACCAATGGCTGGAGACAATTGGTGATATGGCTCAAAATCGTTCTCAATGGCTGGCGCAGATGCATCCACTCCTTGTGACTTATAATTTCCAATGAAACTATATTGTTCTTCGTTATTACTATTCTTTTGTCTCATACCTCTGTTTACTGTCTCTAATATGCATTTCTCCTACTTTCTTCTCTTGCTTTGTGTGCTACATGGAGTGTGGCGACTTGAACTGCTGCACATCGGTGCAAAGTTCTATGTTGGAAACAGACAGAGACAGACAGGCGGATACTGGAGCTTCATGTGATACTTATTTAACCACATTATTCTTCACACTGGCTACTCAACAATGAGCATTTTTGCTGAGGAGTAGTTTACTTTTTTATACATTATGGCTACTAGACATATGAGCTGAAAGTTAATTATGTGAAACGATAATACTTTTGATTTTATTCGTCTCTTAGGTATTTTTAAGGTAATCAATTGTCAAGTAATATTGCAATTAGCGATGGGGTTTAATTAAAGGAGAGCGAATCAGTCGATGAAGTCATAAACGTACGTACTAAATAAGGTGGCTTCGTTTTCCTTGAAGACTGACGGAGAATGAAGCAGGATTAGGTTAGGAGGAAGCAAAAGGTTGACGATGAAAATGTTACTTATAAACAACTGGAAAGACATTCAGCTGAATAACAACATTTCAAAGTAGAACTTTTCGCAAATGTACGAGGTTCAGCTACCACACTGCAGAATGAAAACAATTAGTGATGATACTACAGTCAAAATGATCGATGATATTGAGAATTTCAAATGTGATAAGAAGCGATTACCTTTGAGACGTTGTGAGCCTATTTTCAACTGCATCATTCCGAATCTTTAAATATACACTGTTAGAATCTAGATGGCCAAAATGCCTGACTAAGTCTGATAGCTGGAAAGTAAATCAATAAGTTCCATGTCTTGGTTCAGTCATCATTTACCTTCGAATAATACAGATCTATAGTTTAATATGTAGATAAAGACTGTTCTTTGCTATTTGATCATTGACGTTCCATCATCAGTGTTCGAGTCCCTAATAAAATCAGTTCTAAAGACATTGTATATTTATTCCTACTTGGAAGTCCTCTTACTCTTTCTGTACGACCATTAATTAGGTTTGAAAAGTGTGTATACATAACATTTGTAGCTGTTTCATACATATATTCACAATAGCTGGTATGTTGTTGTAGATAGCTGGAAAGGTCTCTTATGTTGTTCCAGACTATGAGCTAAACTCATTACGTGTGTGAGCGTGGGATGGTGACACTATCCACTTGTCCAAATTGAAGTAGGTGAAGACGGGTTCAAACCCAGCGTCTATTGAGAAGTTAAGCCAGGGAATCACGTTTGCACCATAATTAGAATATAGTTTGGCTTCAAGAAAATACCACAATAATCCGTATATCTGAACGTACATTTAAAAAGTGTAGGGCGTTGATTCCATGCTAATTCTTTTTCACTACAGCTTAATTATAAACAGTTAAGAGCAGTGTAATTTTGTTGTTAACATACATGCCAAATGTGTCAGTAGTCTGAACTATCCAGCTCCTAGATGCACGAAATGAGTATCATTTAACACAGACACATAAGAGCCCGGTATGATGATGGTGGTGGTATGTTGTTGACACAGCCTGGCAGTTGCGCTAAATATACATCACAAACTGGCAAAGGTTGGAATTCATAGACAACTGGGTCGAATCCCAGCGACTGAATTGTCTACGAGCTCGCCTGGTATCCGTAAGGTCCCGGGTTCGAATCCTTGTGCGCCAGTACTGATGAAGAGCCCCAAACTAGGACGAAACAGCTGTCCACTACTCATAGGTTTTCCAGTGGTTCTCTAATTGATGTCAGCTGGTGATTAATCCTGCAAATCAACACTTGATAATTAAGGGAAACTGTCTACAATTCAGCCGTTTAGCTCATCTGGTAGTTGATGACTAACAGTGAAATCCAGAATGTATATTTCGTCCTATTTTGGAGTCGCCATCTGGATCTATCTACAATCTCCAGAGAGTGAGACTCGAACCCAGTGCACATCGTTTGAAAAGCCAAAGCTTTATCCGCTTGTGGTCCAGGTAGCCCAGTGAATAATACTTTGCTGTTTGAAACGGTGAGTACTGGATTAGAGTCTCAGAAGGTACACTGTCATCACTCGATAAGGATGCAAGTACGTCCAGATGATTGGTCTCAAGTGGGCTCTTCTTAGATTTCACATCTAACTATTACGAACTAAATAACAGTAGTTGCTACGGCTTTATATTTTTTCACTAAGGAATGCATTGTGATAGAATAACTGTTTACTAAGTAATATTCTATCACTGTGTGTTGTATCAAACTTATAAACTAACATAGAATCACCTCATTAGTATTAGAGCGAAAGGCCAGATACCCATAATTGGTGAAATGTAAATATCACAGTATACTAGAACAGTGTGTATGTTACCACCTGATATACGATTCATGTCAAATCATTTTTAATATTATTGTCGTTCGAATTATCTAACAAAAGAAATAAAATGGCATGATACGATTTAATATGTCTAAATTAAGTCTGTTAAATAAGGTGCACTAGAATATTGTCGGTCAGTTGTTTAGCAAACGATTAATTGACCAGGTCACATTGAATAGTCACTTTAAAAATTAAAATATACACACGAGTAGTTTAATTACTAGATGACCTTTTGATGTGTTTTGTAGTTATTGTTCAGTATTATGCGTGCGTATGTGTTTTAAACTAAATATGCAAATCAGTAATTAAAAGTCAAACTGAACGAAGAATATTCTTTTCAATAATTTCTCCTTTTCAGGTTCTTACAATTATAAAATATAATATATTTGTTGTCGTTACAATAATGGCCAGTTACTGATGCGGCGGATACATTTTTAACGTAGAATAACAGATTAGTTATGGGGTGTCAAAATAAATAGTCGTATTTGTGTGACAAACGTCGTACTAGGCTGAAATCGATTACAAAATATTGTAAAATGGGAGACAATGGTGGTGATTAGTCATAATAGATTCGTAGAATGTGGGATAGGAAAAATTGACAAGTCAGCTCAAGGTTATAAAAGGTGTCAGGTGAGTGGCTAGTACAAAGTGGTCTGTGTTAAAGAGGAGATAGTAAGACTGCAATGAGAGGTTCATAATGAAATAACGAATATGTGGAATGAAACAGGTGGAGGCATATATTGAGAAAAGAGATAATATCACTAATAATAAGTCCGGATAGTATAAACGAAAAAATTCGATAGTATTGAGAGAATGCTTGCATGAAGGGCATAAATTATGACGAACAATAGTAATAATAATTGTAATAATAATATTTGTAATAATAAGCAAAGGAAAAAAACCAAGACGGTTAAGGGAAAGAAGCACTCTTGGTGAGAAGAAGAATCATCAATCCAAGTTTGGCCACGGTAGGAACAGCGTCTGGACGTGTCCTTTTGGATACAAAGTTCCAGACGCTGTTCCTACCGTGGCCAAACTTTGATGATTCTTCTTCTCCAAGAGTGCTTCTTCTTACTTTGTTTTTTCTTTTAATTTTTTATATTTTCTTTTCTCAATATATGCCTCCAACTGTTTCATTTCACACATTCGTTATTTCATGATGAACCTCTCATTGCAGTCTTACTATCTCCTTTAACTGTACTAGCCACTCACCTGACACCTTTTATAACCTTGAGCTGACTTGTCAATTTTTCCTATCCCACACTCTACAAATCTATTATGACTAATCACCACCATTGTCTCCCATTTTACAATATTTTGTAATCGATTTCAGCCTAGTACGACGTTTGTCACACAAATACGACTATTTATTTTGACACCCCATAACTAATCTGTTATTCTACGTTAAAAATGTATCCGCCGCATCAGTAACTGGCCATTATTGTAACGACAACAAATATATTATATTTTATAATTGTAAGAACCTGAAAAGGAGAAATTATTGAAAAGAATATTCTTCGTTCAGTTTGACTTTTAATTACTGATATGGGAATATTTCACACTATTAAATCAGTAATTATTTATTCACGTTACGCGAAGTATTGTCAAGTCAGGTTGGAAGTGAGGCTATCGGTGCTGAAAATTAAAAGCTTCAGTCTGTATGTTCCCTGTAGGAATGCAATGACTGAAAAAGGTGTTTCGATAGCACAACAACATACGTACTCATGTTAACATTATAGTATGGAGTTTTTTTATAAACAGAACTTCTAGTTTGCTTTAGTTAGAGGTCAGTTTGAAACCCCGAACAGTTAGCTATTCATATGGATAACAAACCGAATTCGACAGACTTCTTCAGAAATTTAACATTTAACATTTTGATGAAACAAATATATGAAGTCAAAAACTGATGGCCCATTTAATGTGTTATGCGGTAGTTTGAGTGTTTCATATGTGTAACTAGCAAGCTCGGTTTAGTCTTCCCAGCTAGAGACACGACATTTCTTATTCTGATGAGGCTAATTTTGTTAAGTCTGCTGACTGATTGGACTGTTTCCACTCCAGCTAATTCGCATTCAGACTAATTCAATTTGAATAGCTTTCTATCAGATACTAGTCTGTAGTCCTTGTTCAATGGTCTTAAGCTAAATCCCTTTAAATATCAGTTTGTTGATTTCACATTATTATTATTATTGTTCCCTTGGGTTCCTAGTGGAACATAGGGCTTCAACTACACGTCTCCACTTGCTTCTGTCTTCTGCTGAACTTTTCACCTGCATCCATGTTATTCCATACTGTTTCAATTCCTTTTCACACGATCTCCTTCATGTCACCCTTGAACTTCCCTACTCGCCGCTTCCCTTTCGGGTTCCACTTGAGCACTGGCCTGACGCGCGATGTCACCCAGCGGCCTCCTCCTCAGCGAGTGTCCAATCCATCTCCACTTTCTCCTGCATATTTGTTGAGCGATTGGTTCTTGTTTTGTTTGTTCCCATAGTTTCTTGTTGGTGATTCTTTCCGGCCATCTGATCTTCAGTATAGAGCGGAGACAGTTGTTGATAAAGGTCTGCAACAGGCTGTTGGAAATATTCTTTGTGACACACTGGCCAAGTTTCTGATCCGTATAGAAGAACTGACTGACTTGACGTTTGTATTGAAAATCCGAATTTTGTTGTTGATGCTGAGGAGTGACGAAGATTTCCAGATTGGTTTCAGGTTGATGAATGTGTTTCTCGCCTTACCGATTCTCGATTTGACATCTTTGTCCGTTCCTCCTGTAGTTGAGACAATGCTCCCTAGATAAGTGAAGTGAATGAAGTAACCTCTTTCAAATCCCTTCTGTTGATGGTGATTGGCACTGGATGTTGCTGCTGTTGTTGTTGTTTGGTTATTTTCATAACCTCCGTCTTGTCTATGTTCACCTGGAGTCCTGTCTTCACCGGCTGCTTCTTCGACCAGTTTGTCGGTTTTCGCTTGTAAGTCTTCGATTTTGTGTGACATCAGACATAAATCATCTGCGAAGTCCAGGTCTTCTAGGTTCTCCATGTTGGTTTAGGATATCCCTGTCTTCTCGTTTCCCACTGTCTGAAGCATAATCCAGTCCACCACAATTAGGAATATCGTTGGTGATAATAAGCACCCTTGTCTGACTCCTGTGTTTACTCCAAACGCCTCGCTGAGTTTTCTGTTGTGGATCACTTGGCATGTGCCGTTTTCGTACAGCTGTTGAATAAGGTTGATGAATATTTGGGGTACGCCGTAGTACTCGAGTAGTTTCCAAATTACTTCGCAGTCAACGCTGTCGAAGGCCTTCTCAAAGTCTATAAAGTTGAGGTAGAGGTTTGATTGCCATTCCATGCTTTGTTCGATGATGATGCGTAGAGCTGCAATGTGGTCAGAACATGATTTGCCTTTCCATACATACTGTCACAAATATGATCTACATCAGGGTCGTTCCCATGATTCCTGTATTACAGAAGACACTGAAGTTGAAACTAAGTCGAATGTTAGATACACTAGACTCCTCTGCTCTTTCCTGCTCGTCTTACTTTCCGTTAATTGCTAGAAAGATATTTCGTCTAATCTTCTGTATTAGGAAGTTGAGACAGTTTCTAATTTTACAGTTTGTTGACTCTTATATTCTTCCTATTCTTCTCTATTGCTTCCCTTTAGTCTCTCCTGATCTACTTAAGAAAGACCGTGTTACGCTGCGAAGGGCACTAAAAGCTGTCAGTTGAGTGAGGCGGGGTGTCACTAAGCCAACTTTTTATTACAGTTGTTGACAGACACTTCAAATCACGCAAGAAATTGGCTAATATCATCTTCACGCAACGTAGGACAGTGTAGAAATCCTCCTAGTTAGGAATTCTTCGTCACTAATTGTTCGGTGTGAAAATTAGTGGTTCTCTTAATTCAACCATATATGACATCATGACAGCTAGTGTAGTATATGGCCCTTGTAATGAAAGCAGTTGCTCGCCATTCTTCTTTTTAAAAAGAAACATGCAACTATAGTTATTGTGATAATGGGATGTAACTTGGTACTGTAAGTGTCAGCAGTTTTAGATGACACTGTTCTCTGACAAAGAAATTAATCATATCTTTCCAGGTTACTTGATCACATTAGGTTCAGTCTGAAGGGCTACCTGGATTTCATACCTTAGGTAACTGAATGTGAATTACTGAAGTCAACTGTGTGTTTGCAGAAGCAGTATGTTTCTGGTTACTATGACCGTATATCTGTAATTTAGCACTTAGTCTTGATTTTAGCTACAGTTTACATCAATAATATGTTATTAGTCTGAGGTTGACTCCATAGAGTCGAAGAGGTTTTGAAGCAACTGAGTAAACGGTTTCTTTGCATGACATCTCTTCACCATTTCAATGGTAATTAAGGCTAAGACGACGATATTTAAGTGCGTGACTCTTAGATTCAATGGCTATCGGACTTTCCGAACAAAACTCATCATCATTTCATTACAACAACATAAGTGTGCTACACCAAGACTGTTCATGTTCGTTTAAACAGAATCTTGTTGTTAGAGATAGTTGGAGGCAGTCAGTAAGAATCCCTAGACCTATGTTCTGTGGCGCTCCTCAGCTAAGGGTATCTGAAGCCTCCATGGAACTGATTTCCTCTCTGATATTCGAAACCGCCTGACCCAGTGATGCAGTTGGAGAGGTTGCTACTAAGCTGTTCTGGACTTCAGCCCCTTCAAGATTGCAGAAACCTAGGTCTGGGAATCCCTGAAGATTTCATACAATGAACTAATATGAGTTTAAGATGCGCTCCGATAGCTAATCACCTAGTTTTGGACGACACTGCCATCTTGACTGATAGAATTTAGTCAGTGTCATCACGAAGAACTAGACACATAATACTCGCCAAGCGACAGGATCTTCTCTGGTGGAAGCGTCTAGAATATTAAGCCAACGCAATTTAGGTTATGCCACAAGATTTCTCATCAAGAGTTCCAACCTTTTATTCAAAACCACCTATAGAAATATCTAACATACTTAATTACTTATTGTCAAACATATTTTCACTATACAATGAAATGTTTTTGAGAAAAAAAGCGGTAGCCTAGCTGATCTGACTAGAGATAACCGTCAAGTTTTATAACACACTCGCACACACACACACACGCATGCACTTTGGATTTAGTTTCATGTGAATTCTAACGGGGTACAGTGTTGTTTAGACTAGTTTACTGACTGTAAAATTCAAGATAATGTAAATATTTAAGCACAGTATATAAAAACGCATATGACCTACTTCCATTAATTTAAACAGAACAAATTCACAAAAAAAATATGTAAAGATTTGAAAATTACCAGATTAATGAATGAATGATTTTCGTTTCAGTTAATCAGTTATGATCTGAATGAATCATGTATTGAACAACATGTATGTGTAATCCGACTGAAAACAATCACCTAACATGAATAGGAAACGTTTAAATTACTTGTTCGTTTTGACATTTAGGCATGTATGTGTGCGAAGACAACACTCACATCCAGCTTCTCTGTAGCATAAAACTAATTATGAGGATCTCATTGACATTTAAGTATTGGTTTGTAGGGATTTGATTGATTGGTGTTACAGGATTTCATCATGAGCTGACATTGGTTAGAGAACCATTGGAAAACCTGCAGGGAGTACTGGACAGCTGTTTCGTCCTATTTTAGGACTCTTCATCAGTACGCATCAACTGGGGCTCGAACCCAGGACCTTCTGGTTACTAGGCCAGCGAGCTCGTAGACCATTAAGCCACTGGGACCCGATCCAATTGCCCATGAATTCTAACTTCTGCCAATTCACGACATAGCGCAACCGCTAGCCGGTACGCCCCGGTGGGTGCGTACAGTGAAGAGTCCCAAACTAGGAAGAAACAGCTGTCCAGTACTCCCAGCTGGTTTTCCAATGGTTCTCTAACCAATGTCAGCTCATGATGAAATCCTGAAACTAATTATGAGGAGTTTATGCTGCAGAAAATATATTACTCAGATTTATTATTCTGAAGGGTGGCTTCTATGAAGACGATATAGCAGTGTACATGGATAGTTGTCAACGCATAGATCAAATATCAGCCGCCAGATTTTGATAGAGTTCTGCTATTAATTTTCATACTTGTTGGCATTCATCAGTCACAGAGTGCCTTCAATGCTTAGATAATAAGAGATGTGACCTGTTCAGTCTGCAAAGACACTTTTCACTCACCACACTCTGCTACAACAACATTTGTTATCATTTCTTTGCTTTCCAAGTAGAACATAGAGATTCAATTTTCCAAGTTTCAATAACCCGGGTGTTGTTTTTATGGGATGCAGTTGCTAGCCTCTTGGCGAGCCTTCCCACTTTATTGGGCTTACCAGTAATTAGTAAATTTGGTGAGCTTTAGGGGTACATCAGCCCCTAATCGAACCTCAGACCACGTGTGTTGATGGTGAGCATCCTATCACTAAATCAATGACGCTACAACAACTCCCCAAGAGGTTGTTTCAGATGAAGCTTAAATGAAGAAACTAAAATTCAATAAGCTGCTCTAAATCTTTTTGTTGGTTCAGAAGAGTTGAGAAGAAGCACTGTAAAATGTAACTCTAACGTATGTACCTGTGTGTCGGATTTTCAAGACGAATCATTAACTCTTTCAGAGATAGTTGTTTCCAACACTCAAATGTAGTTAGTTTTAATATAGGAGAGGAAACAAATAAGTTCTGTATTGCTCTTATGCTATGTAGATATCAAGACTGGATTTAGCTATACCTGACCAAAAAAAATCATGGGCTGGTTTAGACAAAACACATTATTAAAAGTTTGAGTTCGAGTGTAAGAAATATTCAGTATTAAAAATATATAATCTGCAGGCTGCCTACTATCGCCAATGATTCTCCTGATTGCAGTAGACTGGATAATGCGAAAGACAGTGGGCAATGAGGAAACAGGCATACAATGGACCCACACAAAATACTTGGGGGATCTCGACTTCGCCGATGATGTATGTCTGATTTCCCACAAACTGGAAGATATGCAAGCGAAATGCAACAAGCTGGCAGAAGAAGCATCAAAGATAGGACTTCAGGTGAACACAGAGAAAACAGAGGTGATGAAGATTCCTGGACAAGAACAATAACAACAGACAACGATCAGCATAAATGGGAGGAACCTGAAAGAAACAACCTCTTTTACCTACCTAACTACCTACCTAGGAAGCATCGTTTCAAATACAGACAAACGGAACTGACGAGGATATCAAAGCAAGGATCGGAAAAGCAAGACAGGCTTTCACTACTCTCAAGTCAGTGTGGAGGTCAACAGCATTCAGCATGAAAATAAGAATAAGATCCGGATTTTCAACTCCAATGTGAAGTCAGTGCTACTCACTATAGAGATCAGAGTCTGTCTGTCTGTCTATTTTCGACATAGAACTTTGCACTGATGTGCGGCAGTTCAAGTCGCCACACTCCACTGCATGTAGCACACAAAGCAAGAGAAGAAAGTAGGAGAAATGCATAATATAGACAGTAAACAGAGGTGTGAGACACAGGAGTAGTAATAACGAAGAACGAACAGTTTCATCGGAAATCATAAGTCACAAGGAGTGGACCGTCCGAAAGCTGCTACCTTGACGTGGTGGTCGGGCTTGTATATCGCAGTGACCCAACGAGCTACACTGGCTGGAACTTAAGTTCCTGTAGGTCCTACCATGCCAGAAAGGTTGTTTGGATAGTGGTTAGACAAAAAGCAGCTACCCAACCCAATGCCATGACTCAAACAAAAACACAAAATATCATGCCGGATCGGTCGGGGCCCGGATTAACAACGACCGCGCTTCCTGCTGCCGTGTCACAGGGCAGAAGTGACAAATACGCTACTAAGACACACCAAATAAAAAAGAACAAACAAAAGCAGGCCGTGTGTGACCGGCCTCAAGCAGTTGTCCCTTGGGCTCTGCGGTCACGCAACCAACTTCCACGGTGTGGGCAGCCGGGAAGTAACAATCGCCCTCACACTCCAGAGTGCACGCAAAACCTCTCTAATCCTCACTCATCTTTGTATCCATCTTCATCATACAGATCAGAGACTTGCGATGCGCGTCATAAAGAGCATCTCAAACAAACTACAGACTTTCATTAACAATTGTCTTCGCTCAATACTCAAGATCAGATGGCCGGACAGAAAAGATCAGCAAGATCTCAGGGAGCGAACCAACCAGGAACCGATTGTGAAACAAATAAGCAGGAAGAAATGGAGATAGATTGGCCATACTCTGAGAAATAAAACCATCAAGTGACATCACTAGACAAGCCATTGTTCGAGTGGAACCCGAAAGGGAAGAGGCGAGTTGGTCGTCAGTGCAAGGGTGACTTGGAGGAGGTCATATGAAGAGGAGATAAAAATGTGTGGGCAGACTTGGAGCCAGGTGAAAACTCTAGCAGAGAACCGAACGCAGTGGAGACGTGTGGCTGAAGCCCTATGTTCCTCTAGGAACTAAAGGAAACAATGATAATGATAATCTGCAGCCATTTACATTACTTATCTATCTTCTGAATACAATGTTCGATGTTTTATTTGAGGAACTGTGCATTTCCATTATTTGTGTTGTGAACTAAAGAACTGAATTTATACTCACATGAAATGCAGATAAGCTTCTGAGGCCTTCTATTCCACACTTGGAATCGAACGGAAATAGTGCTAAGAGCTGCAACTTGATAACTCTATATTTCAATCAAATAGGTTGCAATAGCAGTTTTGTTCTATTTGTATTCTTCAGTCTGTTAGTCTAATCAATAAATCTAATGTAACTGATCAATAAGTCATAAATATAGTTAGCCTATTAACTGAGAATAAGATTGCATCTTTTAAAAGTGATATATATATATATATGAATCGCATGTTTAATGTGAATGCAGAATCATGTGGTTACACAATGCATTATTACCATTAAATAAAACAGTAAATCAGCTAACAAATTTCATGTTTCTTTGCATGTGAGATAAATTTTTGCTGCCAAGAAAATTTCAAATATGTGTGACTTGTGATTCTGAGGTGTATTTGAAGAAGAAAAAGAAACTTCAATGCATCAGTTATTGAGGTAATGTCTGGTTGATTGACAAACGGGTTGTTTTTTGTTTTCATGCATGCCTTTGGATTTTACTCCAAAGTAATATTTAATTATTTTTTTGGGGGGGGGGGAGGTATTCTTCTTATCTACAGGAAAGCTACCTGGAATGGCTAAGGAGTGCGAAAGCACCAATGACCTTGGATGCATGCCATTCGTTGAATTTGCAGAATGTGTCGTAATTAGAGTGTCAGTATGAAAGCTGTACAAAAACTGAGGTCTTGTTTTACTTTGATATGCTTCTTCGTAAGTGAATTTAATGGCTGAATGAATATTATTGAAGACTTGTTCACGATACTGTTTATCCTAATTCGCGCCACAAACGGTAATAAATATTCAAGCTTATTCAGTTTCATTCTCCCAGAGGAATGTTTTTTGTAATTACTAGACACTTCCGGATCTCATTCATAGCTGCAGATTGCGTGTAAGTATGGAAGGAAGAGAGTTACAATATTGCTGCATGTTTGTCTAACTAACTAGCTTGAAAATCACAAGATGCTGAATTGTTTAACTGAAATCTGATTACTGCTAAGAGCAGTGACATTGTTACTTGCATACACTTTTGTCTGTCAATACGTTTATTTAGGTTAGGGAAGGCGATATTTTAAATCGATGACATGATTTTTTTTCGAAAAAGTATTCTTGCTGTTCCCACATTTCTGTAAGTAGCAAGAAACAAAAAGGTTTTCTGAAGTAAAAATGGCATATAGTCAGGGTATTAAAATTACAAGATCGCGGGAGGTGGGGAGGTTGTTGTTGTTGCATTTAGCCATTATGAATGCCATAGAAACACTGTTATTACTCCATTAGGTTCCGAGAGGGACATAAGACTTCAACAGCACATCTCCATTTCATCCTGTTCTCTGCAGTCCTCTTCAGCTGAATGCAAGATTGTTCATAAGCCCTCATCTACACTCTTTACACGATAACCTTGTCCACCTCAGGCACACGCCCAACTCGCCGTTTCCCATTCGCATTCCACTTGAGCAATGCAGTGGCGCGTGATTTCAGTTAACGGTATCCTCACTGTGTTGTCCTATCCATCCTCATTTTCTTCCGCATATTTTTGGGCAATAGGTTGTTCGCCATCTGACCTTCAGTATGGAGCGATGGCAGATACTGATAAAAGTCTACTGCATACTGTTGGAAATGCTCTCGGTGAAACACCAAGTCTTTCAACCATGTAAAAGAAATGTCTTGTTATATAAGTGTTGATAGAAATGTTAGTCATTTCTGAATTATACTCAGCAAATATGCTACCCAGAAATCATGTTACCAATGGTTACAAAATCGATACCACTGACTGATTGGCTTCAGATGCAGTATTTTTGCATTCTGTGAAATTTGAAAGTCTCATGCTCTACCTAACTCTTTTTTTGGCGTTTTTTTTACCAGGGATTTTATTTTTTACCTGGTTCTTATCATTCGTCCCGTATCAGCCTATCCAAACTGAATTTTCAACGCAGGGGAATACACAAAAGTGCAACAATTCAAAAAACCACACTTCATGAAAGTACACATTAACGTAGAGATTGATTTTTTAAAATATTTTTTTTATTCCTTTGTGTTCTTACTGGAACATAGGACTTCAGGCCATAGCTTCGAAGTTTCAGTAGCAGTGGTTTTATTTTTGCGGGATGGGGTTGCTAGCCAGCCTCATGCCCAACCTTCCCTCTATATCAGGTTTATTAGCAGCTAAGCGAGGTAAAGGAGTGAGTCGGCCGGTGGGTGATTGAACCCCAGACCACTTGATTGGTTAACCAGTGTCCTACTGTGGTGCTGTGCTGTGATACAGACAATGTTTTCCAACGGAATATTATTCTCACAGTAAGAATCATTGTATTCGTTGGTGTCAACGTCTGAATACTATTTCCACAGCTTAATAGTGCATCAGCAACAGAATACTATGTATGCATTTGAACATTCTATTTCATGTCGTTTGATGTAAACTGGAATCCCACGCTCAGTGATTGGTTAAAGAATATAAACTGTATAGATAGATATAAATAGCTGTTTGATCACTTGAAGAAAATATAACTTGGCTTACGTGTCTTGTCTTCTGCTGTTACACTACCACTGAACCACTGACTCACAGTTAACATGACATCGTTTAACAATAATAATAATTTGCTTTATTCCAAAACAGTACTTGTGATACAGAATAGAATTCTCAGCATTTCACTGCAGTATTGCATCCAGTTAGTACATTAACAATAAATAAAATTCTACATAGATTATGGGTAATCTCAGTTCATTATGACAACAACATATTAGCACATCGGTAACAAAGCCAAAAGTGAACTGAATGTTTGAAGGTGTTAGAAAAGTAGATACTAGCATATTTACTGGCGTAAGCGGTAACAAAAAGGTCGAGGTATACAGAGTGTGAGAGAAGGAAGAATAGTGTTTTAAGTAGAGTTTATAAGGAAGAGAGAAACAAAACAGCGCAGCACAAAAAAAGAGAAAGGGAAAAGGAAGAAAGAAAATGTTGTACCTATAAATGATATGAGTTGGAAAGATGAGATGCAGCTGCCCTACTGACTATTTAATAAGTTACAGGTGTCACGCCTAATGCTTTCTTTATCGCACAGAACACGAGCTAAGTAGTGTATGGTTGAGTTTTCGTACTTGCTAGTGCGAGAATATAGTTTTCTACATAGGCTTCTGGTTTCGCCTGATGAGATGCAAGGGGAGAGTTGTGAATGAAGAGGGTAATGTGAGTTAGATAGAATGGATTTGGCCCATTTTTCACATGTGTCCAAGTGCAAATTAACGATAGATAAGAAGATTTTACCGGAGAACAAACAGTTACATGGTGAATATTACAAATTTAATGGTTCTGAGTAAACGCAAAAATTTATTACGTCTGCAGTAAAGTTATCTGTAGCCAATGAATCACTACTATTAATGGAATACAATTTCACCTCATTGCAAGTAATTTACATTGATGATTAAAAGGCAAGTAGAAGGAATTGAATTTATGACTAATACTCAGGAATCTTTTGCCTTTTATTGCGTGAACTCAGTGTGATTTCATGCTCTAGCTAAATTCATTTTTATTACTTTTCAATAAATTGACAAATTTAGACTAATTTAAGCATGAGTATTTTTTTACTAAGTTTTTGCAAAATAGAGTTTATTGTGGCAAATTACAGTGTTGTGTTCATTCAGTAGAGAGATGATAGGCATGCACTGGACTGACAGTACGACGCTAGTAGTTCTAGACTTTGCGGGTGATTTATTTCCAATGACTCACGATCTCGAATATCTACATTTAAAAGCCAACAAGTTAGCAGAAGCGGCAAGCAGAGAAGATGAAACTTTAATTGAACATAGAGAAGATAGAGGTGACGAAAGGTTCTCAATGAATAACAACAAAAAGTATCATTCGCATGAACTGTGGTCAAGATGTGACGGAATAGTTCCAAAATAATTGGTCGCCGAATGAGAAGCAGACATTTGTAAAAAGTATATTTGTAAAATCTCAGCGAAATTGAAATAAGTAATTCCAACGTTTCGCTTGGCAAACTGGTTTAATCTTCTTCAGGGAAAATAATCGAAATTAACATAACAGAGGTTTATATATAAAAAGGATATCTCTTGTTTTAAAAACTTTGTCTGATCACATGAGTCATGAAACAGTCATCAAAATATAATAAACAAAATTGTATGAGCTGTGATCAAAATTTGACCTCAGACTTACAAATATTAGTCTACTTTTGTTAGACAGAATGTACTTTTCATCAGAATTTTAGTGATTACGTTCGACTAAAGTTCATGGTTATGTTAATTTCGATTAATTTCCCTGAATAAGTTCGGACCAGTTTGCCAAACGAAACGTTGGAATTACGAATTTCAATTTCGCTGAGATTTTACAAATATAATTTTTTACAAAAAGCATCATTGTTGATTGATGCATAAGAAATTAGAAGGTGGTAGCCACTTTCACTTATCTGGAGAGAAAAAATCGTTGCAGCTACAGGCAACACAGATGAGGATGTTAAGCACAGGATGAGAAAAGCAAGGCAGACCTTCATTATTATGAAATCACTGTGGACGTCAACTGCACTCAGCATAAGAAACAAGATTCGGATTTTCAAATCTAATGTCAAGTCAGTTCTTCTATATATTACTCAGATATTTCGCACACGTATCAGCGGAAGCATTTCCAACAGGCTGTGCAGGTCTCTGTCAGCGGTTGCTTTCGCTGGCTCGAAACTGAAGATCAAATGGCCAGAAAAGATTAGCGCTAAGAAACCTTGGAAACGTAGCTAACTAAGAACCTATTGCCCAGCAAATACGTTTAAAGAAACTGAGATGGATTGGACAGAAGCTTAAGGGACCATTGAGTAACATCACGCACCTGCCAGGCCCTCGAATGGGAAGTGAAAAGTTGTGGGTGGTTCCGAGGATAACATGAAGGACATCATGTTAGGCCGAGATTCGAGCTTATGGCCAATCGTAGAGCTAAATAAGAGTCTGAAGAGAAGAGAATGAAATAGCTATATGCTTCTGAAGCCCTATGTTCCACTCGGAACTTAGGGGAATAATAATAAGTTCATTGAAAGGCGCATCAATTGCAACAGTGTTTTGAGTTCCGTTCACACTGTATTAGTGGTCGATTTCTCCATTGATCCCCTAATAGGATAGTGAATTCAAAATATCAACCCATATATTCAAGCCTTGCGGTGGACTTATCTTTCAAACTTCCACTTTCTAATTCCTCATAACACTGAAATACTGAGATTTTCAATTAATCAATAAAAACATTCCAAAGATTTAAAAAAATGCTGTAATCAAATTTGTATTTGTTTGTGTGTGAAGAGTCATTCCGGAAGAACCATGGGAACACAAGCTCAACCATATGGAGATTAATGGAACAATGTTTATTTTACAAATCAAAGTGTTACACGGTTCGAGGCAGTTGACTGGAAATCCTAGACCTAAGTCTTGTATTTGTCAACGCTTGCCAGCGAAACTTTTCTGCTGCGTTAGAAGGGCTGAAGTCGCTTCTGAGATTCAAACCCGCATCACCCACTGCCGCAATCAAGCAGTGTTGGAGAGAACGTGTGTTCAAATCTCAGAAGAAAATCTCATTGCTTGAAGGTTGTAACAGTTCCATATTAACGAGTACCGACAAACAGAATTCCAGGTTAACGGCTTCCTACCAATCACCTCTAGCCACCTGCAATGAAATCAGAGTGCAACTCTCTGGTGAGTCGCCTAACTTGGTGACCACATTGCAAACTTGACTGACAGAATTTAGTCAGGGCCAAAACTACTAGGGACAGCGTACGCGGTATTAGTTATTCCCTATTGACTGACGCATATATATCTTAAGCTTGCAATTAACATTTAAGCATTCTCACATTTCATTTCATTTTTAAGAATTCAAAAGACTTATGAGATTATCTTACAGTTGGTTCCATAATTCTGTTATTCAAGTATAAATAAAAACATCGAAATGGGAACTACAGCTCGTATAATCATTAATAGCATCTTAATACTGTGTTGAATAACACAAACCCTTCACATCTTTCTTAAAACCGTTCACAATCTATGATGATACATAGAGTATTTCTATCGAAGAACCATTCATTACCTTAAACACATAATAATAACATAATTATTCCCTCGAATTTCGAGTGGAACTTCCTTGAAATTATAATTATTATCATTTTATTGTTTCCTTTAATAATAATAAATAATAATTGTTTCCTTTAATTCCCAGAGGAACATAGGGCTTCAGCCACACGTCTCCATTGCGTTCGGTTCTCTGCTAGAGTCTTCACCTGGCTCCAAGCCCGCCCACATGCTTTCATCTCCTCTTCACATGACCTCCTCCAAGTCACCCTCACACTGACGACCAACTCGCCGCTTCCCTTTCGGGTTCCACTCGAGCAATGGCTTGTCTAGTGATGTCACTTGATGGTTTGATTTCTCAGAGTATGGCCAATCCATCTCCATTTCTTCCTGCTTATTTGTTTCACAATCGGTTCCTGCTGGGTTGGTTCGCTCATTGCCAGATATCTCTATTGCTCATCTTTTCTAGCAGGCCATCTGATCTTGAGTATTGAGCGAAGACAACTGTTAATGAAGGTCCGTAGTTTGTTTGAGATGCTCTCTATGACGCGCAGTGCAAGTCTCAGATCCGTATAGTGAGTAGCACTGACTTCACATTGGAGTTGAAAATCCGGATGTTATTTTTGATGATGAGTGCTGTTGACCTCCACACAGACTTGAGAGTAATGAAAGATTGTCTTGCTTTTCCGATTTTTGCTTTGATATCCTCGTCAGTTCCGTTCGGCTGTAGTTGAAACGATGTTTCCCAAGGTCGGTAGGTAACGGAGGTTGTTTCTTTCAGGTTCCTCCCATTTATGCTGTTATACAGTTTATGTTATACAGTTATATTAATTGATGACGTTTCGAGCACAAACTATTGCTCTTAGTCATGTCAAGTCACTGACACAACTTTTTCCTTCATTTATATACATGAGTGAAATTGATGAGACATTTGAATAAAATTCAATATGGGATAATGTACATTCAGAAATAATATTAGTGCTATCAATAAAATACAGTGAGAAGGGAAATAAGACAAGTGTTTTTATAGTGATAATAAGTAACTTGTTAGAATGTTATAATGTGAATTGAATACATTTTAACATTATTTATTATTCTCCGATTTGACTGGTAATAATATCATCCATATTTCTGGTATTTGCATTGAGTCATTTCTGTTGCATGTGGTGTATTGGGTGTAAACTCGATGAACAGTCAGGATTCAGTAATCAATCTGTCTCGCGCTCCACCTACATAGATTACTTCTTAGAATTTTAACCCTCTCCCACCATGCTATTGTGTGATTGTGTGTTAATGCATGCAGTGCAACTAGTGAGCTTTTTTCTAAATTACTTATCTTATATTGATTTTTATTCAAATATCTAGTCAATTCCACACATGTATATAAATGAAGTAAAAAGTTGTGTGAGTGACTTGATATGATTATGGGTGGCAATAGTTTGTGCTCGAAACGTCATCAGTTAATATTACTGTATAACACCACTGTGTGATTTATCAAACTAAAATCTTATCTATATTGGCTTAAGTGACTTAGTGGATAACTCTTTGGCGTTTGTAACGATGGGTGTAGGGTTCGAGTCTTAGTGGGGACACCATCACTCACTGTGGATGCATGTACATTCAGCTGTCATGTCTCAAGTGCATTCCGGACTCCACTAAATAGCATCACGTAAAAAAGGATTTACACTGAACAGGACAAGTGAAGCTCAAAGTGCGCAAGTGAAAAAGTAATACAGAATGAAAATTAAAATAGAGTACAATTTGAGAAGATTTCAAACGCATTACATTGATAGACCTATTCATAATCGCTTTATGCACTGTTTTGACGTTCGTAGTGAAGTGTGCAGTAAAATACTGTAATTTCAGTTTATATTAGCAAACCTTAACGCGATGAACCAAACTCGTATTACTGTTGATGATAAGAATAAGGATAACTGATATTCTGCATACCACTTACTGCTATTCCTGTCGGTTACTTAAAGTTAGGGCAAGTAAAAAAAGATGGCATGTATTTCTCCATATTAATACCTGTGGACAATTACGGGGACCAGTTTGTTCGGTACTCGAACCAACCTTCAATCAACAGGTACACTGAAATCTAATAAATTTTCCAGTCAATAAAGAGCTCATTTGTTAAAAAGGTTAAATACCAGGACAACGAAACGACTAGTACCACTAAAAGATGAACACGAGGGTAGGAAGATTTCTGAAGGCAATCAGTCACAGTCAATGTCACCCTGAGAGACAGTTATATCATTCATGGGGAATTCCAAAGTGCTCACTTGCCACTGAAGCTAGGGGTGATAAACTTCTTAATTAAGCTACACAGGTCAGAGAACATTACAACATCAAAAACACCATACACCCGAGTAACAAATCTTCTCTAACTCATACAACCTGTGACCAAGATTTGACCGGATAGTTCCACAAAAATCCATTTGTCTAAAAATAGGCAAAAATACTGGGGATTCCATTACAGTACTCTGTGCACAGAGGGAAAAGCAACTGTCCAGTAACACTGTGGTTTTCAATAGGTATCCAACTCAAGGTCTGTGGTCTAACTTAAATTTCTCCTGTGTGGAGAGGTCTCTGACATGTAATTTATGTTTTTCTTTTAAGCATTAATTTTTTAGCGTAAAATGAAGCTTTAAAAACGTGTAGATGAACGCCGCAGAATGATTAAGAGAGCGATTTAAAATTATTTTTATCGCTGATCTTGCAGTAAAGTATAGGGAGCGAGAAGACAGGAATACGTGGGACCGAATAACAGATTGTAGAAGATCCAGACTGCGCAGACGACTTATATCTAATGTCCCACAAACGTGAATACCTTCAGGCAAAAACCAACAAGGAAGACACTGCTTTCACTTAACTAGGCAGCGTCATTCCAAACACAGATAGTGTGCACAGATGAGGATTTCAAAGGCAGGATCGGAAAAGCAAGACAAAACTTCATTATCCTAAAATCAGTATGGAAATTTGTCGTACTAAGCATAAAGAATAAAAATGGCGGGTGGTGACTAACAGTGGGATCCAGGATACGCATTTCGTCCTATTTGGGACTCCTCACTGGATATACCTGCATTTTCCAGTGAGTGATGATGTTCCCACCGGCGCTCGAACCCAGTGCCCATAGTTTCAGACGCCAAAGCATTATCCATTAGACCACTTGGGCCACGAGAGCCACATCTTGTGCAATGGGTCATATTAATTTAATTGAATTTTTTCGATTTTGCCGACATGTCAACCTGAGACCGAGCACTTCGGTCCAATCAATCGACGGGAAAATCTAAAAACTTCAATTAAACATAAAAAATAAGATTCAGATTTTCAACACTAATGTCAACTCCCTTCTTCTATATAGTTCAGAGACTTGGATCGTCGTCAAATGCATTTGCAACAAGATGCAGACGTTATCAGCAGCTGCCATTACTGCATAGTGAATATCAGATAGCTATCCAGGAAGGATTTATCACAACAGACTCTGCAGTAGAATGACCCAACTAAGAACCTCTTGCCCATCAAATATACTGGAAATACCGCTAAGTGATATCACATGCTAGGGATTTGAGTGGAACTTGAAAAGCAAACGAGGAGTTGGGCTTGGATCCGAGGATGACATAGTGGAGATTGTGTGAGAAGGGAGTTAAGTGTGTAGAAAATCGTGGAGTCAGCTGAAAACGACTTCAGAGAACAGAGTGAAATGGAGATATGGTCTGAATTCTTATGTTCAACCCGGAACCTAAGGCAACGATAATAAAATTAATCTGTAAATTAGTAAAGTCCTTCTTGTCCAATTTAGAACCCCATTTCGGTTCATTTATTTAGCTTGTACATGAGCAGTTATATTGAATTATGAATATTTTTGAATTCTGCTGGAAATGTCACTGAATATGTCATCATATTGGTAAACTTCATTTTCCACCCTCCCTGGAATCGGAAGAGTAAATGCTGAAATGTCAATGAACAGGAAGAAGTTCTGTGAGTTGAACCATTTGATTTTCGGTTTGCGAAAAAAAAGATTATTGATTTATTTAAGGACACAGTGTATTTAGATGTTTATCTAAGTAGTTAGCTTAGCTAAAGATTACTAAAACCGTCAGTTATGAACGTTAAAATAGCTTGTATTACTAGTTATGCGGTAACTGGCTGACAATTTACTAATACAAATTCACTGACACAACCCTTCATCATATCTTATATATAGAGAAAAACACTGACTTGTGTAGTGTCACTTCTTCGTCTTGTTACCACGCAGTCACCTGACAGTACTTTGTTGATCACTGTACTTTCTTCTCCTGCCATAGTTGGTTTCCAACAAGAACTTCCGATTGTCACTCATCCAGTCTCATTCCAGTTATTTCTCGATGTACCATTTTCATTGGTAAGATTTCCTGGAGCTGTTTGCTTTCATCATATAAACCTTCGGACTTCCTGGTGTATTTAAATTTCTTAATCGAAGCACTTCGTTAACGTTTACTTTGCATGTCACTCGTCAGTGTTACTTTTCAGTGACTAAAGGCTCAAAAGTTAGAAAATCACTAACACATAGAGATTCACCAGATGTCTAGTGTCTGAGTTCCGAATCGTCTCATTCACTTGAGGTTTGTCTGTAAATTCTGGGAGTAGGTTATGTAACATATTATGAATTTTTCGTTGGAACATGTTTGAGAAAATGTGAAAGTCCGTTTTGATTTGAGAGATTGAGTGCTGAATGTAGTACTTCTTGCATCATCTGTTCTCCCCCTTCTTTTAAGTGCGCTGTCATAAAAGTTCTGTATGATCACCTGTCTAAGGATGATTATGGTAGAGTATACTGTCTTGATGTGCGTCGGCGGCATAGCGGTTAGGACGCTCGCCTACCATGCACATGGTTCGGGGTTCGATCCCTGGCCGACGCACTCCTTTACCTCGCTAAGCCAGAAATAAAGCTGGTAAAGAGGAAAGTTAGGCATGAGCTAGCAACCCATCTAATACATATACTTAAGCCACTAGCTTGAAGCCTATGTTCCACTGGGGAACGTGAAGGATAAAAAAATACTGTCTTGATAAAAGTACTGAAAAACCCTTGATATAACTTTCATTATGCAGTTGCTTTTGTTTCAGAAGCACTTTCCCTTAAGTAAACATATGACCATTTTGTAAATCCACCAGTAATCACCAGTGGTCATCTTCTTTGGAATCGGCCGGTAATATCATTATGAACCCTGGACTATGTGTCTTGTGGAATAAACCATGCCTGCAGTCCCTTACTTACTGGTAACTTTATAACTTTTGTACACATACTGCAATTTCTCACCATGTTTCCCGACTACCCGTCTAAATTTAGCCAATAAAAGACGTTTCGAGCAACCATCCTCATTCAAACTATAGCCTAGTTAGGTGATTGCAGCTGACAGAAAACTACACTCTTCACTAATTAGCACAACCATATCATCGTCCAACATCAAGCATTTATCAACCATTGAGAGGAAAATCCATCTTTGGTAAAACTATCTAACTTCTGAATAAACGATATGCGATGACGAAACGAAGCGAAGAAACACACTGAGTTTCCATGCACCCAGTTGCGTTGAACAAGAAAAGAACCAAGGCATTTGCTAACTGAAATCGGCGCATCTTATTTCACGGATTTTCAGCTTTTAACAGGCTAAAATAATGATGTGATTTATTATAAATGTAAATATGTAAAATACTTCGAAATTCTTTCAACTCAAAAGGCATTTAATAATTCTTAGCACAGTATTAGAACAGCAGGTATAAATAAGTACGACATAGTTAATAACGGAACAGCCAGAAGTTCATTTAAATGATGGAGAATTAGATAGTTAAGAGAAGGGAAAAAATATAATAAACAAAAATTAAATTAGCATCTAAATACTAGATTAAAATCTGCCACTGAAAGTAAAGATCAGGAGAAGATTGTGAAGTAATTAATCTAAAAACAAAGGCAAATCTAGGAGTCAATGTAATGCGAGGTTATTATTAATATTGTTTCCTTTAATTCCCAGAGGAACATAGGGCTTCAGCCACACGTCCCCATTGCGTTCGGTTCTCTGCTAGAGTCTTCACCTGGCTCCAAGCCCGCCCACATGCTTTCATCTCCTCTTCACATGACCTCCTCCAAGTCACCCTCACACTGACGACCAACTCGCCGCTTCCCTTTCGGGTTCCACTCGAGCAATGGCTTGTCTAGTGATATCGCTTGATGGTTTGATTTCTCAGAGTATAGCCAATCCATCTCCATTTCTTCCTGCTTATTTGTTTCACAATCGGTTCCTGCTGGGTTGGTTCGCTCATTGCCAGATATCTCTATTGCTCATCTTTCCTAGCAGGCCATCTGATCTTGAGTATTGAGCGAAGACAACTGTTAATGAAGGTCCGTAGTTTGTTTGAGATGCTCTCTATGACGCGCAGTGCAAGTCTCAGATCCGTATAGTGAGTAGCCCTGACTTCACATTGGAGTTGAAAATCCGGATCTTATTTTTGACGCTGAATACTGTTGACCTCCACACAGACTTGAGAGTAGTGAGGGTTTGTCTTGCTTTCCCGATCCTTGCTTTGATATCCTCGTCATTTCCGCCTGTAGTTGGAACGATGCTTCCCAGGTCGGTGGGTAAAGGAGGATGTTTCTTTCAGGTTCTTTCCATTTATGCTGATTGTTGTCTGTTGTTGTGGTGGTTGCTGTTGGTGGTGTTGCCCAGGAATCTTCACCACCTCTGTTTTCTCTATGTTTACTTGGAGTCCTATCTTCTCTGGATGCTTCTCCTGCCAACTTGTTGCTTTTCACTTGCATATCTTCCAGTTTGTGGGAAATCAGACACATATATCATCATGGGCGAAGTCCAGATCCTCCAAGTTTTTTGTGTGAGTCCATTTTATGCCTGTTTCCTCATTGCCCGCTGCTTGTCGCATTATCCAATTTACTGCAATCAGGAAAATCATTGGCGATAGTAGTCAGCCTTGTCTTACTGCCGTCCTCACTTCAAAGGATTCCGTAAGTTTCCCGTTGCGAGGTTATCCACTCTATTATCCTTTTTAGAGAGGTTGTAAATAAATCCTTTGATAGCAATGGCTTCTACGAAATTAAGTGAGCAAGATTTTCTCAGTATGTGGATTGCTTTGAAGGTTTCAGATGCCTACAGGTTGCACTTGCAAATAATTCTTCATTTTTTTATACTGAGATTGTTAAATATTGGTTCAGAAAATCTAGTGGATGCTCTTCTCTCAATCCTACCTATATTCCTAGTAACGCGAGTCCACGTAAATTGATAAATGCAGTTGTAGTTGACATGAGCCAAATACTTATCTACTTTGCACTGAATTAGTGACTACATCACAATATAAAATGGAACTAATATGAAGGCCGAAAACGTCATTTTTAATGCACCATTAATCCCTTTCGCTATTCTTATTGATACTTCTTTCCTGTTCACTAGGCAGGTAAAACCAGCTTCTTTCCAAATGTCAGAGACTTCAATTTGGATGTTTATTTTCTCTTGTATTTCACTATGAACATCCTAGAATATCTATTCTTCATAAGTTTCTTTCCAGCTGTCGTGAACTCTTCGTCGATCTCATGACGCCATGGCTCTTCTGAAAACCGTTTTGATCAGACTCTGTTGGTGATCAGTTGGGCGAAATTTGTGATGATTTAAGTGCCGAACAGTCCATATTTCTTTTCTATGGATAGTTTTTCTCTAATTGTCCCTCCATTACTTCATTTTATACTAAGATTCGAAAAGTTGAACCGGACGTGGAGTTCATAATCCACTGAAAACTTAATGTGTGAGGACGAATGCCATTTGGTTTTCAAAAATTATGGATGTATGGTCCATATTATTGTATATAACAAATACGTCGTCAGTACACCTAAAGTAGTCTGTGGTATTTGCCTACGACTTTCCTTACGTTTGTTCTTGTTGCATAATGGAAGAAAAAGACTGCAACACCTAGCTAGATAAAATGAATGTTTTGTGCACTGGAGTTTTCTAAACTTGGAGATCGTGTCATTCACTATCTGCAGACTAGTGGTCTATCACAAGCTATTAAACACAATCAAGGAATTCATCAAAGTTAAGCATATATATATATATACATATATCATAGGACTCAACGAAAGCAATCAACTCAAAACTGAAACTTTTTGCTTCACACAGATAAGTAGATAAATTACTATTATTCTCTCTTAGGTTGTGAGTGGAATATGGGGCTCCAATACCACATCTACATTTCATCCTATTCATTGCTGTCCTCTTCAGCTGGTTCCACTACCTCCTATAAGCTTTCATCTCCTCCTCAAATGATTTCCCCTGTATCACTGTCAGACCAACAGACAGTTCATCTTTTCCTACTTGACTGACTGACTGAATGGTTTCACCATAGAACTTTGCACAGAAGTGCAGCAGTCCGAGTCGCCACACTCCATGTAGCACAAAAAGCAACATAAAAGAGTAAAGAGAGATTCAAAACAGGGAGAGATAATAAACAAAAATATTAGACAAAAAGAATAGTAATATGGAAGATATGACAAATCATAAAGGGTGAGTGCATCTGCGCTAGCCATTGAGAACGATCACTTTGAGCCATATCACCAACTGTCTTCAACCTTCATTGGTTTTTACCATCCCGAGGACGCCAACCGGGAAGTATACACATCCCACCGTGGCTTAAACGAACTCTTGTGGATTTCATTGACTCATGAAGTCATGTTTTGGTTTGACCATCACTACCTCTTTTCCAACCTGATTCATCCATCCTATGTCAGCTAACATTGACTCTCGATGAAGGCAATGGCTAGGCAGGCATGCGTAACACGTGTCCAAACCATCTCAATCGATGTAACTTCACAGCCTCGTCTATTAATTCCCCCTCCTTACCTTGCACTTGACCACTGCCTAACCTCAATATTAATCACCTTATTATGCCACATAACTCAGGACACCTTTGATCAAAGACAGCTAGCCAGGCTTTTCGTGTCTTCCACTTTCAACGCCATGTCTCACTCACAGTGACAGAGGAAGACCGAGAGAACTAACTGCTGAGCAGTTTACACGCCCTCGGGTCAACAGCCGACCGGATATCACGTCCACTAAGCCAGAGATGGCGTAATTTGACAAATGTCAAACGAGCCCTTTGTATCCGTGCTGAGATTTCGTCAGCGATCAACCAGATGATGGGGCTGATGCAACTTCGCAAATAAGTGAGGTGGTCAACACACTTTACCACTTCACTCCCTGTTTCTAAGCTAGGAGTCAATGTAGTCCAGTCCAGTCCAGTCCAGTCCTGTAACATTTGACACGAGCGGAGGAATCGCATGCCAAACGTCTGAAGAACTCTTAATTACAGCAACTTTTAAGAAACTTTCATGTCGGTTACTTGTATCAGACACATTACTACGCTCCCTGTTCAGGTGTATTGAAATTATTATTTTTAGACTCGCCTAACTCACTAGCTAGTTCTAAGCACCGAAAAGAGGCAAAATGGATATAAGGATAACAATCCCATCCTATCTCCACTGAAACTTCAAAGCACAGAAAAAAAGGAAGAGGCCGTGGAAGAGGCAGTGGGAGAGAGGAAAAATGGCGTCATAGGCGGCAAATTCAAAACAAAATCACTTAGAATGTGAGAAGATTACTTTGAAAGCTACCACGGGAAGGTTCATTTTGAGGGATCATTCTGTCAGGAAGTGATTTTATTGCATTCGATCAGTGAAAATCATCAGTATATCTGTATCAAACCAAGTGAAAAAAATAATCTCGTCTGAGCAGAGAAAGAGCCTATATGATATCTTAAGAAACAAATCCTAATGGGTGATATGAATGGAAGCCATCTGGAAAGCAAGGGATGGTTATTAATGTCCAATGCTACTCTCCTACAAGAAATGCAAACCCACTGAAGTTTAAGGAGAATTTCTAAAGGCGACTGAAAGTAGTAATAAACAACACCGCAATAAGATGACGACATCAAAATTCGAATAGGTGATATGAATAACACTCATGACAGTTAAGAAAGAACGACAATGGAGAACTCTGTGCAGGCTTCTGTGCTTTTATTGATTTGGTGTTGGAGGCAGAGTTTTACAACCGCAAGAATTGCAGTTCCTTAGTTAGGAGGGCTGTACTTTTATCTCAAGTCTTTTACAGTGTGGTTAATTTGATTCAGAAGAGTTAGAAAGGAGTTCGTGATGTTCATTCAGAGAAATGGAATCAATTCAATAAGTCATTGGCTGTTTTTCTGGGTCAGTATGGTGTAGCCTACTTCGTTGTAGTCCTTGAGGTGGTAAGAATTAATGGCTGAAGGCAATTGGTGACATGGCTGCAAATCATTCTCAGTGGCTCAGATACATTAGATTCTCCTTATCATTCGTGTGGTTGTTCTATCTTCAGCACATTTCTGTTTTTTCTCTGTGATTATGTATGTTTTTATGAATAGTGTAAAAATGAACTGCTGTACTTTTGTTCACTCCAGATTCAGTTCAGTTCACACTGCTGTCACTGCCATTGTAGGCCATCAAGTATAGAACTGGTATCACTAATTGTTATAAGAACAAACAAAGTTGCCTGGTCCACTTAACCTCGGAAATAGATGTCCAACATCATCTGTCAGAGCATAGCACGTCATACAAACGTGTCAGCAATGAATTATCTAAACTTGACAAAACTCATGTACACACACACAAATATTTATATATAAATGCGATTGTACAGCTATGTGAATGAATTCGCCGAAAAGAGTCTCTTCGCTGAATGTCTTCTCTTTTTCATATGACTCAATGGGGATTTTCAATCTACTCAAAGTTGATTTCAATGATATCTTTATACAGATTTAAATTCGTTCGAGCCCAAGATAAAAATGTTTCAATGTGTTTCACATGTTCCGTAATAAGTTGTTATTACTTCCAACCTGCCTCCGTGATCCAGTTTTTGAACTAAGTCTTATGTACCGAGTAAAATTTCCATCCCGCTTTTAGTTAGTTACTTTTTACCTATGATCTTGACTCGTAAACATGTTAATCTACATAGATTAAATTGTTGACCCCTTATATTCTGTTAACTTTTATATGAACATGTAAGACAAGTAAGTATGTGTGTGATCACAATTTCCGAAATGTGATGCACGAATGCACGTTTCAGATTAAAATACCTCTTTCTTCTTGTTTAATCGTAATAAATTATTTTTGAAAACTACTCTTTTCTACTTATATATGTATGAGTAGTTGAACAGCCTATCATAAATCCAGTAAAAATAACACTGAATTTATATAGTAGTATGATTGCTAAAATGTACAAACCTTTTACCAATTAAAAGACTGATAAGTGAGCAAAGGCCACCACTTTCTACAGCTGTTAACTGCGATTGTAGAACTTGAAGAAAAGTAGTTGATATTTTCAAAAACAAAAGGGAGGTCGGTGAGAAAGTAGAGAGTTGTTGTGTTATAGTCGATTAATGGTGGCTAGCAGATGGATGTAGGATGCGTACTCCGCCCTGTTTGGGACTTGTCAGCTGGTTGTATCCGTATCTCTAGTGAGCTATATTGTCCTCATTGAGACTCGAACCTAGTACCCATCATTTAAAAACATCATTTATCCAGATATCCATCATTTCTTTCCAACATAATCAATTAATTTTCCGTTCATTCAATGTTAAATGAATGGCAAACATACTGACTATTTGACTCCAACCTACTGAGCAAAGTTAGCCGAAACTGTGAACTTCTGAGAAACATTCATATTAGGAAGTTTCAAAAAGTTCTGTATTCACCATATTTACCATGGCGAACATATGAATATTCATGAAAATATATTTTGGAATTCATTTGAAGGCGCAGATGATCATTTTTACAGAATATCCATCAAGAACAATAATATGAAACAGTATATTCTTTAGCATTCAAAGGAAAAATGTACTCACCCAGGTTGCATTTATGTAAGGTATCGCGGAAATATTCTTCTAAGCATTTAGTAAAAAAACTTTGTTTTTACGAGTTGATCACGGATTGATATCAGTTAGAGAAGCATTGAAAACCAGGGAGTACTGGACAGCTGTTTCATCAGTTTAGTTTGGGAATCATCGGCATTACGCACCCACTGGACATTCCGGTTACAAGGAAAGCTGGTATACCATTCAGCCATTGGGACCCGAATCAGTGGTCCGTCCAGTCAAGTGTGAGGATGGATGTCCCACCGACGACATTGATTGGGGTCACGCTAAATCACGAATTGGCAGAAGCTAGAATTCCTGAGCCATGAATCGGGTCCCAGTGGCTGAATGGTATACGAGACAGCTTGCCTTGTAACTGGAAGGTTTTGGTTTCGAACCTTGGTGGTGGGTGCATACTGCCGATGATTCCCAAACTAGGCTGATAAAACAGTTGTCCAGTACTCCCTGGTGGGTTTCCAATAGTTCTCTAACTGATATCAATCCGTGATCAGCTCGTAAAAGCAAATCTAGTCCTTATAAACCAACTATAAAAAGCAAAACTTTGTGTTGATTATGGGTAAAAATGAATAAATTATATTCTCAGATTTAAAATTAACCTGTTACAACCGTCGATTGAGAGTTTTGATCGGTGTAAAACATGCAAAAATTATATACATAGTGTTTGATAACGGTGTTGAAATAAGATTCAGTTAAGGAGTTCAATAATTAGCATCATTCACTTGCATTTTACGTCGGTAGGTGACAGTAACTCAGAATTTCCCTTTTCGGTTATCTTATTGAAAAAGAGATCTGATTGCTCTCTTCAAAAATCCATGAAATGGTCAGTACATAACTTTTCATAGTTTGGTCCTTTTGAGGAGAAAGGGAAATCTAGTCCACTTCTTTATCTGTACCGGAGACAGAAATTGTGATGAAGCAGAAAGACTACGACGAATGACGATGCAAAATGGATACTCCACAAGGTTCGCCGATGAAATATGAGGAGATGTCTACACAGTCCCTAACAGCTTCGTGTATATTGTGTTTAAAGTTAATAATGGGGTTGGCATTCGGTTATTTTTCCGAGTGCAAATAAAGACTTCAAAAGCACATGTTCATTTTGATCCTGTCCTCTGCAATCGTCCTCATCTGGCTCCACAGTTGGCCATAAACTCCTATCTCCTCTTCACAAGATCTCTTCCATGTAACCTTGGGTAAAATAGCCAACAAGAAGTTTCCTAATCGAGTTCCACTAGAGTGCTCGTCTTGTTCTTGATGTTACATAATGGTCACCTCAACGTGTTTCTATCCATCGCCATTTTCTTCAACATATGTATATATACATTTGAAAACAAGTTCTTGGTTAGTTCATCGCACCACAGAGTTCACTGCTGCTGATCCTTCCTGCGTGGCTATCTGATATTCGATAGGGAGCAATGACAGCTGTTGATAAAAGCCTGAAGCTCACCGGAAATGCGTTTGACGACGCTCCAAGTCTCTGAACTATTTAAAGAAGGGAGTTGACATTAGTGTTGAAAATCCAAATCTTATTCTTTATACTGAGTGCAACAGATTTCCACACTGATTTTAGAGTAATGAAGGCTTGTCTTGCTTTTCTGACCCTGCCTTTGACACCCCTATCCGTGCACACAGCCTGTGGTTGGAATGACGCTGCCTAGTTAAGTGAAAGCAGTGACTTCCTTCAAATGTCTTCTGTTGATAGTGATTGGTGTTTGTTGTTGGTGTTGGTTAGCTATCTTCATTGCCTCTATCTTCCTTATGTTCACTTGAAGTGTTGTCTTCACTGCTTCTTCTGCATGAAGATATTGATGTTTGTGTGACATTGGATATAAATTGCCCTCAATGCCCAGATCATTCATTGTCTTCTCGTTGGTTCGATGTATTCTTGTTTTCTTGGTCTCGACAGTCTGAAATATTATCCAGTCAGTGACGTTCTGGAATATCATAGGTGATAGTATGTAGCCTTATCTTACTCTTGTCTTCACTTCAAAGGCTTCGTCAACTTTTCCGCTGTGAATCACCTGACATGTGTCGTTGTTATATAGCTGTTGAATAACTTTGATGAAGGTTGGTGGCACTCAACACCATGGTCTTGAAAGCAGTTTCCAGATTACTTCACAGTCACTGCTGTCGAAATCTCCAGTGTCTCCAACTGTGATGTGTTGGCTACGGTGGAAGTATCCTTTTTAGTTTCTTCCTTAGGTTTCTCAATGCTTAACACGGGTTCTGCTCCATCTCCAGCCTCTTTGAGGGCCTTCAAATTGATCTTGAAAGCTCTTTGGGCTAAACAGTCACCTTTTCTTTATTCTTTACATTGTGTTCAGTACGCTGTCACCCTATTTTCTTGAGACTCAGATGAAGTCTTAGTGTTTATGTCCATTTAATGAGAACCATGTCTCTTTGTGCATATTCCTGTACTTGTACTCTCTTCCTCCAGTTATCAAATCATTGAATTCGTAGAAGTGTGAAAGGAGTTAGTCATCCTCATTCCTCTCACCACGAACCTCTTAGGGGATGGTGATTTCTTCTCCTCCGTCTTCTATTCCCAGTTTGGAATTCATATCACCCATTAAGATTTTAATGTCACTATTTGATGTCTTGTCCATTATTTTTTTCGTTATTTCCTGTAGAATTCCTCCTCATTGGTTCGGCATTGTTTGTTTGGGCCTAGCATTGGATTATTGTTACTTCCCTACCTTTTAATTCGAATCTTTCTGTCATTATCCTGAAGTAGATTGGTTTAGACTACATAGGTGTCTTCAGTGATGTTTCGTCGCGCAGGGATCGAACCCCGGACCATGTGCATGGTCTGCGAGAGTCCTAACCACTGTGCCACCGACGACAAATAACGATCGTGAGAGCCACTTAATGTGCTCGCGATTGTCGTCTGGGTGACTGAAGTGTATTACTGACTCTTCGGTTAACAATTTGTAGATTCCGCTTCCTTTCATAGTGGCTTCGCAGATTCCTGGCACTTTTGTGTCATGTTTTCTAATTTCATTTGCAATGTGAGGAGCCTTCCCAGCTTTGAATATCTTGCGAACATTTCCACATCCCTGCGTTTATCTTTGCTGTAATCGAGAGAATACACACGATGTCCCGAAGGCATTCATCAGCCCGCATCATTCTGTCTCTTCAATTCCAGTGAGGAATAAGTTTTATTTTATTTTTTTCTATCTTGAAGTCTCTGTAGTAATTTTGCTGACTTTCTGGTGTGGGGTAGCTAACCCATCGCCTCACCTTCCCTCTTTAACCAGATTTGGGACCGGCTGGAAAACAAGCGAGCTAATAAAATAGACGAGGTCGAAAAGGAAGCATGATTAATCCAGAATAAATTAGATAAGCCTAATATAAATTCTAAAGGGTTTTCTATAGTTGGTTTGTAAGGATTAGATTTGTTTTTACGAGTTGATCACGGATTGATGTCAGTTAGAGAACCATTGAAAACCAGCAGGGAGTACTGGACAGCTGTTTCATAAGCCTAGTTTGGAAATCATCGGTAGTACGCACCCACTGGGGTTCGAACCCACGACCTTCCGGTTACAAGGAAAGCTCTTATACTAATCAGCCACTGGGACCCAATTCAATGGCTCATGATGATGCTCGCTAGTGACTTGCTACAGGACGGAGTTTCCTGAACTTCTAGTGAGAAGTCGTGACCAGTGAGGTTCATTCAGATGTCACGTGTGAGGATGGATGTCCCACCGACGACATTGGTTGGGGTTGTACTAAATATCGAATTGGTAGAAGTTAGAATTCATGGGCTGGCCATTGAATCGGGTCCCAGTGGCTGAATGGTATACAAGTCAGCTTGCCTTGTAACCGGAAAATTCTTGATTCAAAAGACAGTGGATGCGTGCTGTCGATGATTCCCAAAGAGCTAGGGTGAAACAGTTGGCTGTCCAGTACTCCCTGGTTGGTTTTCAGTGGTTCTCTAACTGATATCAATCCGTGATCAACTCGTAAATGAAAGCTGAAGGGTTTTCTTTGCTGGTTACTGCATTATAAAATTGGTGGATTTATAATTGTAGAGCCTGAAGAAATTAGTGAAAACAACTGTTCATTTAAGTCATTCTCGTTCTGAGCATACAGCTGGTGGATATTTAAATTAATAACAATCAACCTAATTAAATAGTGCTTACTAATTACTGTAGTCATCAAAGTTGAAAAAAAGCTTGACTTAAAGTATTAGAAACGTTTAGAAAAGTGGAATGAATCCAATAAGTACTTGCAGTTTAGCTGAAAAGAAATCCTTTATAAATCCTCTTGACAGTCTACCGGGTTTAATCCTTCATGAAGCAGTCTATAACATGATGCTGAGATTAATATCAGGAGGTATACCTAAAAACAACTTTAGTTGCTAAGGTATCCTTCAAATACATTAATCTGTCCCCGAAGAATAACTAATGTCATGCGTCTCAACCTTCAGTGTTGATGCTGACAGAATTCTATCAGTCAAGTCTGTGATGTGGTTACCAAGCTAACTAACTCATCACTGCATACACTCTGAAGTGATATTAGATGGTTATTGGTAATCTGCAAGAAACTCTGAATCTGGGTTCCATGCTTGCCGACAGTCATTAGCATGGTGTATCTGGACCCTTCAAAGTAATGAATACCTCTTTCGGGGATTCAAACCTACATCACACTGCTACAGAGTATCAATGAGGTTACAACTGAGCTCGACTGGCTGTGGCCACTTACTATCCTCCGTAAACATAAATTGTTTTAGGGAGTGAACGAAATAAAAATGTAACAAATGAAACTGAAAAAAGATTTTAAGTGTATCAAGATCAAAACGTAATGTATTAGCTTTGGTAATGAGCAGACCCAGTTGCGTTAGAATACGCTAGAATATTGCGCAGTTTAAATACGGTGCATTATAAGCGTTTGATTGATTAACCGATTGATATTCAGTTAAATAATAATAATATAATGTTAATTATGTGCTCCTGTTTCTAACCATACTATCGATTTTCTGAAATATTAGTTCACTATATTGATAAAATCAGCACATTTTATCAGTTATGTATTTTTTTTATATATGCAGCGTAGTTATGCATTGATTGCTTGAAACAATTCAGATCAGATCATTTGTTGTCCTAAATTGTTTAACTGGATAATGGATAACATTGAAGTATACTGTGACTAGTGTACTTCAACATAACAGCCGAGAGATTCTGTTGTTACAGCCTAAACATTTATCTAGTATACTTATTCACTAGATTAAACATAATCTATAGATCTTTATCTTTCATTCAACACCATGTTAACCTCAGTTTAGAATTCGTCACGGAATAACATCAGTTAGAGAGAGAGAGAGCATTGAAAACCAGGAAGTACTGAATAGCTGTTTAGTCCTAGTTTGAGACTCTTCAAAAGTGCACACCCATGACCCTACCAGCGATTCGACCCGGGAATTTCAGATTTCGTTGACTATTTAGTCATTTGAACCGGAATTCAGTTAACTTGTGAATTCTAACTTTATCAACTCGTGACATAGTGCTAGCCTCACCAGTGTCTTCGATTAGCAACCACCTCACCTTGCTTGACATGGTGGACCCTGATAGCCACTACTTCTCAGTGAACACGCACTGCTAAAGAGTCCAAAAGTGGAGTGAAACAGCTCTACAGTGCTCCCCGGTTTTTAATAATCTTTATTATGTTGTTGATTCACTAAGAAATATTTAAATTAATTGGAATCCCTATAGATAAACCCAGAAACTAAATACATAATATTGGAAGAATTGTTGTTGTTGTTTCCTTTAATTCCTAGAGGAACATAGGGCTTCAGCCGTGCGTCTCCATTGCGTTCGGTTCTCTGCTAGAGTCTTCACCTGGCTCCAAGTCTGCCCACACGTTTTCATCTCCTCTTCACATGACCTCCTCCAAGTCACCCTTGTGACGACCAACTCGCCGCTTCCCTTTCGGGTTTCACTCGAGCAATGGCTTGTCTAGTGATGTCACTTGATGGTTTGATTTCTCAGAGTATGGCCAATCCATCTCCATTTCTTCCTGCTTATTTGTTGCACAATCGGTTCCTGGTTGGTTCGCTCATTGCCAGAGATCCCTGTTGCTTATCTTTTCTGGCCGGCCATCTGATCTTGAGTATTGAGCGAAGACAACTGTTGATGAAGGTCTGTAGTTTGTTTGAGATGCTCTTTATGACGCGCAGTGCAAGTCTCTGATCCGTATAGTAGCACTGACTGACTTCACATTGGAGTTGAAAATCCGGATCTTATTTTTCATGCTGAGTGCTGTTGACCTCCACACAGACTTGAGAGTAGTGAAAGCTTGGAAGAATTAGTTACTTTAAATTAAGCGGTGTAACTAAAGAGAGACACAGATAGCCAGAGAGTGTTCTCTGGCAGCAAATCAGACCCGAAGTCGCTAGAGTCAGTTAGAGTGAATTCCATTAGTACATCTATGATGAAACTGAAAAAAACAAAACTGGGATTTTGGATATCTGCGACTGACACTACTGATCGTCATCACTTCAGATAAAAAATATCTCCATTAGCTTTTACACAGTTGCGTGAGTTGGAGCAGAGTGCCTCGATTATTGTGAGGTACTTTCTCAGCATTCCACGGCCAAATGTTACCAGTAACATCTGTCACTCGACAAAGTTGAATGCTGCCTTCAAGTCAAGAAATATGTCAAGTGTTGGGTGCCAATAAAAATGCCTATATTTCAGAATCTGTCAGAGGATAAAGATACAATTCATACACCTTCTTCCTGGCTGATGATTTCAATATTATTTATGTCGATTTATATTGATTATGGGACTTAGTAGGGATTTGGATTTATTTAAATATATAAGATTTCGTCACGAACTAACTAACAACATATCAGAGATCACTGAGACATAGAGAGTCCTAAAGACCTGTTTCGTCCAAATGTGGGACTTATCAGCACTGCACACCAACTGAGAAGGCGGTGGAGTGAGTGGATGTTATTCAAAGCCAAAGTTGAAACTCAGTTATTCAGCTACTTCAATCAATTTATTTGTACAGCAAAAGAGACAGACAACACAGAGAAAGTGATATAAGATATAATCTCTCTCATGCATTAGAATTTACTGTTAATGGATAACTCAGCCTGCTTGAAGTCATTTGCTTTGGATAGATAATCGTTTTAGTTCAAGGCTATGAGCGACACAATTACTATGTGGTGGCTGATGACAGTAACCAGTCTTCTAGGCTGACGTAGGTGTAATGGGACTTGAACCTGTGAATTACTGGCTTGTGAGACACTTATCCACTCTTAACAAAGTAAACGAATACATTAGTAGATCCATTTCAACCTCTGTAATCAATTATTCTATCAAAGTTGTCGCTAGTGAGTGATCCGTTCATTGTGATAATTAACATTTATGTGGAACTAACGAATTAAAACTTAAAATCGATTTTACAGCTAATGATGGTCATATTAATACTATCTGTACATTTTTTTTCTTAAAATGCACTTGTAAAAGCATGAGTTAATGCATTGTATTGAGTTGCTTCGATGGAAGGAATTAGTTTTGAAGGTCGAATCTAATTTCCTATTAGTTAGTTAAGCTTATTCGGTATAACATACACAATGATTATACAGAGTTAATAACTGGATGACGTCTCGAGCACAATTTATTGCTCACGCTACTTCCTAACTTCCTCTATATAGCCTTACACCCTTTTGTATTTTATTGCAATTTCTCATGTATCCGGGACAGTTTCCACATCATTTTGATTGCATTCATTTCGGTGTTGATTCATTGAATAAAGATTCGTTACAGGATTTCATCATGAGCTGACATTGGTTAGAGAACCATTGGAAAACCTGCAGGGAGTACTGGATAGCTGTTTCGTCCTAGTTTGAGACTCTTCATCAGTACGCACCCACCGGGGTTCGAACCCAGGACCTTCTGGTTACAAGGCGAGCTCGTAGACCATTGAGCCAATGGGACCCGATCCAATGGCCCTATTCAAGTAGGTAGTTACCTGGGGTTCTAGTGGGAAGTTGTGACCAGTAGGGTGCAGCAGGTCGGGTGTGAGGACAAATACTCGCCGAAGACATTGGCTAGCGGTTGCGCTATATCGTGAATTGGCAGAAGTTAGAATTCATACACTGGCCATTGGATCGGGTCCCAGTGGCTTAATGGTCTACTAGCTCGCCGTGTGACCAGAAGGTCCTGTGTTCGAACCCCGATGGGTGCTGCTGAAGAGTCTCAAACTAGGGCGAAACAACTGTCCAGTACTCCCTGTTGGTTTTCCAATGGTTCTCTAACCAATGTCAGCTCATGATGAAATCCTGTAACCAATCAACCAAATCCCTACAAACCAATACTAGAATAAAGATTCGTTGAATAACCTCTCTCTATCTCCACTTGACTAAATTACTTAATATTACCTTTATTCTATCCCACTGTGTTATGTTTCACAGGCGGGTATACGTACAGGGATGGTTGAGCGTTTTCCAAGATTATTTAACTTAGACGTTCTAGATCCAGATCAGATAACCCAAATGTCAGTTAGGTTAAGAAAATTGCAATAAAAACAGGGGGTGGGTGGGTAAGACTATAAAAAACAATTCAGGAAGTCGTGAGAATATACTGATATGATTACGAGCAACAAATTCTTTCCGAAACGTCATCCAGTAATTAATATTGTATCACTGCGTGTTTTATTAAATAAACGTATCTAGTATGAAAGAGTATTTCTGTAAGTACTACTGCAACAACTTTATTGGAAGAGTGTAGAATGCCTGAGTAAAAGAAATGATAAAGACAACTAGCCAATGTGACGAGGAAATTAACAACTCATGTTAGGAAGTAAATACATGACTTAGATATGATGGAGAAGATTTGTAGTTCAAGTGGCTAGTATCGGTATATTTGTGTTCTCTGAGCTGGATGACTGAATTGTGAAGCTTTCATTGTTTTTCTGGATAACATTTGCAGCATCCAACCAGCTCATAGAATACAATTACACCAGCCAACATGAATTAAACAGTTTTGTGGGGGATTTAGCTCAATGGTGAAGCGTTGGTGTCGCATATTAGATATGACAGTGTCCTACTCTTGTCAGTCAGTTGTTCAATGGTAGAGTGCTCACCAACCACAGTCATGCCTGGAGCTCGATTCCCAACCAACTCTCTTCTAAACCTCACTTGGCTTATCAGCTGATAGAAGGAAGGTTTGGCGTGAGGCTAGCAACCCAACCCCATAAAAAGGAACGTCACTGCTAATGAAACTTCAAAGCTCTAGGTTGAAGCCCTTAAACAAAATAACAATACTATATGACACTTGCCTCAGGCGATTTGATTGTTTTTATTATTCTCTGAATAATCTTTTTTATCATATTATTCTGCGAAGCTGATTACATTTGACGTTGTTAGCATGTTCTTCAGAAATGCGTAGTTGAACACTACCCGGTATAGCTGATAAGAAGCGAGCATAGAATGATGAAGTCTTTCATTTGCGAAGATATTCTTCAGTTAGGTCGTTCAGCCCCACAAGATTTATCCACCATCGTCTCTAACTTATGTATAGCTGAAGGCCTAACTATACGTGAACAAAAATTTAAACTATGTATTCAAAATCGTTTTGTTAAATCTCTTTCTTTACCTTGTTCTGAGGAGAGTTCTTTTTTTAAGATTTGATTTTATCTCAAGAATTCACTTCACATCACTTCATCTTCGCCTTGTTTGTTGTTATCATCATAATTAATTTTTGACAACCCTTGAATTACTTGAAAATGTTTATAACCAAATCACTTGTTTAATAATCCTTTAAAAGTTTTGTAATTCATCCACCCTAACTTTTCCTCCCTAAAATATTCTGTTAGCCATCTTTATTCTTATCATGTGTGAATATTGACTGAGCAGTTTTCCAGTGTCAGTTAATGCCTTTCTCACCTAGTACAAATACGATTGACTACAGCTGTAGGCTTGAAAATGGAGTCGTTGAAAAGAAGCAGAAATTCTTCGCGCTTAACAAAACTCAGATTTTGCCTTATTAATAATGAAATTGAGCCTGATTTATCACTACAGGAAATGATGTCATCAAATGCGTTTAGTTTGTCAGAGTAACTGCTGACTAGAGTTATTATCAGTCTACTGAAATATTTTTATAGTCGCACAAAAAAAATAATAACCATTGTTCCTTCCATACGCCTCCTGTTTGCCTTCCTCAATTTCTTAACATTACTCCTACCAAGTTTCCTTATCGACCACTTGGTTATGCGTTATCACACATTGAAAATATCTGAACACCTTCTGACGTACAAGAATGATTTCTGCTTTCAGCATACACATTTTACACTTAACTCTGATTCAATGTTAACACAATACACAATGCCTAACAGGTTAAATATTCATCAAATATATATATATGCCTACATAATATCAAAATATCATTTCGCGTTGAACATTGAATGTGTTGTTTAAAACACTGGCCTAAGAGTTTTACTTTTATTTTCTTTTCCTAATCTTAACCTTTCAAATAGTTTATTCTACACTAGGGAATAAGTGAATTTATGTATTAAAAAAACCGCTTCCACATAATATTTTAATTTCACATTATTTTAGTATAAATTCTAATATACTTTCGAATGAGTAACAGAAAGCTGTTTAACATAACATAAAATTATAATAACGCGATAAGTACTTACGAGCATAATAGGTGTTATTGAAGAAATTAAAGAAAGTGTTTAGATAAATGATATCAACCGGAAATTATTATTATTATTGTAATGTTAGTACAACAGGTTTTGAGTAACATATTCATATTCATAGTCCCGGAACTACAGGCATTGTGTTTTCCTTTGACTCAACTTTTTTCTTTTTTGTTTTTTCTTTTTTCTCTGACTTATCCACTTGTTTACTTTGATTTTTCGAAGTTTCCTTTGTATTCTTTTCATCCTCATTTCGAACATTAAAACGAGCATGAGTCCCCTTAGCTTCATAATTACCTGTTTTTCTATGTCTACGTTCTTCAAGTACTTTTCCATTAATATCGAATCTATTATCAACAATTTTCTTCGAATATCTCTTTTCTCTTCCATATGTTTTAAACTTTGATTTAGTAGGCCTTCTTCTACCATATCTGTCAAAAGTACCTTCAATACTATACTTAGTGCCTTCAGATGATATAGTCCCATAACGACCAATACCACGGGAACGAAATTTGCCTTCTGCTCTAAGTTTTCCAGCATCTTTTGTTTTATATGTTGATTCAGATTTTCCTGAAATAAAGTATGTTTCAACATCCCTATCATCATCTGCAGATTGATGTGTAGTTTTTGATGTTCGCTTTTCTGAAGAATCTTCGTCAAATGACTTCTCAGTTTGTTTAGTTTGATCAGTTTTCTTACTTTCCGATTTTGTTGTTATTTCCTTTGGTTGATGTGGTGGTATTATTGCTACTCCTGTTCCTGGTGGTAGTTCTTCTTCTGCTATGCGTTGTGGGGCTGCAGCTTTCACTAAGCTTAGGAAGAGTATCAAACAAACAAGGCATATTTTAATATTCATTGTGTTTTCTTGAAATTAAATTAAGATTTCGTTTTATGTATATGTATATATATATACATATATAGTGAAAGGACGAAGTAAATTTTGCAGTTATAAAAACGTAAAAACAATACCCTTGATAAGAATAATATTTTCAGTGCATTCAGTGCAAATAAAACGTCAATAGATTGAATTGTTGCCTTCTCTGAACTCTGCGTAAAATTAATTGATACGCATATAGTTTAATGAATTAATTAATTCGCATTTTAAGTTATCCATGTCTAGAAAATAATGATACATAAGTAAAGATTAAAGAAGATTCTGCAAACAATGTCAAAATTTATAAGTAGAGCTATATACTACTGACTGACTGAAATGAGTAGTTCTACACTATTGACATCAACTTTTATATTTTTATATATTTTTTTCCTTCACGTTCCCAGTGGAACATAGGGCTCCAAGCTAGAGACTTGAAGTTTCTGTAGCAGTGTTAATTTTTACAGGATGAAGTTACTAGCCTCATGTCCAACCTTTCCTCTTTACCAGTCTCACTACTGGCTTAGCGAGGTAAAGGAGTGCGTCGGCCGGGGATCAAACCCTGGACCATATGCATGGTCGGCGAGCATCCTAACCACTGTGCCACCGACGCACTTTCAAGCCAGCTTCTCGACCGGGAATCGAACCCAGGCCTTCCATGTGACAGGCGGAGATACTCACCACTATACATTGACATCAACTACTAGCACTTGATATAGACAGCCAGCCAGATCATAGTGACCTTAACACAGGACAGCTGTTTCACTCGTTTGGGGCTCGTTTCATCATGAGTGTGTACTCAGCTGTTTTGACTCAGTTGAGAGAACCGAATCATTTCAAACTATCGGAATTCCGGGTAGCCGTTCTGGCGAACTGTGCTACTTACATGAATCAAATCGGTATTTTGCAAATTAAAATTTTTAGCAGTTCGACGAGGTGGGATTTCACCACAGTTTCCTTTGCTGCCCTGGAATTATTCAAATCACAGTGTGTGATCTGCTTGATACTATAAATTTTGAAACAAGAAAGCAAGCACAGGGGTGTAAACCGATAAACTACTGATTGATTGAGAAGAGTAGCTGTACACTAATCATATCGACCAGTAGTGGTGTGAATAAGTTACACAGTCTTCTTTGAACATACGTTGCTGAAAGTGACGTTGAGCTATAGACAGTAAGCATAAGCGATAAAATGAGGATATCAGTTAGAGAACCATTGAAAACCAGCACTGGAGTACTGGACAGCTGTTTCATCCTAGCTCTTTGGGAATCAATGGCAGCACGCACCCACTGGGGCTTGAACCCAAGACCTTCCGGTTACAAGGCAAGCTCGTATGCCATTCAATGGTCCATGAATTCTGGCTTCTACCAATTCGTGATTTAGTGCGAACCCAACCATTGTCGTTGATGGGACACATCCATCCTCATACGTGACATCTGGATGGACCTCACTGGTCACGACTTCTCACTAGAACTGACTCCAGGAAACTCTATCCTGTAGCAAGTCACTAGCGAGCATCAGATTGATTTTCTTTAGTTTGGTTGGTAAGGGTTAGTTATGTTTTTACGAGTTGATCGCGGACTGATATCAGTTAGAGAACCATTGGAAACCAGGGAGTACTGGGTTCCAATCCCAGTGGGTGCGTACTGCCGATGATTTCCAAACTAGGATGAAATAGCAGCTGTCCAGTACTCCCTGGTTTTCAATGGTTCTCTAACTGATATCAGTCCGTGATCAACTCGTAAAAGGATAACTAACCCTTACAAACCAAAATATAGAAAATGAGGATAACTGTTTATAGTATCATTAGACAAATGAGAGGGCGAGTCAAAAGTTCAGATTTAGTTTAGAAACAAGGATTGACTACAGACAAGAGAGAAGATTGAATAAAAGAGTAAATTCATATGCAGTATGCTGGGAAATTCACGAGGGTGTGAGTGAAAATTGAAAATAAATTGAGAACACAAAGAAACAAGCAGGAAAATTCGTAATTGGTTAGTGATTTCAACTCAGTGAGGGAAAATCAAAATCAAGTGAAATGTTATACAACAGAACCACACACACACAAATAAAACACGATTAAAGCAGTTATAGTTAGCAGGGTAGTCGGAGACTTGTCATAATACCTTTCTGTATACAGAAGTTGGGTTGAAATCTTGTGACAGCTGTGACTTCCAAGAAGCGAAGTAACCTAGGTTTTCTTTGTGTATTGATTACTTAGAAACTTTGACCGATTTCCATAGTCCCATGTCATCAGGTGTCTGGCGATTGCTCTTCAGAAAATTCTGCTCTCCTTCATACGAAAACTTTTGGGGATGTGCTCTGAAAATCTGGAAAGGCAAATCATGTGTTGATCCTTTTGTGACCCCACGAACCACCGTCGAAAAGACCATAGAATGACGGTCGAACCACTACTTAAACTTCAGCCACTCAGAAAAGACCTTCGAAGGCATTGACTGTGAAGTCATTCGGAAACTACTGTGACACTACGAATTGCTCCAAACCTTTATCAACTTCATTCAGCAGATAGACGGCAGCGGTATATATCGTATTCAGCAAAGCCTTTAAAGTGAAGATAAGAGTAAGACAAAACTGGTTACTATCATCAATGATATTCTTCATTGTGGTGGACTGGATCATATGGTATATAACAATGAGAACGAAACGACTGGAATACGTTAGACCGATGGGTAGACACTGGAATCTCTGGACTTTGTGATTGACGTTTACCTAATGTCACACAAACTCAAAGGTCTACAAGCAGAAACCAACAATTTGCCAGAAGAAGTAGTCAGTGAAGACAGGACTTCAAGTGAACAGACGGAAAATGAAGGTAATGAAGGTACCTAACCGTCAACAAAAACAAGCACTAATCACTAAAAAATGAAAGAAATTTGGACAACGTCAATGCTCTCAATCATCTAGACGTCATGTTTTCAGTTACAGGCGACACGGATGGTGATGTTAAAGGCAAGGCAAACCTTCGTCACTCTGAAATCGGTATGGAAATCTGCCGTAATAAGCATGAAGAAAGATTCAGACTTTAAGCGCTAATGTTCTTTCTTCTTGTATATGGTTCAAAGACTTGGCAAATGCATCGCGCAAAGCATTTTCAACAGGCTGCAGAGTTTTATAAACAGCTGCCCACTCTCATTACTGAAAGTCAGACGTTCAGAAAAGTTGAGAAACATGGGACTCTGGGAACGTTTGCCCAATAAATTTGCCGAAGGAAGAAGAGATACGATGGGTACACGCTGAGAAGACCGTCAAGTGGAACCCGAACAGGAAACAACCAGTTGGACATGGGTCTAGAAGTGACATGGATGAGATCGAGTTGGGAGAAGATGAGAGCTTATGGCAAATTGTGCAGCTAGCTAAAGAGAAGCGCGAAGAACAGGACGAAGTGGAGGTGTGCTGATGAAGCTATATGTTGTACTCGAAAACCAATGGGATAATAATTAAAATAATCAGAAAATCTAGTGGACACTCTCGTCTCAGTAGTTCCTATGTTCTTGCTAATTCAAATGCAAGTGAATTGGTAGTTGCAGTTGTAGTTGACATCAGCCGAATACTTAATTATTCTCGACTGACCTAGCCAGCATACCGTGTCGTAAAGCGGAATTACTTTAGCGACGAAAAATGTTTCCTTCACTGCACTTCTGATTCATTTTTCGATTCTTGTGGATACTTCTACCCTTTGTACGCCTGAAATATAATAACTGGTCTCTGGTCAATTGTTGCGGCTTTCGGTCTATACCGAATGTTCGTTTTTTGTTTAAGCTGACCAATGGAGGCGGTTGTATGAAATTAAAACAAACATAGATGTTATCAGGTTTTATTCTCCTCTAGGAACACCAACAACAATAAGGATAACTAGGGATCCTCTGTTAGAGTTCAAAATTGGTGTAGTTAAATTGGCATATTAATGCACAGTTTACCAGTTTACAGACTTCCGGATGAAATTTCAGCACAGTTTCATTTCGAATCTCGACATTTTTCAGATCGCAAAATATATGTGGTCTGCTTTGTATTGCAAATGGCAATCATGAGAGCAAGCATGCTAACATGATCTACTGAGTGATATCAGTAGTTGGGAACCAATAACATCAGCTAGTAGTGCTTGCTGGCCAGCCAGTTTCAGGTGATCTAAACACCAGATTATCTATCGTTTTGCTCGTTTGCAGTTGAGCTAACCAGCAGTGTACCTTATTTGACTGAGCTTAAATATCCGAATCAGTTGAAACCACCCAACTTCTAGATAGCTACTTGAGCGAACCGATGGGCAATATGCAAATTATCTCGTGAAATTATTCATATATGTGTAAAACTTGGGCACCGTAGTAGTGAGTAATTCCATATTACTTTGTTCATTAGACATATAACACAGTGAAACTAATTAGTACCAAGGAAAATCTAAGACAGGAAGTGAGGCATATAAGAGAAGTTTCGAAACTCAATAATTATCCTGACACATTAGTCAGAAAGTATGTAGGGAAATGTAAAAATAAAATTAATAATGATAGTAGTGATAGTGATAATAATAAAAGTAATAATAATGACGACATGTATGTCAAACATGCACAGAATAATTACAACAGCAAACAATAGGGAACTTAAATCATGATTAGTACTTCTATACAAAGAAGGAAACTCGGAAACCATACGCAGAATTCTTAACAAGGCAGGAATAAAAGTGGCTGGCATTCAAACCCACAAACTCAATTAGAAACAAGCTTTGTTGGTTAAAGGATCCTGTGGAGCTTTTAAAACAAAACAATTTAGTTTAACTAATACCCTGCTGGAATGATTGTCGGGTCGAATACATAGGTCAAAGTAGTAGAACAGGGTCAGTCAGAACACAAAAACTTAGCAAAATCTAGATTGGTTGACCCGAATAAAATAAGAAACCGGGAGAATAGTTCAGCTATGGAACTCACTACATGCAGTTACGCACAACTATACAATAGGATGGGATAAGATGACAGTTTTAAAATCTAATGTCTTAGGGTCGAGGGAGAGACTGATAAAGAAAGCTTTGTTTATCGAATCAACTGCAAACAAGTGAGGTGGGATATAAGTATAAAACTTGGGTACTGTGGTAGAGCATAACTCCATTATGGATAAGATTTTATTTTGAAAAATCACACAGTGTTGTACAGTAATATTTACTGATGACGTTTCGAGCACAAACTATTGCTTATAGTCATATCAAGTTGATTTGATATGATATGATTATGAGCAATAATTTGTGCCTGAAACGTCATCATTTAATATTACTGTGTAACACTGTGTGACTTATTAAAATAAAATCTTATCTATAATGGAGGTTCTCTTTCTGTTTTCCATCTTTACTTCGATTCATCCTCCGCTGTCATCCACGTTACTTAGAGAGTCATTCCTTGTCCTGCCTCTCCTCTCTTCCGAAAACATCTATACACTTTTCCTTAGCAATAACTTTCAGAGACTTTTAATGTTTCTCCACACAGGTTTCCTCGATTTTGCTAAGTGGTGCCTCCGACTTTGCTCTGATGGCTGCAGTCCTTAACAGTTTCATGCTTAAGTTTCTGTTCGTTTAGCATGAACTGCCTTCTGCCTCCAATTTCTCCTCAGGCTTTCAAACCAAACTTGAAAGCTTCTGGCACGAGATGGCCATCTTGGCCTCCATCTGATCTTAATTTTGATCTTGTGTCCAGTAGGCTGCCTCTCCAGTTTCTTAGGGCTCAGGTGAAGTCTACGTGATTTTTGATGTGTCATTGTTTCGGAACCAATGTCACCTACGTAGCTGTGAAGGAAGAAGTAAAAACGAGTACTGGAAAGTCCAAATACTCTTTTACAAAACCGTGGTAGGTAAAGTGAAACAGTATAATAGATAAAAGAGACCACAGAACTTCGATGAAGCCGGTGAGAAACAGTTGACAAAACTATTTCGAAAGAGGCAAAAAACTACTGCACTGGCCCTCAGTAGAGACTATAAACTCATGAATTTGTACCATTACCTTTCCTAAATCTTCTGACATTCAGTTTATTTGATGTTGATGCTATTGAGCTGTATAATCTATCAATATTATTGATTCGATGTTATTTAAACATTAATGTCGTTCATAAGACTAATTCATTCATTCATTATAATGTATATATAATTGTAGAAACTGATGATGAATTTATCGAAAAGAGTTCTCTTTATTCCGTGTCTATTCTTTTGAAAAACAGAAGAACCGACGGCGTGATCATATCTAGTTTATAAATTGGGCCTCTTTGTACGGAGGGAAATAGTGGTCACTTTGAATCTAGCTGTGAATATTTATCACTTACAGAACGTTATTTTCATCATCCAAAACCAATTTCTTTCAGCACCATTATCTCTACTTGTTTCACTATCATTCAGTTTGCAACTCTTGATATTCTCAAGTTCTTTCTCTGATAACTAATTATGTATTGAAGGGATGTAACCGAGAAGTAGCACATTATCTTCTTAGTTTGAAACCTCTTATAGTCCCTTTCCTCTTATATGTCTGAACATGGCCAGGAAAGAATTCACACCTGTCGTTTTGTATGATTGATTCAATGCAGTTTATTCACTTATCAGTCACATATCTCCCATTGCATCTTTAGTTTTTTTATTCCTTCACGTTCCCAGTGGAACATAGGACTTCAAGCTAGTGGCTTGAAGTTTCTGTAGCAGTATTTATTTCTACAGGATGGGGTTGCTAGACTCATGCCGAACCTTTCCTCCTTACCAGCTTTATTTCTGGTTTGTCGAGGCAAAGGAGTGCGTCGGTGGTCGGGGATCGAACCCCGGACCATGTGCATGGTCGGCTAGCGTCCTAACCGCTGTACCACCTACGCATGTATTTAAGTAGTATATGCATATCACTTTATGTAGAGTATCTAGTTGAAGAGTCTCACCAAAACTTGGTGAGTTCATTAAATCCTGTTTTATTAACATTTGTTGCTTGTTTTGAAAATATAATAATTCTGTTTGGGTAGCACCTCAGTGCTTACACTTAAACTTTATAATCTTAGTTTAGTATTTTTGTGAAATTCTAATTTTAATAAAAGTAAGTACAGCTAGCAAGGGAAGAACACTGCTCACTTTCTTATTAAGTCAATCATGTTACACTTGTCAGCCTATATGTTCTTTGAAAAACACCTATGTTTGATTTATCCCAGCAAAACTAGCTTTCAATTTGTGAAACAAAAAGCAAGTCATATTTCTTCTGTGCTGTAAAGTTTCTGTAGCTATTGGATTGATATCAGTAAAAAGTTTGAGCATTGTGGATTAGATCAAATAAAGTATAATTATATTTTAATAGTTTACACACAATGATAAGTTTTGTTATTGGTAATTTTGCTCGAAATATTACCAATAACAAAACTTATCATTGTGTATAAACTATTAAAATATAATTATACTCTATTGGATTGATTTACTGAGGTTGGGGTGGCTAACCTTACGCCCAACCTTCCTTCATTTACCGGACTTAGCACCCGCTAGTCGAGTAGTGCGTAGTAATCACAGGAAAAAAGTAACCACAAAGTTCGGTTCTTTGACTGTGTCTATCTAAATAAAATGCTTAGAATGTGATGCAGTATGTGTCGGACACATCTAATGGGAAACAAAGGTCAGAAAAGAAACGAAACACGGTGGAGTTGTCTTTGACTGCTAAAAATCCATTGTAACCAAACATGGAACAAATCCAGTGTCACTAGAACAGCCCGAAAAATCATCAGCCATAGTTCTACACTTGGTGCAATTAGGCTACAAGATTTTATTTCAGTAATACTGAAATCACTGAGGAAAATTCCAGAAATTACAAGGAATGTCTCATATCTGAAACACTTCATACTAAATGGAATTCAGATTGTCTGAATGGGAATTGAAAATTATGACAGTACTGGATCCAACATTCCGCTGCTGCATTAAAGTGAAAAGATCAACACAAATGGGATAATCATTTCTTATTATGTAAGCGCATATTGCTTTTTCCAAATTACACATAAATCACTCAGTTCAATTTTAGATTTTCCCGTCGATTGATTCGACAGAAGTGCTCGGACTGGCCATTGAGAGCAGAAGACATGAAAAGATTAGCTGTCTTTGATCATAGGTGTCTGCATTCCATCTCCCTTGTGAAATGGTATAGTAAGGTGAGCAATATTGAAGTTAGGTGTTGAGTGCTAGGTAAGGAGGGGAAATCAATAGACGAGACTGTGAAATTGCATCGATTGAGATGGTTAGGACATGTGTTACGCATGCCTAATCATCTGTCGCCTTCCTCGACGGGCAATGTTAGCTGACATAGAGTAAGGCTGTAAAAGAGCTAGCGGTGGTCAAACCAAAACATGGCACCAGTCAATGAAATCTACAACAAATAGTTTAAGCCAATCACGTAGGGAGGTGTAGACTTCGTGGTTGGGGTCCTCGGGACGGTAAAAACCAATGATTGGAAACAATTGGTGACATGGCTCAAAGTGATCGTTCTCAATGGCGCAGATGCATCCACTCCTTGTGACTTATGATTTCCAATTAAACTGTTTTATTCTCCGTTATTACTATTCCTTTGTCTCACACCTCTGTTTACTGTCTATATTATGCATTTCTCCTACTTTGTTCTCTTGCTTTGTGTGCAACACGGAGTGTGGCGACTTGAAGTGCCGCACATATGTGCAAAGTTCTATGTCGAAAACCGACCGACTGACTGACCGCTCGGTCTCAAGTGGATGCTTCGACGACGTCTGAACATGTGATTCGAAGTTAACTGGTGGATGGTTACTAAGGGGTACATCCGGATGACGAGTTCTAAATAGGACGAAATGCGCATCCTGGATTTCACTGCTAGTCACCATCCACCAACTAACTTTCATAAATAAATCAATTTGTTTTCAGTTAATTTTTGTTTCGCAATAATTGATCATGCTGTATCTAAGTGCTCGATCACTGTTAACCTACCTACTCCAAGTACGGACGCTTCAACGATGTCTAAGGACTATGCTTATTAAATCGGGAAATTTGCAAATGGACTGTCATGTTAATCATTCTGTCCACTTGACAACCTAAAAATTAAGTCGCGCTAGAGAAGTATGATTAGCTAATGTTTGTAATAATGAGAGTCATTTACCCAATGACCAAATTTTTTCAAACTATTAACTGTGAACTTTGTTTGCAAATATATGTGCGTAATAAATTTACTTACTGTTTCATACTACGCATCAGTTTATCTCATATCGTAAAACGCAGTTACCGAACTTTAAGTGTTAATGTTTTTTTCCTAATATTGATGTTTAGTTTGTTTCTTACTGAGTATTTCTCAGCAAAGTTTTTCTATTACTTCAATTACGCACACACATGCTGGAAGCTTATTATATGGTCTGGTTTCACATAATATATGTGCTTTTCAAGTATTGGTTTGTAGGGATTCGGTTGATTGGACAGGATTACATCATGAGCTTACATTGGTTAAAGAACCATTGGAAAACCTGGGAGTACTGAACAGCAGTTTCGTTCTAGTTTGGGACTCTTCAGCAATACGCGCCCACCGGGGTTCGGAACCGGGACCTTCTGGCTACATGGCCAGCGAGCTCGTAGACCATGAAGCCACTGGGACCCGATCCAATGGCCAGTGCATGAATTCTAACTTCTGCCAATTCACGGTATAGCGCAATCGCTAGCCAATGTCTTCGGCGAGTATTTGTCCTCACACCTGACCTACTGCACCCTACTGGTCACGACTTCCCACTAGAACCTCAGGTAACTACCTACCTGAATAAGCCCAGTCGCCAGTAAGCATCTCATTGATATTCAAGCATTGGTTTGTAAGGATTTGATTGATTGGTTACAGGATTTCATCATGAGCTGACATTGGTTAGAGAACCATTGGAAAACCTGCAGGGAGTACTGGATCAGTAGGATGCAGCAGGTCGGGTGTGAGGACAAATACTCACCGAAGACATTGGCTAGCGGTTGCACTACACTGTGAATTGGTAGAAGTTAGAATTCATGCACTGGCCATTGGATCGGGTCCCAGTGGCTCAATGATCTACAAGCTCGCCAGCCTTGTAACCAGAAAGTCCTGGGTGCGTACTGATGAAGAGTCTCAAACTAGGACGAAACAGCTGTCCAGTACTCCCAGCTTCTTTTCCAATGGTTCTCTAACCAATGACAGCTCATTATGAAATCCTGTAACATATGTGCTTTTCGTTAGAATAAGACCATATACTACTGATTGCTGGAAATGAGTAGTTACAAGTCACTCACATCACCCAGTAGTGCTTGCTAGCCTGTCAACTAGACCGAAGTGATTTAAACAACGAACAGACTTTCGCCCCTTTGTGGCAGACCTCATCAGCCACATACACACAGTTTGATTCAGCTGAGAGAGCAGAACCATTTCAAACTATCTGATTTCTTTTTTAGCTACTCAAACAAACTCGTGTTACTATAAATCAAATTCTTAATGTGTAAATTTACACAATCCCAGGAGGTGAAACTTTAGCACACAGTTTTCTCTATAATCCCGAAGTTATTCACATCACAGTATATGATCAGACTGTGAATCTGACTCAAACTATACTGATAACTTTTATTCACAAGACAGTTTAATTGCTGTAGAAAGAAATTTACATGGGAAAATCACATGGACAGGTTGATATACACTCATTTCTATTATTTCATTGCTTTCTAGAGCAAACAAAATTTAGTAGTGTCACTCAGCTACAGAGTCACACCTGTATGTTCAGAAGATGTGATTTAGGATGTACGTGAGAATCTGGTTCAGCGATAGAATGTCCACTAGTCACTCGGCATATCTTGAATTTACTTCTAGACAAATCATTCCTAGACCTCTCGTAGTTTGTTTGCTAGTCAGTATTAGGCGTACAGAAAGGGTTAGGCTGAGTGTTACACTAGAAACCCCATTCTATAAAATCAGCACCACTGCTACTAAAATTTCAAATCTCAAAGTCCTATTTCCTACTCACAGGACAAGAAATACCCAAAAATTTATTTCACATGAAAGAGAAAACCTTATGACAAGCCAGATTAAGGACAGTCCTTGTGAGGTGATAGATATGTGTTGATAAAGTGCGCCACCAAGTACGTGGCTTGGGTATCGGTTTTCTCGGCGACTGCATCCAACCATCCAATGCCAAATGAATACGACTTTATAAGGCATGTGTAGTGTACAGTATGCCTTTATACTGCATAAATACATTCTGTAACACGCTCTTGAGTACATTAACAAAAATAGCTTGTTTTCTGAAGTGGTATTATCAAATATCTAATAAAACCTTGCTAATTTTGAAACACACAGAGTTTCTGTAGTCCCACATAATCGGGGTTATACTTTAAGGGTAAAAGAAATAGACGCAGCGATTCATTTTTGAAGTGAAATACTGCCATGCTGCATAGTATCGACAAGTCATTAATCTGAGCTTAAATAACACTCTAGTGCTTTGAATAAATTACCAACGTATGGAGGGTTGATCTTTCATTTTTTTCATGACTACTTATTTGCTAACAGATAATCTAGATTTGAAAATGTCATTTCATTTATTAGGATGTCACTTAATATGGTGCTGTATCGTTGATTTACGAGAACTGAACAACAGCATGCATCCACTTCACCCTCAGCTTTCACCTTGCATCTCCTCAGGTAGAACAAGAAGTAACTTCAGAAAACTGTATGCTCGCACGTCTAAGTATAAAAATTCTATGATACCATACTTGGCACGTATTTTATGTGATGAAAATAGTGTCAGGCAAGAATTGACTAACCTTTTTTCATCTAGTAAATAAACAATCTCCTCCATCCATCTTTATATACCTTCAAGTTTTACTTTTATTATTTCTATTATATTTATGGTCCTGTTGCTTCTTTGTTTTACTTTCATAATTGCAAACACCAACTTATCTCTATGACTGCTGTAATCTTTGTTTTTCCCCTCACCATATCATGTAAAGAGAACATTATATTCAATATTTTTAATCATGCAAGGATTTGTATACCGCATCGACAATACTGTGTGAAACAAGCCCACGGCAATTTCCACTTGTATTATTATCATTACCTTAGCTGCTATCATTATTATTATTTCCATTTTATATGCTGCATGTTTTTGACATTACCCCTATTGTAAATGTGGAAAACTTTCTGTGTGATTAATTTTATTTATAATTTGAGGAAATTAGATGCAATATTGTGATTAATGCTGAAAATTCCATTCTGTATCACAAGTACTGTTTTTGGAATAAAGTAAATCATTATTATTATTATTAGTTTTGCAGAAATATTTATGTACCCTATGAATCTACTGCATATAAAGGTATTTTATTCCGACTGGCGGAAATTTCCATCTTACTAATTTTAAACTTCTCCGGCTGACGTACTGCTCAACCTCACCTAACTGGTATTAAGACTGGTGAAGAGGGTGGGGTTAAGCGTGAGGCCAGTGACACTATCCCGAAAAAAACAATATCATCTCCTGTGAAACACCAAAAGCCTGAAGCTTGAAGTCCTATGTTCCAAAAGAATGTTCCACAAAAGAATTAAAAAAAGAAAGTTCAGACCTTGATTATTAAACTTTTATGAGTGGAAGAACATTGTGGATTTTACACTGGAAATTAATTCTCTAACGAGTGTGCTTATTAGGTATATAACATAGTTAAACGATAGACGCCTTTGAGGAGTATTTTCAATTGCAGGTTTCACTTATGTTCAGATTGAGACGGTGAATGGAAGTATGAAAGTTGTATGTCTTGATATACTTAGGAAAGGTGATATGTAAACCTAAACAGTAGATATATTTGATCACTAGTAAGAACCTGACTGAGCTTATTACAACTGATATACTAAGACAAACTTAAATCTTGAAGTTTGATATTAGCGCCTTATTTTCCAAACAGTAATGCTATACGGAACTGTAATATTCAAGCTTATTTAGCAACACCAATTAGAGATCAGTTATACAGTTATCCTTTTAAGCAACAAGATACTCTTCAGAGGACTAGCCAGCAACCTTTAACCCAAGAAACCTACAGAAGAATACAGTGATGGTTTGAAAATACTCTGAGGAGGCCTCTAAGTGACACAATGTACTAGGCCTTCGAATAGAACCTGAATGGGAAGCTAAGAGTTAGATATCAAGTGCGGAGGAAACGGAGACATGTGGACATTTGTACAGCCAGCTAAAATAGCCGGTGGATAACCGACTGGGATGCAGATTTGCCTCCCAAGACCTATGTTCCACTCAGGATACGGGAAACGAATAAAAATTCTAATAGTTGTTATTCGGCGTAAATAGCTGTAAACAAACTATGCATGGTGTTACTCAGCAAAGTCATTAGGAAACGACAATTAAACCTCTAAAAGAATATTTATTAAACAGTTTATTTAACTGACACAGGGTAAACAAAGTAATTCTTTTCATTAGGTATATAAAAACGAACAGTGCAAAGTTGACGTTTGAAGATTAGAAATCAATCTTGATTCGGTTGCCTGAATTAAGTTGTTGCTCGAATGCAGATAGATGTCAGTCTAGGTTTTAGATCACCTCATTCCACCTAGTCAGTCAGCCTGAGGAATAACAGACAATGAATGCGTCTGTGCTAATGACGGCGATTTTTGGGCCATCTTATCAAGAGTCGCAAGCCGTTTGATCTTACCGTCTCGACGATACCAGCCAGACAGTTTATACCACCCTAAGTGGATCAATCAATAGTCTAGAGCTTGGTGGACTGACGCCACATTTCGGTTTCTCAACTCCAAACCCTTTCTTCAACCTGCCTATAAGTCAGCTATGTTTGTACGAAGAGCAACGCGATGGTGAAGCCCACTTAACATGTATTCTCGCCATCTGATACAACTACCCAACCTCTTCGATTAACCCTCCTTCACAATATCATACTATTTAGAAGTGTAAATAGAATGTAAACATCTATGCTCGAAGACGACTAGCCCCGCTCATTGTTTTTCACTTTCAACAGCCGACCTGACGTGTACAATGAAAAAAAATGTATGAAAAACCTATATAAGTATACATCCACCTGATCTAAACCCTGATGAGTGCATTCTGCTGAAGATCCTTAAGCTAAAAAAAGGAAACAGCTTTCCAGTACTTCCCGGTTTTCACAAGGTTCTCTAACTAATATATTAGTCCACAGTCAAACTTAAAATAACTGAGTAGAATCCATGAAATAACACAAATGAAATCAGTATAAGGTTCTTTTTGTTTTTAATTTTTTAACAATATTAATGTTTGAAAGAAAAGAAATGTTGAATAGAGCTTACATTTGAAATAAAGATAAGCGAAGAAACAGTGTTGTAACTCTTACGTAAATATTACACATTTAGATATACTTCAACAGAATATTATTTCATTGCTGTGTAAAAGTAAATGTAAAAAAGGAGTGATTAATGGAAAGGTTAATAGTGAATGGCAAATTCTGTAACACACCTATGTATGATTTCAAATACATCATATATTTGTATATTAATTACATCAGGTTGTGTTTATTACTACTTACGGTGCCATTTTATGTCTCTTTATGTCCTTTTTTAATTTATATATATGTTTATAATCTCTTCACACAGAATTTTTAGACCATTTAAATTGTTGACTGCTACCGAGATTTCCAGATTTCGACGCCTCACTTCCTTTTTCTTTGAGTATACTTCTAGACTGTTTATTCGCCTTCTTCACTTGTTCGTTCATTTCGTCTTCACTGCGTACATTTGCATTAATATGCCTACTGTTACTTTCACCAGAACCAGTACCCAAATGTCTTCGTTCTTCAAATATATTCCCATAAATATCGAAATACTTATTAAGAAATCGTTTTGAATAGGCCTTCCTTTTACCACGATTTTTAAACTTTGATTTTTTAATTTGACGTTTTCCATATTTATCATAGGAACCTTTTAATCGAAAACTAGATGATTTCACTGATAAACTATCATAATCTCCTCTGCCGGTTTTCTTAACCTTTCCATTCACTGTTATATTCCCTTTGCCTTTTTGTACATACTTGTTTTGAAAACCTTCAGTATCCAAGAAAAATTCAAAGTCTCGTTCATCATCTCTTTGTCCATTTTTAGAGGTTTTCCTTTCTGTACCCATGAAATCATGTCTCTCGTCCACGTCTTTACGTGTAGTATTTCTCTGGATATCTGTTTCACTTTCTTGGGTAACCGCTGAAACATGCGGAAAGCATACTGATAATAATAGTAACAATAATAATAAATATATGAAAGATTTAGTTATCATATTGTGTTTTTTCGTTGTCAAGTATTAAAACTTTGATATTTAAGCATTTTTTTGATTTTTTAGTTTTTTATATATATATACTTTTTAAATTGAATTGAATTGAATTGAAGAAATGACTTTTCTTTTAATGTTCGCAATTCGCCTTATGAAAATTGCACTTGATTATATTAATTTTTATTGATTTTGTCATATTGTTATTCTTCTACGCTGAGTGTTTGGGTAAACAACGCAGTGACTTCTCAAGTGAAGAGAGAAAAAATAATAAAATGAAATGAAAATTTAAAATAAGCACAATTATGAAACAGAAGCAGTTTTTGAGTATGTCTGGTGGTCTGTGGTAAAAACTGCTTGATGAAATTTAAGATGTATCTTCTGACAGTGCATTTTGCCATCTGTCTGTACTCATCTAAGTTAAAGAATACGCTAAGCTTCTTTATTTTTTTCCTTCACATTCCTCAGTGAAACATAAGGCTTCAAGCTAGTGCCTTGAAGTTTTAATAGCAATGTTTATTTTACAGGATGGGGCTGCTAGCCTCATGCCCAACCTTTCCTCTTCACCGGCATTATTTCTGGCTTAGCGAGGTAAAGGAGTACGTTGGCCGGGGATCGAACCCCGAACCATGTGCATGGTTGGCGAGTGTCCTAACCACTATGTCACCGACGCACAAGTTTCGTTATTACTTTATATTATTATTACTGGCTAAGTTTCTTAGTAGAATATATCGATTGAACATGATATCCCTACTTCATCCTGTTCTCTTCAGTCGTCTTCAGTTGGCTCCAGCTTTCAACATAAACTCTCATCTCATCTTTAAATGCTCTCCTCAATGTCAAACTCTTGGATCAACGAACGGCTTGTTGTTCCCCATTCGGGTTCAGCTCGAGCGCCTGCTTGGCGCATCAAACTGCCAATCAACGGTTACCTGATCCATCTCTTATTTACTTCTGCATATTACTTCGGCTCTAGGTTCTTCGCTGGACTGTTTCCAGAGTTCTTTATTGCTTAACCTTTCAGGCTGGCTGTCTAATCCTCAATGTGGAGTGAAGAAAGCTTTTGATAGAAGTCTGCAGTCTGTTTGGAATGATTTCGTGATGCACCAATCTCTGAACCGTATAGAACGGACTTCACATTGGTACAAGACATATAAGCGAACAATATTGCTGTTTTCAATTAGATCTTCTTCAGGCTTTACTCTAATTTACATAGACTTATATATAAAAATTTTTAACCGATGACGGTGATTTTGTGGATCAAATAATAATAACATAATAATAATAATGTGGTAAATGTTTCGAACGTAGTTAATAACGATGATTATAATGATAACAAAATATTGATAATAAGGTTTATGCAGGTGGCGATAAGAATAACAAAGGCAGTAATATATGTATATGTAGATAATTCAATAAATAAATTAGATCAAATCTTAAAAGTTACGTAATACTAAAAGTGAAGTGGACAGATAATTAGAGTTTAAATAAACAACATAAAAGTACGAAGGAAATGGAAAATAAGAAAGGGTGGGAGAGTTTTGATTAGAATTCACCTAGGCTAAGCAAGGGAGAGACAAAGGTAGAACAAACTTCTTTTATTGTATGCAAAGACTAGGATTGTTCTCTCGAATTAATTCCCATAGCTTCGGCTATGTGTAAAAGACGGATTCGAATTCCGTTCGAAAGGCTCGATGGAATGCGATAGATAACTTTGAAGGCACTGCTTCTGTCCACTTGGTGACCGCTGTCAATCAAATGAGCCAAAATAGAACTTGACCTTTTCCGAACCAATAAGGAAGATGCTCATTAATGCGTTTGTTAAGCTGTCTAGTTGTTCGCCCTATATAGCTCTCTCCACAGGAGCAACTAAATTGGTGTTGAAAGTTCGGATTTTGTTCTTTATACTGAGTGTAGTACAGTTCCACACTGATTTCAGAGTAATTTAGGTCTGTTTTGCCTTTCCCATCCTACCTTTGACATGCTAATCTGTGCTCCATGTAGTTGAAAGGATGCTGATCAAATAAATGAAAGAAGTGATCATTCAAATTTCTCCTTCTCACGGTTACTGGTGTTTACTGTTGTTGGGTGGCTGTCTTTATCACCTCTGCCTTCTCCACGTCCACCCGAAAACCTATCATCGCTGCTTCTTCTGAGTTTCAACTTGGGTCAATATAGATATGAGTTTCTTAGCTTACTTCAATTAATTGTTGCTAACTCATTAATTATAGACTGAATTCATGAATTATAGAGACGATTTCGTTAAACATTCTCAAGATTATGTCATTATATCCTCAAAAAGAAGATGACCTTTTTATCCCTCTGGAATATTTATTATTATTAATAAACGTTCTTTATGTTTAGAGTGGATCATGGGGCTTCAGTAGCACATCTTAACTGCACTGACTTTTTTCCCATAGCTTTCAATTAGCTGCACGATTACGGATTAGTTCTCATTCCCTCTTCATATGATCTACTCCATGTCGTCTTTAGACGACCAACTCATCTCTTAACCTTCGAATACCACTCTGTAACCTGGAGTGTTATGCCATTTGCTAATCTCCTCAGCATGTATCTAATTCATCTTCGTTTACTTCTGCATAGTTATTTTTATTCATTTTTTTACTTTTTATTTTGATTACAGATTGACGCCACACCGTATTTTCAGTACAAGTATGGAATTTTCAGCATGGATGTCGGTAGCCCAAATTTTGCAGGCCGACCATAGATATCGGGTGTGCATCGGCAGGGGATCGAACCCTGGACCATGTGCACGGTCGGCGAGAGTCCTAACCACTCTGCCACCAATAATAGGTTGTTGGTTGGTTCGCTTCACTGTTAGAGCTCCTAGTTGTTCCCTTGTCTTTTCCCACCGGCCATTTAATTCTAATTATCGGGCGAAGTCATCTGTTGATGAAAGTGTACAGTAACCTGTTGGAAAGGCTTTTTGTGACACGGGTGCCAAATTGCTGAACCATGTAGAGAAGCACTGACTTGACATTATTGGAAAACCAGATCTTTTTCCTTATTCTGAAAGGTGTTCATATCCGCACTGACTTTAGAGTGAGTGATAAATGCCTGTGTTACATTCAAAATTTGATTCTGGCTTGCTTTGAATTCCTCATCCTTTTTGTCTGTCGGTTAAAATGACTGCACCTATCCAGTCATGTGAAATAGACGATTTCTTGTGTATTTCACTCACTGATGGTGACTGGTGTTTGTTGTTTTTGGTTGGGTGTCTTCATTGTCCAGACTGTTAGAATCTTCCTAATATAAAAACCAGGTGAGTTACTGCAAATCTGGCAAAAGTAATGAAAGAAACTTACTGAAGAGCTGTACTGAGATAGTCAGTTTAAAAATCAGCTTATGCCAGCTATTAATGGAACGATGTGGTCCATGAATGTATTACACAAAATCTGTGTGAATTCGCAAATCGGAAAAGAAATTTTATAAACGAAGTATATATAATGCAGCAGTGAACAGACATGTAGACAGTTAGCTAAAAACTTCCTTGAAACAAAGTCGATCACTTTTCAAGCTAATCAAAACATCTAAAATTTGTGACATATTAGTGTTTAACAAAACATCCCACTTTTAAAATAACGATGTTTTGATGTGATTCTGTTCTCTGAGTTGGATGATTTTTTGTGCGAGAAATTTATTGTCTTTCTAATCAACATCTTCGATGGTGACTCTAAAAAGCTTTTTAACATTGAAGTGAGTATCTCAACTAGACTACCCAGCTCCGAGAAAACAACCACATCAAAAGCCAGGGAGTGCTATATAGATGTTAATTATTTGATTGAAACTTTTCGACACTGTGCAACTCTGATTCTGTAGTAGATTGAACCTAGCTCTTTGACGTTACGAGGCGTGTCTTTTGACCATTTAGCTAATTCGGCGAAATCTAACTTCGGTCATTTCATTATGACTAGTGCAACCGCCAGACAATGCTATCAGTATGTTGGCTTGCCACGATTTGACTGATCTCAGGTTTGACTATGAATTGACATCAGTTAGGCAGCCACTGAAAACCAGCTAGTACTCGACGGATGTCTCGTCCCGATTTTGCACTCTTTAACGATACGTCTTCAAAACGACTTTGCGAAAGATACCAGTGACGGTGGGTGGCAGTTGCCCAACATATTGAGAACTGTCGGAAATTAGAATTAGTGGGCAACTGGATTCCGTTCAAAATGCTGAATATTCAGCAGGCTTGCCTCGTAATGTGAAAGTCCTGAATTCGATCCCTGGCCATTATTGTTATTATTAAAGTGTCATAAAGACGGATTATTGCGGGAAATGCATTTACTTTGTTTTTTTCGAAGATATTTGTGTATTCATTGTTTCTGAAAGCTGATTTCAATTTCTCTTAATGCCCATACAATTTTAGACGGAATTATTTTAGTAAGAGAACTATTCGAAAATCAGGGAGTAGTAGGCAGATGTTTTGTTCCAGTTTCGGACTCTTCAGCATCACGCATCTTGTAGACCATTGAGTCATTGGGAACCGTCCAATGGCCCATGAACTCCAACTGCTACAACCTGACAATTCACGTAGTACAACCACCAGCCACTAAGTTCATTCACGGCTAGCTAAATGGTCCATAATCTTGCCTTGTAACCCGGAGGTTCTAAGTTCAAACCCCCGCGGGTACGTACTGTGAAGAGTCCTAAACAGGGACGAAACAGCCCACTGTGACCTTCGCTCGTCGGCGGAGATCCGAAGAACGTCTTTTGCTGCATTTCTACGCCTCACCTCCTCTTTCATCAGATCTTCAAAGACAAGATCCTGCTGTTGGAAACTTCAGTGTGTATTTACCAATTCACTTGGTCTTGGGGGAGGGTTAAGCCCATAGGCCATACCAGTAGCATGTTGTCTAGATGCACCTATGAAAACTAGTCAACATGGCTGTCCAAAGGCGAATTCATAGCAGTCAACAGCTCAATTCTGGAGCAAATTAATAATTCTGATCATGCGGCATCGTTAGAAACTTCATTCACAGTCATATAAAATACAAAAGGATTTCATCTGCATATTCTACTTGCAGCCAAAGCTTTATCAATACATAAAGACAGGTCTAAACTTTATGTTTAGAAACGTTTTATCTAGCATCTTTCAATACCGTGGTTTTAGTGTCAACTTTGTTTTCCTGAATATTTGTACAATAAACTGTATGGAGTCCTTTATTTTTAAAGTTTTATTTTTGTAACCCATGTTCTATCCATTTTTTTCTTGTTTACTTTCGATTGTTTCCAAATCCTTATTCATCGCTTAACTGATTAGTTTCCAACCCTCCCAATTAAGTAAGATCTTTATTTTTCACTCACTGTTTTACTCATATACTTTACTTTATTTTGCGACTTCATGCATTTATTCCCCTTGATGAATTTGAATAAAGCACAAACCATTGTTGTTCTTGCTTTATTGAAACTCATCAAGGGGAATAAATGCATGAAGTTTCTCAAAAATCGCCTGCCCGCAGAATCTTTCAAATCACTGAATCATTTGGTGACAGTTCGTTGCAGAATATATTTTTATTTTTTTTATTTTGTTATAGCTTGATTCCACACAGTATTTTGGTACAAGTATGAAGTTTTCAGCATGTGATATCGGTAGCCCAAATTTTCCAGGCCGATCATAGATATCAGGTGTGCGTCGGCAGGGGATCGAACCTCGGACCATGTGCCACCGACGCACCTGAGAAGTGACTCGAATAAAATTTTATGATAAATGCTTGCAGTCCCACTGCTTTCCTCGCCATATCCTCAAGTCACTACGTACTTGCAAATTACCACCCTCTCTCAAAAACCTTCAACGCATTACGAAGTCGCATATTGAATCAACAGAATCTCTGATTTCAAAATTGAGAACTGAAGCCCGATCCTTTGATGGTGTCGTCAATAGTTTAAATATAGTATACCGGATCAAATTCATCAATTTTATCCAACATGCGCAAATTTTTATAAAACGAAGGAGAAAATATATGACGTCTTCCCAGAAAATTCTGAGAAGTTTGTGTATAATCTGTCGAGTCTGAATTTAAGCCGCATTGAAATGGAAGCGCTTTCCCTCGGATTTAACTTCCATATCCCGAATAACTTTGTCAAAAGAACTGATGTCGCAGCTCAATTCGAAAACCTTTTCTATCAGCTGAATGACCTTACCCCAGTTGATGAGGACAAGAAGAGCTGGTTTTTACTGCACAAACCACTGTTGTTCTTGCTTTATTTTGCTACTGACTGACAAATTAATCCTAACCTGTATTGTCAATTAACACTGAAGATATAAACTGCCTAAATAATTGTACAACTTTGAAGTGAAGTTACGGGAACAGATCTCATTGCTCACTTATGTGTTCTTAATTACCACTGATGTTGAAGGCTGTCTACAACCTAAAGTCTTCTAATGCAAATTACTATTTCATTTGCAGTGGAGTAGAGGATGTGAACTTCATCCAATCCTGGAGTCGTCGCCTGAATGCAAGTGCCTCCCAGATGGATGATGGTATTTCCACTGAGACTATGACCCGACAATAACCGTTTCAAGCGCCAAATGATTGCGTGTTTCGATAGAGTTTAAGTGGTTTTAACAGAGTTGGAAATCAGTTTGCAGTATAGTATTATTTTAATTTACTCGAGCACAGTGAATTTATTATTTGTCATAATAAATATATGCTAGCACAAATACCATTATGATGCATTTATCCTAATCCCATTTTTCAAGTTCGTTCCTCATATTTCCCAATGTTTTTCAAGGTTATATTGATGACTACTGAATACCACTAATTTTAAAATGTATATCTTAATACTACTTGTCACAGGCCATGTGTTAAGGGTGTTCATTAAAATCAATTAGTTCCACCTTATCGATATATGGTTCATATTGAAAGTAACTTGTATTGACAGTAAAACCAACAAATCGTATAAAAAACACTAAAGTGTTGGCTTTCATCCTTCGCTGCTGACTGCTAAACTGGTGACCTGATAACCCTTTACATGGTCTCACGACGGATTGTCCACACTACTGATGAGTCTCAGTGCAGGAGGAATGACTTCTCCAATATTTCCTAGCTTTCATCGGTTTCCTTACTGATGTTTCTCTCGTCTTAGGTTCACAATGACTTGCAAATCCTCATTTTGCATAAGAAAATGTTAGTAAGGCCTAACGAGAGATGGGTTTCAAAATACTGCTATTAGGGGTTAGTTCGTTTTTGTAATTCATATCGTGATCGGATGCTACTTAATTACAATTCGTGCCCTAGCTTCGAACGTCAAATCCCTATCTCATCTTCATCGTTTCTGATAAAACCTTCGATAGCATAGACGTCAAAATGATATGGAGTGCAATGCCGCAAACTTCTACCAACCAGGCGTATGACGATGTCAAACGTCAGTTGATTCACTAGAGAAAACTCAGTGAAGCCTTTGGAGTAAATACAGGAGTAAGGCAAAGCTGTCTACTATCACTGATGACATTAGTGACTGTAGTGGACTGGATCATGCGGCAGGCTATGGGGAGCGAAAAGAGAGGAGTACGTCAGACCTGTACGGAAACTCTGGAAGGTTTGCACTTCACGGACGATATATACCTAATATCACCCAAACCAGAAGATCTACAGGCGGAAAGCAACAGGTTGACAGGAGGAGCACAGGAGACGAAACTTCAAGTGAATGTGGAGAATATAACGGCGATGAAGTTACCTGATCAATAAATCTGGCATGGATGAAGATGTCAAAGCCAGGATAGGAAGGGCAAGGCAAACCTTCATTAATCTGAATCCAGTCCGGAAGTCCAGTGCACTTAGCTTTAAAAACTAGATTCAGAATTTTTAACACTAATATCAAGTCAGTTTTTCTATGTGGTTCCGAGAATTGACTGGTTACCATAAACACTTGCAACAGGCCTTATACTTTTGTCAACATCAGCTGTCGCCCCGCCCTGGAGATTAGATGGCCGTTCGGTAGGGATAGCAGCAAGGAACTCTAGCTACCAACGAACCAACAACCTGTAACCAAAAAAAGTATGATGAAGAAAATGGAGTTGGGTCGGAGATTCACTAAAGAGACAACTGAGTAGCATAACGCCCAAGGCGGGCGCTCAAGTTGCACTCGAATGTGAAACGACGAGCTGGGCATGGGTCCAAGAGTGACATTGATGAGGTCGTGTGAAGAGGAAATGAAAGCTTATGGTCATTCGTAGGTTTTCTGTTGAAACTACATATTCCACTCCGAACCAAAGAGAATGATAATATAGCTCAAAATAAGACAAATTCTAAGTGTTATTTAATCATATTAGAAAAATACAGGGAATTTTTCATTGTTTAAAATACAGCGCATAACACAACAATGTAGTTTATGAAATGTGTGCATACTGAATAAGCAAAAGATTTTATATTAAATGACACAAATACCAAACAGTGTTGTATACAAGGAGGGGTTTGGAGGTGGGAAACAAAATTCACTACACTTCCAGAATAAGAAGGATATATCCCAGATAAAAGTTACTAGTGAATGATTTACTAGTATGATTACTTGACTTCGCCTGTCCCATTTTCACCCATCCATAGGATTCTGTAGTTGATCAGCAGGCATTGATGCGTTCAGAGTAACACTTTGAGATGAATGGTCGGAGTCAGCGAATAACTTTTCTTTTTTGTTCTCCTTTTTTATTGAATCTTTATGCTTGTACCTTTTCTCTGAATATCCTCTACCAAATATATCGAAGGCATTGGCCAGCATATTTCCCCTGTGGTCATTAGATCTTCCATAGGTTTTAAATCGTGAATAATCTCTTCTTCGACCATATCTATCTGTACCAACACGTATTTTAAAATCTGTAGTTTCTGAATACCGTTTGTCTTTCACTGTATCACCAAGTGACATAACTTTACCATATTTATGCATGATAATAGGCTTCTTTTGATAGTAACGCTTACTACTGGTCATATTACTGCTGCTCGGTTTTGATGTATTTACTTTCTGGCCATCTGAGTATCCCGATGGATTACTATAGGAATAGTGTAGACCATAGGATTTGTTATTGTCTTCACCAGCGCTATCATCTCCATCATCCTCATCATCCTCATCATCCTCATCATCATCATCATCATCGTAGAAGAGTTTCTCATTTTTGCCGTAGTAATCATCTTCAGCGTCAGTTGTCCTTGTAAATGGAAATGTTGCTGTTAGTATAAATACCAGTAGTAATAATAATAAATTGATATTTCTCATTTCCTAATTAAAGCTTATATTCAGTATTAACAGCTTGATAATGTTGAGCATGATTACTTTAACAATAATAATAACAATAATATAACGTATTTATATAAAACGCAATATCAACAGTACAAAGCAATACAGTAACTTATATATTTAGAATAAAGTTACATACAAGTTGCAACGCAAAAAGCTGAGATTAGTTGGTTTAATCTCAACATAGATCAATATTTATATATGTATATTTGTATTTATGTATGAAAGAAAGTTGAATAAAGTTCACTGAATAACGCATATAAGAAAAAAAAGTTAATTATTGGCCATATTTTGTTCTGCTCACAAAAATCTCAGTGAATTCCATAGTTATCAAGTATTGGTTTTTTGTAGGGATTATGTTTGATTGCATTGGGGATTTCATCATGAGCTGACATCAGTTAGAGAACCACTGGAAAACCTGGGAGTACTGAACAGCTGTTTCGTCCTAGTTTGGGACTCTTCATCAGTACGCACCCACCTCGCCGGGTTTCGAACCCAGGACCTTCTGGTTACAAGGCGAGCTCGTAGACCATTTAGCCACTGGGAACTGATCCAATGGCCGGCCCATGAATTCTAACTTCTGCCAATTCACGACAGAGCGCGACCATTTCGCAATGTCTTCTTCGATGAGTTACTGCCTCATCTTCAACCTGCTGTACCCTACTGGTCACGGCTTCCCACTAGAACCCCAGGTTAACTGCCTGAATAGGGCCAGTCACTAGTGGTCGCGCTATGTCGTGAATTGGCAGAAGTTAGAATTCATGGGCCGGCCATTGGATCGGGTCCCAGTGGCTCAATGGTCTACGAGCTCTCCTTGTAACCAAAAAGTCGTGGGTTCGAACCGCTGTGGTGGATGTGTACTGATGAAGAGTCCCAAACTAGGACGAAACAGCTGTCCAGTACTCCATGGTGGTTTTCCAGTGGTTCTCTAACTGATGTCAGCTCATGATGAAATCCTCCATGCAATTCCATAGTTAGCCGATAATCTGGTGTTTTGAACTTATTCGACTCTCAGCTGAATCGAACCGGCTAGGCCACTGATGAACTTGGCGTCAAACGAGTGAAATCACTGTCCAGTGTTTAAATCACTTTGTTCTGGCTGGCTGGTAGCAAGCACCACTGGTTGATGAGGGTGGTTTACAAGTACTTATCTCAATCAATCAGCAATAGATAGTTTTGTGCAATTATGCTATACTATGTTATGTTATGTTATACTAACAAGGAGATCACAAATTATAATCTGAATAATTTGGTTTCCCAAGGGAACTGTAGTGAAATTCCTCCTCCTCCTCTCTCTCCATCTCTCAACTGTGTAAATTGCAAATAAGTTTTGCAAGCTGGGGACATAAAAAGTCGAAATGAACAGAAAAACAGAAAAAGTGTTTAATCATGATTCATAAAAAATCTTTTCAAAATGTGGACTTCTCTGAACACTTTGAACAGAAATCTTAGAATGTTTGACATCAGATCTGTTCCTGTCAAGCTGGTGGTAATGCTACAGGAACAAGTCTGCACCAACTCCTAGTATAGGGAGATACGGAGTGAAATGATTGAGCATACTGGCCACTTCACTTAACTGTGAAGTTGTATAAGCCCCATTGAACTGACTGCTAACGAAACCTCAGCACAGGCTTGTGTGGCATTCGACAACTTACATCACCTTTAGCGTAGAGGTGGTATCCAGTTATCAGCCGAAGAAAGTATGTACAGCAGTTCGCTTCGTCCTCCCTCGTAGCTGTGGCACAAGGTCATTGAAAGTAGGATATATGAATAGGCTGGATGTCTTTGATCACAGAATTTTGTGTTCGATTTCCCGCGTTAATACTGAGGTTAGGTATACAGTTGTGAAGCTACATAGACTTAGATGACTAGGCGATTTATTGCGCCTACCAAGTCACTGCCTTAATCGACAAGCAGTGTTAGGTGAAAGACGGTTGAGTTGGGAAAGAGTTACAGTGGTCAAATCAAAGCCTGAAGTTAGTCGATGAAGTGTTTTACAGTTGGTGGTAGCCAAGTAGGGAAGTTCAGACTGCAGATTGCGGGGTTTCTGGGAATGCTAAGAAACGATGTTTAAAGACTATTCATAATATGGCTCAAAATCCTTGTCAGTGGCATGGATACATTCACTGTTCATGATCTCCCATATCCATTAAGCCCTTCTCCCATTTATTTATCCTGGATACTATTTTCTCTTTCACACACTTGTACTTATTACAGTTCCTTTGAATTTATTTTTCTTTCTTCCCTCGCCCTTTATGTTCTACATCGAAAGTAGCATCTTGATCTGCTGCACTTCTTCGCAACATTCTATGCTGTAACTCAGTTAGTCAATCAGAATGTAAATGCAAGCACTTCCAGAAAGGAATAAAGTTTTTAACATTAGGTAGTTGCAGATGTGAACCTTCATTAGCCAGTGCTGCAGTCAGCGATGCTAGCACTGAGCTATTTTGTCTCACGATTCACCTCCTGGAGGACTGTAATGGAAACACTGGCTGCTCACTAGAAAGCAACCAAAGCGTTTTGACATTGTCTGGCCAAAGTTTTGAAATAATTATTGATGAAATCGCTTTATTCCTTCTGAAAGTTTAAAACATCGGCGTTTCGATGTGTTGTGACAAGCAGTACATACAATTTAGTGTATTTTTTAATTTCTGTTTTACATCTACCATCTTTCTACTTTTATCTATGTGTGAAATTTGTTCTCCTTTAAATAAATTAATCCGAATATTCAAAACAATGCTTTTCAATTAGAAGATGGTAAACTGGTTTGGCTTTCATCGCTGTCTTTTAATCCTTCTTCCTCTAGTCACTAGTGGATATCCAGATGATCTTTGCGGACGACAATCGAAAGTAGAAAAATTCGCACCTCATTTCACTCCTAAATGTATCTACCACTTTATAGATATGCAGTAAATCACAAAAAGTGTAATAAAATAGTGAAGAGTTATCGGACATATTTCGGAAGAGATTGAGAATAAAAGATACTAAATAATGCGATTGCACATCATTTCCTGGATACTGGTCATATTCTGTGAAGTCTAAAGGTGTTCAAAGGAATCAACAGGCACAACGTTCTGCTGAAATGGTATTCACTAATGGTATTCCTGTTTTCTTTATTTCAAGAATTTTCATCCATTTCGATCATGAACTGACTTAATTGAAAACCAGGAAGTACTGGATAACTGTTTTGTCCTTGTTTGAGACTCTTCCGTAGTACGCAGACATGGCCCTACCTCTCTGGATCCAAACAAGTCCTTAGGATTAGAATACGGGCTCCTTGACCAGTCAGCCGATGGGGCGGTGGCTGTATTAATAACGAAGTGACAGAAGTTAGCATTAAAGACCATTAGGTTCCGTCCCAGTGGCTGAATGGTCACCTGTCTTGCCTCGCAAACTGGACGTCCTGAGTTTGACCCCTGGCGACAGGGTCGTGGATTTGAACTGCCGAAGAATCACAAAGTGGGACGACCAGTGATAAAACTTGAAACCTGTCGAGTCACTGCGGACCAAGACTTAAATGTATTCATCTAATTTTTCTACAAATAATCAATCATTAATATCAGTTAATAACGCTAATCCCATTGCCGGGGATCGAACCCATGACATTCAGGTTAGAATTAGGTGAGCTCGTCGACCATTCAGCCGCCGGGATGTAATCCAATGACTCCTCAGATCTCATTTCTGTTGGTTCGCGGTATATAACATGGTTCTGTTCTAGTGGTTGAATGGTCAAGTGGTCCGCATTGTAACATGAATTGCTATGGCTTCTGCTATCTAGGATATTGCGTATTCAGCAGTTTATTCGGTAAAATTGGTAGCTAAATGTCAGAAGGAAAATATGTTCTATATTTTCTTAATTCTATCGTTTCATCTAGGAATTCACATTTCTAAATTGTGATTCCTGCCAACACTAATTTACGAAGTGCTGTATACTTTTGTTTAGATAATATTGTCCTACATTATTCACAATCTAGCAATGCAACCAAAAGTTAATTTCAATGGTCATCAGTATGCTAAATAATGGTCGAATTCTCTGTCCTATAAAGCCTTCATATTGTTCTCACCTTCTCTTCCGAAGATCTTTCATGCGACCATGTTACAGGTCTCATTCGTTTCAGTCAAAAAATCATTTCAAACACTACTGAAGAGTTTGTCTATTGGTCTTGATGTAACGTTTCACAGACTCCTTGAATTATAAGCGACATTTTTAAAAATTTGATGTCAAGATTATAGAAAATGTAAATGTTCAGTATTCAACATTTTTTCTTCGACCTATACAGAAAACCTGAAGCTGAGTTTAAACATGCATGATGAAACTAGGTAAAGTTGTTCATAGGAATTGTGATCAAGATTTGATTGAATAGTTCCAAAGTAATTGGGCACCGAGTGAGAATTAGACATTTGAAAAAAAACTCGACGAAATTGAAGTGAGTAATTCCAACGTTTCGTTTGACAAACTGGTTCGAACCTCTTCAGGGAAATTAATCGAAATTAAGACAACAGAGCTTTTAATAAAGGTTTTTTGTATTTCCCAAAGAATAAAAAACAAATCGATATCGTTTTTACTAACGTTTCGCTATTTAATGCTAATAGCTTTATCAATGTAGTATTATTAGACCAGAATTTACAAAATCTCAGCCTATATATAACAACTTAATCATCGTTCCTCAGCATGGAGTCATTTTTGCGTAGTCAAGTTGGCTAATTGGTACAGATAACAAAGTCAGGTGTAGATTGTTGGATTTGATAAGTGTGCAAAATTATAAAAGTGGTGTGTGTTCCTGAAAATCTCAGAAATCACAAAGAACATCAAATATCAGAAGCACTTCATACGAATAGAATCCAAATTGTCTGAATAGGAATGATGGAATAAAACAGAATTCGACCTAGTTATAACAACCTCTTCCATGAAATGACAAAATCAACACGAATGTGATAAGCCATTTCATAATGTAAACACATGCTGCTTTTGTAATTTTGCACACTTATCAAATCCAACAATCTACACCTGACTTTGTTATCTGTACCAATTAGCCAACTTGACTACGCAAAAATGACCCCATGCTGAGGAACGATGATTAAGTTGTTATATATAGGCTGAGATTTTGTAAATTCTGGTCTAATACTACTTTGATAAAGCCATTAGCATTAAATAGCGAAACGTCAGTAAGAACAATATCGTTTTGTTTTTCATTCATTGGGAAATACAAAAACCTTTATTATAATGTTTATTAAAACCGTTTATCTTAATTTCGATTAATTTCCCTGAAGAAGTTCGGACCAGTTTGTCGAACGAAACGTTGGAATTACTCATTTCAGTTTCGTTGAGATTTTACATATATAATTTTTACAAATGTCTAGATAAATTTGGTTCTGAAAAATGGAGCTTATTGAGTGAAAAAAACAGTCGTGGTGCCACTAGCTAAGTGAGGTATCTACAGTGGCACAAGGTCGAACTGCGAAGCAGATGTTCAGATAAACTCACTGAGGTCTTCAACGAGGTCGTCGAACGCTTCTTCTTTTAGTTTAACTTTGGTATTTTTTGCTGCCTCTTTGTCTGGTTTAATAACTCCACCAATGCTAATTAGTTGGTGTCATTGCAAATTCACTCATTGTCTAATATCCTTGGTTTTACTGGTTTGTAAAAGAAAGAAACTACTGAGAACAGGTATCTATTCAAATTTCTTCCTAAAGAATTTCTTTTTGGATTTGTTAACTTTATTTCAACTGGCATTAGAAAATGCCTTCCTTCTTTGAAGGTTATTCACTAAAGTATCTAACTAGCTTGGTGAATATATTCGTTCTTCTTTCTGTTTTTGTTTTCAACTTTAAATTTTCACTAGCCGTAATTTTCTCTTTTTCTAATAATAATAATAATCTACTTTATTCCAAAAACAGTACTTATAATACAGAATGGAATTCTCAGCATTTGTCACAATATTGCATCTGATTTACTCAAAATATAAATAAAATTAAAAATTAAAACAAAATTAACCGGAGGAATTTGTCCACATTTACGATATAAAGTCAAAAATATTCGAAGCACAAATTGAGATTATTAAATATAATAATAATAATAACAATAACAGTGAGTTTGTTTCAAACGGTATTGTCGATTCAGTTTGGAAACTTTAGCATGTTATAGATTATTGAATCTAATGTTCTGTTGATATAGTATAGTGAGGGGAAATACAAAATTAACAGTTATAATACAGCTTAAATTATGTCCACACTTATGAAAAAAAATAAACAAAACAAAAAATTGAGAGGATTATGAATATAAGAAATACAATAACAATAAAGTTTGATGCTGTAAGGGTGGAGGAAATGGTTTATTTAATGGTGAAAAAAGAAGGTTGGTTAGTTCATGCCTGACACTATTTTCATCACATAAAGTACGTGCTAAATATGGTATAGTGGGATTTCTATGCTTATACGTAAGTGCATAAAGTCTTCTGAAAAGACTTATTGTTTTACCTGAGGAGACACAATTTTGTAGCTGTGGGTAAAGTAGGGGATGCTCACAGTCTGACAAAATTCCTTTAGCGAATTTGTTGCATGACGTCAAGTGCCTATCAGTGACAACGTCAACGATATGGCCTAATTGGATACCACTCGCCCTACTGACAGTCTTAAGAGTTCTACGAAGTATGACATAGTCCTTTTTAAGCAATCCAGGAAAGAATAAGGGTAAACAGTAAAGAAGAATAAGTAAGATGCACGAGTTGATAAACTGTAAGAGGAGAGGTTGAGTTATACCTGAGTGCCTTAACTTCTTAATGTAAAAAGTCAGACGAAATATTCTCTTAGAAATCGCTAAGACATGAGAAGACCAAGATAGGTCAGAAGAGAGAATTAATCCAAGATACTTAACTTCAGACTTGCTTTCTATATCAGTATCATCGATTTTGCAAGGGTCATAGGAACCAACGGTTTCATTTAACTTTCGTTTACATCGGAAGCTGAAATTAACAGTCTGACATTTGGAAGGATTAAGTGGGGCAGCTAGCTTTACGCCCACCTTAGCTATCTTTCCAATCAACTAGCAAACGAGGTGTGGCTTAGACGTGTGTCAGTCAGGAATCAAAGTCAGACTGCAATGGGTGGTCCCCTAATTTTCTATCAATAAAACATCAACGTAAGTTTTAGTTTTATTCTTGAAGCTTAACGAGTGCTTTCACGCATTCTTTGCAGTTCCACTGCTGACACGGTTATGAATAATTGCGAAGTGTGTAAAATACGCAGCACTGTGGCCTGCTTAAATCACTGTGCTACTGAAGTTTGCGTCTATCAAATTTCACCTGATTTATTTATTCCATTTTGCAGTGTTTTATTCATCCAATTACATCGTTAAATCGCAGCCTATACTCATGTCCATTTTGACCTACTTCAGTGTATTGTTAGAAGGAAATGGAGGAGAAACATTACATGCAGTGAGAACAATATTTTGTTTTGAACAGTATATTACTAACTGTTGATTTATCTAAAAATTCTTCATGAGGAGTAAATGCATTAAAACTCAACATGCTGACAATTCTACACGACGTATGAGCGTATTTTTCAGAATACAGCTATTGTATTATGCACTGCAATGATATTTCTCTTAGATAGTTTGCAACACTGCAAACATTATGGTTACAAGTCAGTGGAGATCGGATACTTGACTGATATGTAGATTACCATCACCCCCCTCTCTATTTTCTGTTAATTAGTCAATTAGTCTGTTACTCTTCAAAGATCAATTTGCATAGATTTGGGTGCTTTCTAGTTTGATCTCTATGTAACACTAGATAAAAAACCAAAGAAAACCAGAGAATACTGGACAGCCGTTTCATTACCAACTGGAACTCTATTATCACGCAGCCATGGCCCTCCTGGGGACCAAATCTATAAGCTTTAGTTAAGAAGGCGAGTCCGTTTACCAGTGAGCCACCGTGAACTTTAATTTCTATCATTTTGGGATATATTTTCTCACTGCCAGTGGATACCGCTTGTCATGACTTCTCACTAGAACTCTAGGCAACTCCGTCCCGAACGTAGACACTAGTGAGCGTTAGATTAATTTTTAACTGTTAGTTTGAAATCGTTTGATTGGTGGAATCCAAGGGTGACCTGATTCTGTCCTAGTAACTGAATTGTCAACGGGCCTCCGTCATTCCATTATGGGTAAATTTTGCTTTGATAAAGTCTCACAGTGTTATACAGTAATGTTTACTGATGACGTTTCGAGCACAATTTATCACTGCTCATAATCATATCAAGGTAATCACACGACTTCCTAAATTCATTTATATAGTTCCATTGTTTTTCACTTGATTTGATTGGTAGTAATATTTTCCATATTTCGGGTATGAGTGATGAATCATTTCTATTGCATGTGTTGGGTGTAGATTCCATGAACCAGTCAGGATTCAGTAATCAATCTATCTCTCCACCTACCTAGATTACTTTTTAGAATTTTAACCCTCTCCCACCCTATTGTGTGGTTGTGTGTTAATGCATGCATTGCAATTGCTGAGCTTTTTACTAAATTACTTATCTTCTCTGGGTCAACCATTCTTACCTTAGCTAAATTCTTATGTTCTGACAATCTGTCTACCCCTGACCTACTAGTTTGACCTATGTAATTGACTTAAATCACAGTCATTGCAGGGTATTTTGTAAATTATATTATTTTGTCTAATGGGGTCAACTGGGTCCTTTAACCTACAGAGCTTGTCCCTGAGTGAGTTTGTAGGTTTGAATGCCACTCTAATTCCTGCTTTATTTAGAATCCTACGTAGGGTCTCAGATGTCCCATCTTTATAACAGTGGATGACTTATATTCTCTCTTATTTATATTATTATTACTAGTTTCGCAATTCTTTTTATTTTTCTTTTGGGCCTTTTTCAATCTTCCTAATGAATTTTATAGGATAGTTATTTATTTAACACCAACGCCTCTTCTATCTGTTTTATTTCATCATTTAGGTCTTTTTTGTGCTACTTAGTGCTGTTGCTCGGTTTATTAGACACTTAACTAAGCCTGCCTTAACAGTTAAAGGATGAGATGAATTAAAGTCTACATATCTATTAGAATGCGTTGGTTTTCTATAAACACTAGTGTGCAGTTTGCCTTCTTCTATTCGTTTTATTTTACAATCTAACATAGCTAATTCTCCTTGCTCATTTTCGGTTTCAAATGTGAATTTTATTCCCTCCACTAGTGAGTTTATGTGTGTCAAGAAGCTAGAGAGAGATATGTTCTGTTTTAACACTGTGAAAGTGTCATCCACATATCTCCATCATATTTTTGGATTAGGATTAAACATATTAAGAGCCATATTTTCCCAGCTATCCATAAATATATCTGCTACGATAGGGGATATTGGTGATCCCATTGCTACACCTTCAGTTTGTCTATATATTTTGCCTTGGAATTTAAAGATAGTAGATGTGAGGCACAACTGAATTCCTTAAATAATTTCATCAATGGGTAGTTCCGTCCTATAAGTGAGTCCAGGGTCTGCAGTTAATTCTTTTTTAACTGCTTCTAAGGCCATATTTATTGGTATATTAATATAAAGACTAGTTATATCAAAACTAAACATTGTTTCATCATTCGCTGGTTGTATGTCATTTAGTTTATTTTTCATCTCAAGTGAATTAGCTAGTCTAGAGTTTGAGCGATTTCTAATGGGGCATAATATTAGAGCTAAGTGTTTTGATAATTCATAAGTAGGAGTATTCCTAAAATCTACTATTGGTCGTATGGGGTACCCTGGTTTATGTATTTTAATAGTACCATGCATTCTACTAGCATTATTAGTTTTAGGCATTAAATTAAACCATTTTGACTCACCCAGTGACGGCTTCATTCTGCGTATTAATTCCGCTGTGGATTTTTTAACCTTATTCATTATTGTATCTACGGGCTTCTTAATTTCCTCATATGGACCCATCTCAATATGTTCAATGACTCCGTCATATTCTGTTATTACTATTACTACTCCTATTATTACTATTGTGCATGTACTCTTGAGTTGTTTTCAAAGAAAATTTAGAAACTGAGCATTAATCTTGGTTGGTGATCAGTGTTCAAACTATCTCTCTAGTTTGACTGACACAAATCAAATACTTGTTACTTAGTCTTACTTGTATTAAAACGCTTTCTTTGATTCCAATATTTTGAAGTCTAAGTGCATGTTAGTATGTACTTTTATGAACATTTTCTTCATTAAGTTCCTATCAGTCATACAACAGTTGGACTTGACAATGAGTAGCCGGTAACCTGAAGGCCCTATGTTCGCTCTCTGCTGGTGAGGTCAAGCATGAGTACCGCTTAAGAATTCTGAACTTGAACAAAACATCCTCGCAGTACTCCTTGGTTTTCAATGGTACTCTAACTGATATTAATCTATGATCGGTCACATCCCTATGAAACAAACAATTGAAAATTAATACTTATTTGTTATTACACTGTCTATGTGTCTGTGTTTAATGTTAATCCTATAAACTCATACAAATAATCTTATTACATACAGTATTCAGATGATGAGTCCTGCCGAAATTTACGAATTCATTACATATTATGTGCTTTTCATAATTGTAGCTTGTTTTTAAATGTTTCTGTCCTCCTGCGAAATTACTGCTCAGAATAACTATTTTAAAAATCTTACTATGTGTGGTTCTTTTGACTGATCTTACAATAATCTTCGTTTGCTTTCGCATACTATAGACTTCAAAGGTTATTCAATACTTCATAGTTAATAGGGTTCAAAAGACAAACAGGGATTTGCTTGATGCACTGCCTAATGACTTGCGCCAGTAGTCTATTGATAGAATTCTCATCAGCCATATATGAAGTCCGAAGTTGGACTTTTGTCTGGTTCATTCCTAAACCTAACCGATTTTGTTAGTCAATAGTCAGCTGAAACATGAAAGAGGGTTCAGTGTGAGGTTAATGATAACATCGCTACTGAAACTTCATAGACTTTGAAGCCCTGCATTACAATCGGAACAAAAGGAATTAAAAAATATCTCTAAGGTACTGGACTTACATTAGAATACTTGAGTTATTTTATATTTTTCAGCTTGAAGAGCTGTGTTATTTGGCTTAAGAGCACAATAAATACTGTAAGAAACAACTGACTGGCATTACTGCTTAGTCCTTATTAAACTTTCATTATTTTTCTCATTATACGTTTACATTAAAACAGTGTTGTAAATTCATTCATAGTGGAAGTATTCAGCGACACTTATTTAGGTCTGCCTAGTGTTAGAACCCTTTTTCAGAAGAAAACGGCGATGAATTTCATACTCAATAAAGAAACCTTCAAAGTGACATCACACGCTAAACCTTCGAGTGGGATTCGAACAGAAAGTGACGGACGTGTCGATTGCGGGTCCGATGGTGGCATGCAGGAGATCATGTGAACAGGAAATGTAAACTTATGGGAAGTCGTCACCCGGTTAACTGAAAATGATGTCATTGAATCGAATGGAATGGAGATGGGATTCTGAAATTTCTTTTTGGACTTAGAACGCATGAAACGAATAATAAATATGCCTAATGTTAGAACCTTTTATTCCATGACACACATAACATTTATCGGAAATCTCATCGAACATAGTAAAGCATGTATTTTCGCATTTTACTACACTGCACAATATCTATCCTTCAATAGGTCATTAAGAACTAGGTAATTTTCTGAGCACTGTTCACTAAGTTCGGAACTTTCTGTCAACTGACATCATAGAAAAAATTTGCAAGCTGTAAGCGGCTGATGAGAAGTCAACGAAATAAGTGATGGTACCATATTATTCTGTAAACATTGTTGTTCGTGCTTTATTCAAAAAACTAGGTAGGTAGTTAGATCGACTTACATCATTGTATTGTCAACTATACAACTTACATTTGAATATATCAACAGCCGTATATGTAGCACTTCAGTTATCACTCTATACTTCGCTCATGCCTAAAAGAATTTCATATCTAAAGTTTAATAATACGCTGATAATTAGAGAAGGGAGAAAAAACTCAACTTGAGTTAGTTTTGAAACATATGATTTAAAATTTTTAATACATCATGTAAATTATTAGGAAGGAGTACTGGTGCCAAAAAACTTTCATCCTTCTGTTGCTTGCTGAGCAAAACGTTTATCTGTACTTCTCTCCGAACTGGTACTTTTGGCTTTGTCAGTATTTGTTGCACTTTCCTCCACCTCCATACCCTCTGAATTCTCATCACTGAAGTTTTCTTGACCTAAATCTAGACGCCTGGAATCTTTCACATATGAACCTGTTTCACTACGTCTACGGTGTTCACGAATATTACTGTTTTCATCGAAAACATCATAAACTTTCTGTCTATCAAAACTATTAGAATTACCGTAAACGTCAAAGGTTGAATCCAGTTTTCTGCGGTGTCCCGTTTTATAACCAGAACGTTTTCTGTAAGTGGTTCTTAGATGAGATTGACCTCCACGTTTACGAAGACCATAGAAAGTATGATAACCTCTTCCTTTGATATCACTAAAACCAGTGTATTTACTGGATTTTCTAGATTCTTTCTTCGTTACAGAGAATCCAGTATCACTTGTATTGTGGGAATTTCGATTCTGGTCAAATTTTTCCCTATCAGAATCTTTTTTATTAACTGTGGTTTGTCTGGCATTTTTAGAGGATTGTTTCTCTGACGAGGTACTGGACTGTGAGTCACTTGGCGGCAAAGGTACTTCTGGTGGTGGTAGTGGTGGTGATGGTGATGCTGCTTTTCCCCCTCCTCCCCCTCCTCCTCCTCCTTTTCCTTCACTTCCTCCTTTTCCATCTTTTGAAGTATTAAGTTCCCTTGGTCCACATAATACTCCTCTCATCCTTGAAATCTCGATGTACACTGCAACTGAAAAGCATATCAACAGGATTATTCTCATATTGTTTATGCTTATTTGTATTCTTTAATTTTGTAAGTAATCACTCTCTGCTATTGTTTTTAGTCTAATGTTTTTTAAATTATTTATATCTTCATAAAATCAGTTGTCAATAAATAAAATTCGTAGTTTAATAGAAAACAACGAAATAAAGTAACATGTGATAAGAAATACTTATGTTGCCTAATACTTAATTAAGTGCACTGTTCTAATCAATCAACATATAGCAAACTGAAATAGTTTTGAACAATTTTAAAGACTTTTTTCCTGGGATTTAATTAGTTCCAAGTTATATTATTACCAAGTGACATCATTTGGACATTCGTTGGATAAGGCAAAGATTACTGGATAGCTGCTAAGTCCTAGTTCTGGACGCTTCAACAGAGTGCATCAATGAGACACCATAGAGAGTCAAACCAAGGGCATTCAAGTCATGAAACGAACTCGTTGATCAGTTAATCACTTTGAAAAAATCCAGTGGCCCATAACCTCTATCACTATTATAATTGCTACTGTTCCTTTGGGTTCCTAGTGGAATATAGGGCTTCAACTGCACGTCTCCACTTGCTTCTGTCTTCTGCCGTACTTTTCACCTGCATCCATGTTAGTCCATACTGTTTCAACTCTTCTTCAGACGATCTCCTCCATGTCACCCTTGCACGTCCCACTCACCGCTTCCCTTTCGGGTTCCACTCGAGCACTGGCCTGACGCGCGATGTCACCCAACGGCCTCCTGAGCGAGTGTCCAATCCATCTCCACTTTCTCCTGCATATTTGTTGAGCGATTGGTTCTTGTTTTGTTTGTTCCCATAGTTTCTTGTTGGTGATTCTTTCCGGCCATCTGATCTTCAGTATAGAGCGAAGACAGTTGTTGATGAAGCCCTGCAACCTGTTGGAAATATTCTTTGTGACCCGCCATAACCTCTAACTTCTGCCAATTTGCGATATTTAGCGCCATCATTAGCTGATGTCACCAGTGAGTGTTTTTCTTGTCTTTGAAAGAAATGAATACTACCAGATTGATTATTTGAATCCCCAAGGTTTTTTGAAGCCTTACACGTACACTTGAAAAAAGGAATGATAATTGCTTTGGAATTCTCTGTTGACACACAAGTAAGTCAGTGCTGAGAAAAAATTCTTTTGGTTGATATCATTGGTTTAACAGTCTCTGAATTTAACATTCAAAGTGCATCTTTTTGTTCTCTTTCAGAATTAATCTGTAGGCCATACCAGTATCTCATTGAATAATGATAGCTCAGCTGAGAGTTAAGATGAGTGGGGTTTGTGATTTGACGGGCTTTCTCTTTAAATATGATAAATCATACTCATGTTAGCTGGTAGATACCTACCTACCTACCTATGAAATATTTTCACTGTCTTTGTTATAACAACTTTCTTTGTCAATTATTAAAACAGTTCAAAACGTGATTTATTTTGGTTAATATGTATTCCCGGTTTGACTGATCATACTGAACTGAATAAGCCAATCCCTGTTGCCATGCTGGCTCCAGCTACGGATGCTTCGACGATGTAGGCAGGTTAACGTTATGCCATTTAGTTGTCGACGGCTAGCAGTAGAATAGAGGATAATGCCCTGGAGTTTGAAACTTTGGCCACTAGGCTCAAGTTTCATTGAGAGCGCCACCAGTCAGTGAGGCTGGACGTAAATCCTAATGATTTCTAAGAAAGTGTTCCGTCTAACCTACTACATTAAGAAACTTAGACAATCTGGAATCACCCAACCTCTCCTTTCACAATTTGTCAACTCTTGTATCTTACCGATTCTACTTTACTGCTCCCCGTTAGTCTTTCCTGGTCTACTGGAAAAGGACTATACCATCCTGAGAAGGATGTTGAAGGTAGTTAGTGGGACTAGTGGTGTAAAACTCAGTCAGCTCGTCACCACATTAGTAGAAAGGCATCTGAATACGTGCGAAAAATGGTCTAAAACCATACTCTCCGAACCCCCAACACCCCATCTATTCGCAACTTTCTCCTTGTATCTCATTAGGTAGAACCAGAAATCAGTACAAAATAATATATGCGCTTACAACCATGTACAGGAACTCAACGATACCATACTTGGCCCATGTTCTAAGTGACAGAGACAATGTTAAGCGCGAAACCTATGACTTGATTTGTTGTTAATAACATAATTTTGGCCCTTTTATTTCTCTCTTATTTGTATTCTATAGTGAACTCCTTCTTAAACATACTTAGCTACATAAATTATTAACATTGGCTTACTTTTTTGTACTTTATTCTATTCCTTCTTTTGTGTATCTACTGGTTCCGACTATATTAGCTCTATGAGTATTACAAAACTGTCCTGTCATTAACCATCATGTATTAATTAGCTTTTGTGGTTGTTGTTTTTTTTGTTCGGCCATATTGACTGACAGTCTTGGTTGTGAACGCCATTATCACCACCTTAAAATTTTGTATTATGCAGGATTACTCACACCACCACCACAAACACCGCATTAGAGCTGTCAATAAAAAACCCTGAAATGTTATTTTATGATAGTTTAGTGTTGTTTCAACCAAATTAACTGATCATCTTGGCGATAAGCATTCTTAAATATCATTACATAACTTCTTGTATGACTATAGCTTTACTGTCACCATGCATAAACATATCACAGCTTCCACTACCCAATACTGAGATATTATTTATTATGTTGTTTATTTTTCTTTCTACTTCTTGGTGTTTTTTCGCATTTTTAATAATTATTTTTGTGTTTTTGTGTCTTTTTTTGTTGTTTTTGTTGTCATTATATTTATTTTTTGAAATACTCCTTTTAAATGTTTGATAAAATTAGATGCAAATATTGTAGATATGTGCTGAAAATTCCACACTGTACCACTAGTACTGTTTCTGGAATAAAGCAAAATTATTATTATTATTAATTCCAACTGACGAGACGCCAATTGAGCCGGATAAACTCATTGAAAGTTTTAATGTGAGGGTTGAATTTTGGCACCGTGGTAGAATATAATTCCATTTCGGAGTTAGTGCATTCGATGGATATCTGAATCATTCCCCCCCCCCTGAGTCGAGAAAAGGAAGGTTTTGTTAAATGTTTATGGCCCGACTGATAGGTTAGGAGTTTTAATAATGAAATCTAGCGAATAATGAAAACAATACTATTGATTAACCACTCACCAAGATTCATTCAAAAATAAATTAGTGTCCATAAGAAAAATAGGAATAGTGATTTATTATTACTATTCCTTGAGATTCCGACTGGAAAATGGGGCTTCAACAGCATACTCCTATTCCACGCTGTTGTCTGCATTCCTCTTTAACTGGCCTGATGACTGGCCATAAGCTCCCGTCTCCTTCTCACACGATTTCCCCAGTGTCACTCTCAGACTCATTCTAAGCTGTCCATTTCGCATTCAGGCTCCATTCAATGGCCTGTTATTCGATGTCACTCTTCATCGTGTATACGATCCATTTCAATTCCCTTCGTTATATTTGTTGAGAACTTGGTTTGTGGACGGTTCATTGCTTGCCAGAGTCCTCTGCTGCTAATTCTTGTGGCCATCTGACCTTCAGTTTGGAGAAAAGGCGGCTGTGGAAAATGTAGCATTGTAAACAATGGAAACGATACAAATGACAAAATGTCTAAAACCTTGATAGCACTTCCACTTAAAGAGAGAACATAAGAAGCACTAAGTAGAATTCTTAATAAGGCTGGATGGAATCAAGCATAGCATTTAAATCAGGCAAATTAATCGATTATCAGCTTTGTCGGATAAAGATCCTACAGAATCAACTGAGATAAATAACATAATTAACCAAATATCATGTATTTACTATCGACAAATTTATACACGTCAGTTAATGCTATCAGAATGTAGAATCAAGCTCGCAGTTTAAGAATTTCCAGAAGGTGAAATTTCACCAAACTTTCATTCGCAAAGCAAATTATCCGGACCACAGTATGCCCGATCTGCCCGATAATAGAAATGCTAATCAAAACAAAAGTATAATTCCGCAAAAGTCTACACTACTGCCACAGTCAGTAGTGTCTGCTAACCAACCAGCTACATTGAAGTGGTTTAAATACCGGGCGACCGTTTCGTCCAAGTTGACCATCGGTGTGCATCCGATTTGACTCAGGTCAGAGATCCGAATCATTTGAAACCACCCGATTTCTGGCTAGCTGCGCTGGGGAACTAGTGTAAGGAGAGTGGCATTTGTCTACTCATCTCAATCAATCAGCCGTATGCGGTACGGCTTGATATATTTATTCTTGATTTCTACTTATAGGATCAATCAAGTCACCTAGAGTGACCTGAATAATTTCGGTTTCCACAGGAAACTGTAGTGAATTTTCACCTCAAACTGTATAGCTAACGAACTGCAAATACGTTCTAGAGTAAGCAAGGTGGAGTACACGATATAAGTGAAAAGAAATTATAACAGAAAAAGACAAATCGGATAGAAGTCTACATAAAATTTCACACTCTGGAATTGCTCAGGTCAGCTAGTGAATTTGTCAATTAAAATAGTGTTAATCAAGATAGAAGATGATATACGCTTGTTCCTTTCACTGAAGTGCTGAATTTTGTTTTTATTCAACTATCAGTGGTGTAGATAAACACTGCTCTCTTCAATTAAAGTCTCTAAACAAAATACGAAAACCGTTTGAAAGCCGCATAATATATCAGTTTATAGTTAATATTTTTCTACGCGGTTTTTAAGTTTTATCCTGACGTGACCGTTTCACACTCGATTACAAGAACAACTATTGTTGCGCATTACTGGAGGTTTTTGCAAGTATTAGCCAGTATTCATTTTCAGGGACTCGACTGATCACTGGTTTGACCATGAGCTGACATCAGTTAGAGAATCACTGGTAAACCATAGTGTGCTGGAAAGCTACTTCTTCCTAGTTTGAGACTGTTCAGCTGTAAGCATCCACAGGGGGATGAAATGAGGACCTTTCCTTAACAAGGTTATCTCGTGGAGAATTCAGTCACTGAAACCCTATTCAATGACCCATTAATTCCACTGTCTGCCAGGAAATTATTGTCCAGTACTCCGTAATTTTTGGATGTTTCTCTGAACATAATTACTAGTGATGATGATGACACTTTTGTGCACAAGTTATTCACCCATTTATGCACTCAGTTTGGAAACTAGGGCTTCAAGCTTTAGGTTATTGAGTTCTAGTAGAAGTAGTGGAGCTTTATATACGGAGTGGAGTAACTAGCCTTACAGCCAGCATTTTCTGTTTTCCGAGCTTATTATTATTGGATAGTTAGCCAGGGTGAGGTATAGAAATGAATATAACTAGCATTATTTCCCTGCTATCCTTTAATCAACCTCCTTTAGTTTACTAGCTCGCTACTTCTCTAGCCAGTCCCAAGCCAGGGAAAGGTTGGAGAGTTGGACAAGGGGCTAGCGATACCCTCGAAAAAGTCAATCTAATGGCTACAAGAACTTCAAAGCACAAGACAAATATTTAAAAAAAATATTTTAAAAACTTAGTTTTCACTAGAATCGAAGAGACGAAATAACACGGACTACTGAAAAACTTCGGGAAACTAGCCGACGGATAGGTCTTCTATGGATGAATGCAAAAATAAGAATGGGGACGTGGAATGTTTGTACAATGTATGAAGCTAAGAAGACTGTCCAAATAACCGATTCAGTGAGAAAATAAGGGACGAAAAACCTAGGATTCTGAGAGAGCATGTGGGATGGATGTAGACCATCAAAATTGTCAACTGGGGAATCAGTAATATACTCCGTTCACCCAGACGACAACCACCAGCGTGTTGAGGAAATGACTATCATTATGTCACCAACAGCAGCCAAATCTCCCCTAGGCTTGTGACAACAAGATTAAACTCAAAAGGAATTAAGGTTAAAATCATCCAATGCTACTTTTCTACAAACAACTCAGAACAAGAGAAGAAGAAGAAAGAATTCTACAGACAACTCCAAACAGTAATGGATAGTGTCTCAAATGCTGACATTAAAGCCTTAGCGGGCGGTAAGCTTAATATGGTTTTGCTCCCATTCATTTGGAAGTGGTGTCGTGTCATTTCTGTTTGATTTGTTAGATGCTGATTCGCTTAACACAGTATCAATGATCAACTTTCCTCTTCCCTTGACAGCATCATTTATTAATACTTTTAGTCTGTCCCACCTTATTGTGTAGTTTTATGAAGAGGCATGCATACCAAGAGCTTACCTTTTGTTTTTATTCATACTCTGTACCTGACTATTCTTTTCTGACTTCAATTCTGCCAGATTATTTAACCCTTTTGAATATTACACCTCAATTCAATTTCCAAATTCCATTATCAACTCTAGAATATTCTTGTTATTATTTGTTTATATATATATATATACCATTGGACTACCTAATTTTCTACAGAGCACAATGCGTCAAGTTTACTCAGTTATACTCTGTTTTAACCACCCATTTGCGTTTTCGAAGAACAACCTGTACTGAGGAGCATTTCAGAATAGGTTTCAACAAACCACTTGGTCGGGGCATGTAGCAAACAGAACGAAATTCCGTCAAATGATGTACTGCGGACTACTGTTTTTTCTGAAGATTCTATACTTAATTATGTAATATTATTGGCTTTCATCCTCCTTTTCAGTAGCTAAATATATAAATATTTTGTCTACTGAACCCCGGTGGGTATGTACTGATGAAGAGTCCCAAGCTAGCACAAAACAGCTGTCTGTTACTCCCAGGTTTTCCAATGGTTCTGTAACCGACATCAGCTCATAATGAAATCTTGTAACCAATCAAGTCCCTGAAAACCAACATCTGAGAAATATTTCACTTTGTACGTAGATGACAAAATCCGGCGCTACATTTGTTTTAGTGTTTACCTCGAAATATTTTGTTAATTAGTAGAATATTAAAGCATCTAAAGAGGAGCAGTATTGGATAGAGTTCTGATACAGTCCACAGTCTATATCTCGGCGAAGCTAAACCATCATAGCTAAAATGTCAGTGACCATGAACGACCACGCAGAATTCAGATGTGAAAAGTAACATGATCCTTAGAAAATGTATCAATAAACATTACAAACATTATATCACACTGTATAGTTGTCTCTTATGTGTTGCTAGAATGTATCCTAGTTACTTCAAGGATGATTAATAGAGAAATCACACCATGAGCGATAGATGTATTCGTTCACGTGAGTGTAGATGATGGTACTTTGGGACCCACTGATATTCCTGACTTTGTTCTTTGACTCATACCTAGCTCTAACCCTTAAACTTAACAAATGAAGTACATAGGTAATAAATAAAATACTGCACATACCCTCTCTTGGAGCATGATTTGATTTGGAATGATATTTTTTATTATAGCTTGATTCCACATCGTATTTTTGGTACAAGTATGAAATTTTCAGCATGTGATATCGGTAGCTCAAATTTTGCAGGCCAACCATTGATATCAGGTGTGCGTCGGCAGGAAATGAACCCCGGACCATGTACATGGTCGGTAAGAGTCCTAACGCTGTGCCACCGACGTAGGGTTGCCTAAATCTGATTAGTTCCTGAAGGTTAAATTTTCACAGACCTGGAATTTGGCTACCAGACTTTGCCAATGCCTTCTTTTCTCTCTTGCTTTATGTTATCAGAAAGTGTCAAGCATTTTACCTTAAATTTTCTTCTTATCGGATTCCATACTTTACATTTTGTCTTCAATAACTTGGAACTTATACCACAGTCATCTTTTAAGATAATCTACAAGGTTAAACCGAATAGTACAAGGGTTGTTAGGTTTCGACATTTGCCTCAGGATTTATTATTAGATTTCCCCTTCGACACTTGTGTATCACGGAGGCGCAGGCAATTCCTCATAGTAATTTAGTAATTAATTCACTATTATCACGCTTACATGTTCCTTTTGTGCATTTTCTCACCCTCTTCATATTTGTCAAGTGGACACTCAACTACCATATTTCTCATTCAATAACAATTTTCACCATGTCAAATTTCAAACCCTTTTCTCCAACAGCTTGCCATTGGTTATTACGTAATTTTTAGTTTTATTTTAGAAACCACTTCTGAGTTATTTTACCGATTGTGTCAACCGCACCCCCAATACTCAGTAAAACATAAAGCTGCCTACGAATTAATATGAACTAGATGAATTTGCTCTGGACAGTATTCTCAACAGGATTTACAGTACTCAGTTCATAAAATGGATAACAAAGCAACCTATTTGTGTGAAAATGTAAAGTAGTGAGACAGTCAATACTGCAGGTAAGTGAAAACAGGAATCTAAGTCAAATACTGCTTATGAATGAATTATGAATAAGATGGGACAAATTTGGAAAATTATCCTGTCAAAAGACTGTTTTATCCCTTAAACTATCTTTTACTCTCATTAAAACTTTGTAACTATCTCACTTTTTTCCACGTTAAGTGCATTAATTAAGTGGTTAGAGGTAATCGACAGGAAGGTCTGATCACAACTTTCGTGCTTACTAGGACTTTTCAAAACAGCGTATCTGCAAACTCGAAGGAATCGATACTTTCTGAGATTCGAATCTGAGTTATCGAATGCTGCATTCCAAGATGTTACCACTAAACTGTTCACCTACTTGACTGATCTCCTATAAAACTGTAATGTTCATATTGATTATTCACTAGTGGGTAATCAGTTTTATGAGGCTATTTCCTGGTTGAGATGACACCAATTCATATTTCACGGCTGTAGTAAGTCATGTAGCTTGGTGACTAGAATTCAAACTTTATAGGTAGAATTTAGTCAGCATCAACACCACAGATTAGACAGATAATATAGGTCACTCCATTTAAAACAAAGATTGAGTTAACATTGTGCCAGTCATAGATTCACAAAAAATGAGGCAAAACCTTCTACACCTTCTAATTCTATTATTATTCTAACAATATAAGTGGATTTGCAATTAATAGTGTTCTCTGAGCTGGTTGTTTTAGTTGCGGAGCTTTCATCGTCCTTCTGGACAACATTCTCAGCGCAAATTTTAGCATAAAGTGAACTGATTTAAATTTTACACGAGTGATAGAATTGCGTCTCTTGGTAACCATCTTTACATATGTATTGATCATGTATTGCGCTGAAGATGTTGTTGTCCTGAAGGACGACGAAAGCTCCGCAACTAAACGAACCAGCTCAGAGAACACTACTAATTGCAAATCATCCACCTGAGCTACAAATCTTCTCTATTATTTCAACAGAAGTGGATTTTATAAAAGAAATGCTACACTGTAGAGTAACCATCCGATAGTACTGAATAACTGTTTTTTCATATGTCACGATCTTTAACACTGTGAAGCGGCAAGGTTGCCCATAATCATGCCTAAGTTGATCATAATATGAAGCCAACATATTATTCAGTGACTGGGTAGGAATTCAAGAGTTTGTGGTTTTTAATTACAAACAAATTGTGGAATGGTGCTTTTTTTAATCACTGGGTCAATTTAGGAGATAATAACTGATCGTAAGTTTTCATTTTTCTAAACTATGTTTAAGACGATGTTTATTTTCAAAGTAATTAAATCCTTACAAACTCTGAAGCTGCATTTTTTTAAAATTTAGCAGTGAGGCAAGAATACAAACATGCGGTAACCTACTGACTGAATCTGGAACATTATGAAGACTTAATGCATCTGTGCCACTGGGAAAACTCTTAGACTAATATCACCAACTACCTGCAGTCAATGATTCTTAGCATTTTGAAGACTCCAGCCTGGCAGTCTACACCTTCCAATGGGACTAGCTCAAACTAAAAGTGAAAGACGTCATGGATTGATAACATGTTTCCAGTCTCTGACCTTTTCAACACGACGAATGTGATGGTTCGGCATGCGTAACACGTGTTCGAACCATCTTGAATGTACGCAGCTTCACAACCTTCCCTCTTTGCCTAACACTATGAATAACCTTGGTAATACCTACTATGTAGTACCACTTAATACGGGGGGTGACATGCAAACACCTATGTTCGAAGACACCTAGTTTCTTCAAGTATTCAGCTCTTATCGGCCACATCTCACAACCGTAAAGAAGGACACTGCAAACTGCTGTGCAGTACACATATACTTGCATAGATAGCCTAATATCATATCTATTCCAGAGACGAAGTAAACATCCCAATTATATCGGCAATACAAGGATGTTTAGAAAGAAAATGTGTTTTCAACTGGTCGTTTTCGATTCATAAAATTCTGCGCATATATCTTCAAGTCCAATGTCTAATGTTTTAAAATAACTGTGGTGCACTTGGTGACATTCACCGAATATGCAAATCGATAGGTGCTTTCTTTCCGTTTTTAAACAGCTTCCCCTCAATGTTGACAGAATATACTCATAGCATGTATGATTGAGTCATTCAGCCTACATCCATTATGTATCCCACTAGACTTCACTAAAAAGCAGTGTTGAATGTACATCTGTACAGGGAACGTAGGTGAAGAAGTGTTTAAAACAGTTAGACTTTACTAATATTCTAAATTCAAACAAACGAAATCCAAGAAATTCAGAAAAGGACATTATCAAACTAATAGCTGACTCGATTGGAGGAGTTCCTGTGAACACACAAAAAAACTGTCATTACTTCTACAAGACTTCAAGTTGTGCCATACATGATGGTGCTAAAAGCTCGGTGAAAAAGTATGGATTTGTTAGATAGTTGAAGACGATCGTCAGGAAGAGCTGGATGCAAATTCCTTACTTACTGGAATTCATGAGTGAGGTGTATCTGCACCCTCCAATCCTCCGTCTAATAGTGTGATCATGAGTCTCTAAGTTTGGTTACTTGCTTCTGTATGGTTCAGAGAATTGAGGCGTCCCCAAGCGAATTTCAACAGACTGTAAACTTTTTTTAGCAGCTGTATTCGCTCCATACTGGAGATCGGCTGGCCGGGCAGAAACAAGTAGCAACAGGAAACTATATCAAAATACCAACCAAGAACCTATCGCCGAACTAATTTGCAGATGGAAATGGAGATAAACTGGACTCATTGTGAGTAGACGGTTGAGTGGAGTTACACCCCAGAAAATCCCTAGAGTGACATGCAGAAGATAGTGTGAAGACGAAAACAACCGATTGGCGATTGTGGAGCCATCAAAACTGACAACAGAAAACAGGATGAAATGGAGATATGGTACTTGGTTACCACATTGCAAAAAGTGATTGACTGAATTCATTCAGACCCAAACCTACATACTAGGCACACAACATTAACTACTTCATAGTGACCAGTCAGAAAAATTATGGCTAAGAGAACACTTATACCAGACCATTCAAATTTTGAACCGAATACTTCTGTCACCACTTTTTTTATTCCTTTACATTCCCAGTGGAACATGGGACTTCAAGCTAGAGGCTTGAAGTTTCGGTAGCAGTGGTGTTTATTTTTAGGGGAGTTGCTAGCCTCATGCCCAGCCTTCCCTCTTTACCAGTCTTATTACTGGCTTAGTGAGGCAAAGGAGTGCATCGGTCGGGAATCGAACCCCGGACCATATGTATGGTATGTGAGCACTCATTGTAATAATGATGATTAGGCAAAGTGTGTTCATTTTCATCGTCGTGGGGTGATCTTGGTCCAGAATGATAAGAACCCTGACGATCTGAATGATATCTGGCATTGTGCAGATCGTCCTTGTCTATATCATCCTTCTATACTTCATCTAAAAGTCCCCATCCTTTAGTACCTGTTTTATGTGAATAAAATTTATTCTGAAATATTTTTTCTGAGGTTAAATCAACTTCTGTATAAGTTTCCTGAAATAATTTTAGCGCTGAGTCAGATCGATTCATTATAAATTATTTAAATTAATCCCAGTGTGTTTAAGAAAATCAAAACAAGATTTTTCTGAACGTTTCGCTGTGTAAGCCACAGCCTCTTCAGCAGATTTATTCGGATTAATCATCAAAATATATAGTCAAAAACATTTTTGGCATAAATTGAAGTCAGTTTATTTGAAGGTCATTTGTCCTTGGACATTTTTACCAATAGAAATATGTAAGCAGTCAGCATATATTTGTAATGACTAATGTCAAATTGTTATTGTGTATATTTTTCCATAGTTGATTTGTAAGGATTAGTTCTGTATGAGTGTGTGTGTGTTATTTGTCATGTGGAAAGACGTCAATTCACATGTGATAATACATTTTTCAAAAGGTTAAGGAGGCTCATAGAGTTTTTGTTGTTTGTTTCCTCTGTCTTGCTTCATAAGAGTTTGCCACATAGGTGATAAGTCTATCCCTTCTCTCCTTCCTATTCACTGCATTCGATGTGGTTAAAATGTGCAAGGCTTCAGAGATGTCAACCTTTCTTTAAGTGAATGAAATCCTCTTCCAAGCATTTCGACATTGTCGAAATCAATTTTATGTCCGCTGTCTATCGCATGCATTGCTATAGCCGATCTTTTTTCTAGACTGTTTAGTCCTACTTAATTTCTAGGCGGGGACGTTTCGTGCATAGTCTGTGTTCATTCACTCTGACCTTCACCTGTCTACTGCTCTCCCCTATATAGCATGCTTCACACTCTGAACACTTTATCCTATAGACACAATTACTTTGTGACATTTTGGGAACCATATCCTTGACATGCACCAGCGCTTTCTCCAGAGAATTAGGTTTGACATAGACTTTAATATTATATGAGGCAAATAGTCTTTGAAGTTGTTCATCTGTGTCCTTTCGATATGGAATGGCTATCGTCAATAGCCAATTCTTTTCAATTTTTTGTTTTCCCTTATGCTCCTTTCTATTGATAATATTATCTAGTAGCTTTTCCGGATAACCATTTCCAATCACAACCTGTTTTATATTAGATATCTTGTTCTCCATATGGTCATTATCTTTTATAATGTTTCTAGCTCTGTTAACGAGATTCAAAGCTACTGAAACTTTCATTCCTATTGTATTATCTGATTGGAAATTCAAATACTTGTTGGAATGTGTCGGCTTTCTGTATATGGTAAACTTTAGTTTCTCGTCGGTTTGTCTTTTTACAAGACAATCAGGAAAGTTTTTGACAACATATTTTGATGATTAATAAAACTCCGAATAAATCTGCTGAAGAAGCTGTGGCTTGCTTACACAGCAAATTGTTCAGAAATCAGATCTTGTTTTGATTTTCTTAAACACGCTGGGATTAATTTAAATAATTTATAATGAATCAACTTCTGTATGTTTATGTTTGACATTTTTGTTGAATTCATCAGTTTTCTTATGATCTGAGGAATGATACAATGGATTATGTTTAAACGAAGCTATACTTCACTGAAATATTGATTGTAGACTAAACTAAACTAGTAACATAACAATGAATTTTTCCGGATCACGTAATGTATTTGCGCAACACATTTCGAACAATCTGATCCAGCACACACGGACTTGTCATAGGAATATATATATGAAATTAATAAAGAGTTAAGAGGTGAGAAAATAAACTAAGGTCAAGTTAAAAGGACATATTCAAGGTCAAAATAACAATGAAGATCACTAAACCAAATAGCAGAGGTAATAGTACATCTGCCCTGGTATCAAAACAAAATTTACCAAGGAAGGTTTGATGTGATGACGAATTGTTTTCGAAAGCATAAAGGTGGTTTAAAATTTCTAATTACCAGCTAGGGCTTCCACAAACTTTAGGATACGCCCCAAACACGTTTTATAGATAGGTTTAAAAGATTTGTTAACGTCTATTTCCTGTCCTGTCTGTATAATATGTTTCGCAATAGAGGAGCTAGGTCTCCTGTTCTCACCCTAGCTCATACATATTCCTATGACAAGTCCGTGTGTGATCAGATTGTTCGAAATGTGTTGCGCAAATACATTACACACACGATTCAGACAAATTACGTCTTCTTATTGCTTTATCTAAATTCATAAAGGGAACTAATTGTTTTAAATGAACTTTTCATTGTTCATCGCAAAATAATGAAACTATAAAATACGTATATATGTCCAAACCAAGTCCACTTTTAACAGTTTGAAAAATTTGGGCATTGGGTATGTGATATTCATTATAATAAAAGTTTTCCGTGTTTCCCAATGAATGAAAAACAAAACGATATTGTTTTTACTGATGTATAGCTATTTAATGCTGCTAATAGCTTTATCAAAGTATTATTAAACCGGAATTTACAATATCTCAGCATATATATAACAAAGAGTTGAGGGGTGAGCAAATAGATTTAGGTCAAGTTAGAAGGACATATTGAAAGTCAAAATAACAATGAAGATCACTAAACCAAATAACAGGGGTAATAGTACATCTGTTATGGTATCAAAACAAAGTTTACTAACTTGATCATCGTTCGTCAATCTGGAGTCATTTTTCGTTGTCAAGTTGGTCAGTTGGTAAAGATAACAAAATCAAGTGTAGATTGTTCGATTCGATCAGTGTTTAAAATTATAAAGACTGTGTGTGATTGCATAATGGACTTGCATATCACATTCGTGTTGATTTTGTCACTTCATGGGAGAGGGAGGCGATGTAACTAGGTCAGATTCTGTTTTAGTCCATCATTCGTATTCAGGCAATTTGGATTCCACTTGATATGAAGTGCTTCTGATATTAGACGTTCTTTATGATTTCTGAAGTTTTTCTGGATTATTTCAATATTGTCAAAACCAATTTTGTGACCTGATTCTATAGCATGTAGACCTATGGCTGAAATCTCATTACTACAGAAAGGTCTGAATTTCAATATCACCAGGAAGCCATTATTGGTTCAGGAAATAGCACCTATGATCGGACCTGCTCTACAACAATTCACCAATGAAGAATCACAATCTGCTCGTCAAAAGATATCACACATATTAATGACACAACGAAACATACCATCTAATCTCACCAAACAAGAATATGAAGCCTTAAGAAATTTGAAGAAAGACAAAAGCATCATTATAACGAAGGCCGACAAGGGAAGCGTCACTGTGATAATAAACAGAACGGATTATGAAAAGAAGGCGATTGAACACCTATCTGAAGGACCATACTTACTCATTGAAGAGAAGAAGAAATCCACCGAATTTAACAAAGTGAAACTAAATACAAACAGACTCCTTCAAGAAATGAAACCCGAAATTGGAAATTCTCTCTGGTTTAAACTAAAACCAAAATCTTATATACCTTCAAGATTCTACGGTCAACCAAAGATATATAAACCCACAGTTCCATTAAGACCAGTAATAGATTTCACCAACTCACTGACATACAACCTCTCTAAATACTTACTCTCGGTACTGCAACCACTACAAAAAGACACTCAAAATTTTGTTAGAAATTCATATGATTTCACATCCCAAATAGAATACCGAGAAATTGGTAAAGAAGACATTATGGTAAGCTATGATATTAACTCATTATATACTAGTATCCCTATTACCGAAAGTCTTGATATCATTTCCAGTCTACTAGAATCAGATACAACGCTATCAAAAAGATGTCCACTGGACACCAGTGAAATAATTAAGAGCTTGAAATTCTGTCTAGAAAGTAATTATTTTACATTTAAAGGGAGTTTATATAGACAGACAAATGGTGTTGCTATGGGTTCACCAGTCTCCCCAATAGTCGCTGACCTTTTCATGAATAGATTCGAAAATAACATCTTTTCAAGCATACTCACTCCTAAAATATAGTTAAAATATGTAGATGATACTTTTGTAGTGCTAAAACGAGATATACACAATTCATTCCTTGAGAAAATAAACTGTGTATCCCCCAGAATCCAGTTTAATTCGGAAGCAGAATCAGACGTCGGTGAACTACCATTTCTAGACTGCCTAGTTAAGAGAAGGGAAAACGGACATTTTTGTATATCCATATTCAGGAAGAAAAACCAAACCACTCCAATAAATATTTCGACTTCAAATCATCACACGGCATCAGCTCAAAGATTTCAGTTGTTTCAAGTCTTCTTAGACGAGCACACTCTCTGATAACGGGCGAGAAAGAAAAAGAAGAAGAAATATCAAACATTACTGAAACTCTTAAGCAAAAGAACTACCCGAAGAACTTCATCTACAAAATCAGCACAGGCATTAAGTATGGCCGAAAACGCATTGCGAAAGCATGGACCTCGATAGTCGTCATTCCATATAGAGCAGAGACGTCAGATTTATTAAATTCCGGTTTAATAATACTTTGATAAAGCTATTAGCATTAAATAGCGAAACGTCAGTAAAAACAATATCGTTTTGTTTTTCATTCATTGGGAAATACAAAAACTTTTATTATAAAATACGTAGTTGATATGCTGAATTATATTTTTGTTTTAATATATATAAACAGCTTGTGTAAATATCTTGTGGCGTATTGATCAGTTGAGTTGAGTTCATTTAGTACACAAAATACTTAACGAAAAGGAAATTGACAACTGCTCAATAAACACTTAAAAAATGCGTAATTCTACATTTGTATGCGCAACAGATGAAATAAATATGCCTCATTAAAATACAAAAAAATAGAAATAACTACTTGTTTGTCCTGATCATATTAAAAGAGATGAGACTTTCCTGTGAATTCCGATTAATTCCAATTTCGGTTTCGTTAAAAAAACCGACATCATTTAGAGAACCATTATAAGGCAAGCAACACTGAACATATGTTTCATTCTTCCTAGGCCGAGACTCTTCAGTAATGCACACCCATGGTTTCACAACAGAGTGAATGCAGGAGCCACAGGCTACGAGCAGGGAGCGTTACCATTCAGCCACTGGAAAAGGATCTAATAGGTGATAGTGGAATAATTAAACTGGAACCCCAGAAGAAAAATAATGGATTAGAAGTTTTGACAGTTCATTGAAGGGATTTACAAATAAATTTCAATTAAAGTTATTGGGATACCAATCAGAGAGTAATTACAGAAAACGCTTATTGAGATTGTTATTTTGAATTTCCTGTTGACTTATTTTGTTGTACAGAAATGTTCCGTCTAATAATAATAATGATTTACTTTATTCCAAAAACAGTACTTGTGATACAGAATGGAAATTTCAGCATTAATCACAATATTGCATCTAATTTCCTCAAATTATAAATAAAATTAATCACACAGAAAATTTTCCACATTTACAATAGTGGTAATGTCAAAAACATGCAGCATATAAAATGGAAATAATAATAATGATAGCAGCTAAGGTAATAATAATAATACAAGTGGAAATTGCCGTGGGCTTGTTTCACACAGTATTGTCGATGCGGTATAGAAATCCTAGCATGTTTAAAAATATTGAATATAATGTTCTCTTTACATGATATGGTGAGGGGAAAAACAAAGATTACAGCAGTCATAGAGATAAGTTGGTGTTTGCAGTTATGAAAGTAAAAACAAAGAAGCAACAGGACCATAAATATAATAGAAATAATAAAAGTAAAACTTGAAGGTATATAAGGATGGATGGAGGAAATTGTTTATTTACTAGATGAAAAAAGGTTAGTCAATTCTTGTCTGACACTATTTTCATCACATAAAATACGTGCCAAGTATGGTATCATAGAATTTTTACACTTAGACGTGCGAGCATACAGTTTTCTGAAGTTACTTCTTGTTCTACCTGAGGAGATACAAGGTGAAAGTTGAGGGTAAAGTGGATGCTCCAAGTCAGACAAAATCCCTTTAGCAAATTTATTGCACGAAGTCAAGTGCCTATCAACAACAACGTTAACTATGTAGTCCACTGGGACACCACTCACCCTACTGACAGTCTTCAGCATTCTACGAATTATGACATAGTCCTTTTTAAGCAAACCAGGAAAGCATAAGGGGAAACAATAAAGAAGAATAGGTAGGATGCAAGAGTTTATGAACTGTAAGAGGAGGAGGGGTTGAGTTATACCCGAGTGCCTTAACTTCTTAATGTAAAATGTCAGGCGGAATATTTTACTGGAGATCGCTGAGACATGGGAAGACCAGGAGAGATCAGAAGAGAGAATAAGTCCAAGATACTTAATTTTTGATTTAATTCCTATATCATTGTCGTCAATCTTACAACTATCATGAGAATCGAAGGCTTCTTTTAACTGTCTTTTACATTTTAAGCTGACATTTAGAAGGATTCAGTTTAAGACCGTTAGACTCAGACCATTTACTGACTCCCGACAGAAAGCTATTTATTTTGGTACAATCTAGCTGGGAGTTAACAGCCATTGAAACAGTTAAATCATCAGCGTACTTCACAAAGTTTATTTCATCAGACTGAGGCAAGTCATGTAAGAAGAAAGAAAAAAGAAAAGGAGAAAGGACAGCGCCTTGAGGGACACCAGCTTCAGTAGGCAATGAATTGGAAGACTTCCCTTTATACATGGTGCATTGCTTTCTTTCTGAGAAATAAGAATATAGCCATTTAACAGCCCAACATTCTGTTTGACTTGTAGCAAGTTTATTTAATAAGATATCCCTAGGGACCGAGTCAAAAGCAGATGTATAGTCTAGGAAGGCACAACGAACAAATTTAGCCTCCTTGTCTAGACTGGAAGCAATGTTATGATATAAGACGGCAGCTGCATCTAAAGTGCTTCTACTGTGCTTAAAGGCAAACTGTTTTGGGTCATTAAAGGATTTAAGCGAAGGTACCACACTAAGTAAAAGTAATTTCTCCACAGTTTTCAAAAAAGGAGAGGTAATAGCAATGGGTCCAAATGTGACACACGCTCCAGTAGATGATTTAGGCATAGGCACAAATTTAATGTCCTTCCAAACAGCAGGCACAATATTACTGGAAAACGATTTTTTAAATAGATCAGTGAGAGGGTGACAGAATATCAGAACATTTATGAAAATAATACTATGTACATAATCTGGACCTAAGCTCTGGGAAGGGTTCAAAGACTTGAGGCACTTTTGAACATCATTTGTGTTAAAACCTGGAAAGGGACTATTATTAACACTAGTGATGCTGGGAAGCATGGCATTTGAGGGAGAATAAATAAAAGATTTATTAAGAGTACATACATCAAGGGAATACGGAATATTGTTTATCTGCTTACCACCAGTGATTTCCTTAAATAGTTTCCACATATTAGAAGCATTTTTGCAGGATATGAATTTCTGCTTAGATGTTACATTCAACCTCTGCATTACAGACTTGATTAAGAAGTTAGTTAATAATAATAATAATAATCACTTTATTCCACAACAATAACAATTTACAGCATGGAATTTTCAGCGTTTCATTTTACATATTACATTGGTTTAGCTCTTTTTATAATTGTATAAATGTATGAAATTTTAAAAATATTGATAATTAATAGGAAAAATAAAAACCCCAACAAAATCACACCATTTCTAGTTCTTTTTACACCACTTTTATCTTTCATTTTATATTGTTTTTCCTTCTTTTTTACATGCTGGACTCTAATATGGATTCCATAAAGACAATCGTATGTTCAAGCATTGGTTTACGAAACTTTGATTGGCTACAGGTTTGATTAGGAGATGACAGCTGTTTCGTCTTGGTCTTGAACTCATCGGCAGTACTCGCTGTCTGTGATCAAACTTGAAATAAATGAAATACTTATAAAATTAAATTTTGAAAATTAATCTGATGCTTGCTAGTGACCGGCTAAAGGATGAAGTTGCTTGGAGTTCTAGTGAGAAGTCGTGACCACTGAGGTCCGTCAGGTCAGGCGTGAGAACCATTAGTCGTCGAATATATTGACTGGTGGCTGCGATAAAATCACGAATCAGTAGAAGTTGGAATTCATGGGTCAATGAATCGGTCAGCAGGTTCGCCTTGTAAACAGAAGGTCCTGGGTGAGTGCAAAGAATCCCAAACTAAGGCAAACGGCTGTCCAGTACTCCCTCGTTTTCAGTAAAACTACGACTTATATGAATCTGTGATCAAGCTTGAATAATCGATTGCCTCCTACCAGTGCACATTTTTTGAGAGGTTGTCGATAGTGTAATCGTCAAAAAGTGGATTGTCGACAAATTCACAATTACCACCTTCCTTCATAGTCAAATCAAGGGTTTGTGTGTTGAAATGTCTATCAACACTAAATTGAATTCGATAAGTTACTGAGTAGGGTTATTCCACTCTTGTGATTACATTCTGATGTTCATCGTAATACATTACAATATAAAAATGTATACATATTGAATAGTTATGTGGATGCGAAAATTGTACATTTAAATGTTTTCGAGGTTTCAAGATTTCTGGTGATTACTGAATAAGAAGAAGCGTTAACTGCAACAGATCATCTGTTGCATGTCATTAAAACATTTAATAATCACCTACTTCTGAACTGAACTGAAATAATAATGCAGAACTTGACACAAATGTGTGACCGTCCAAGCCGCCTCATTTCGGAAAAGCACACAAAATTAGGCAAAAAGGAATGCAGTGAAACTGCAATGGATGAAGGTGAACAGGATAAAGAATAATTAAGTAATAACTAGTGAGGAGTTTCAGAATCTGCATAATGACAAAATGTGGATAAATCCATTTTACTGTCAGTGATTTCGAACCATATCACCAACACACTCTAACCACTGATTCTTAGCCATCCGGGAACTGTAGGCAAGTAATTTATGCCTTCCTGCGTGAATCAAATTAATAACTAACATTGTTTGCAAGGAGAGTGATGGGTCAGAATGCGTACTACATGTCGATATCTAACCTCATTGTTACTGACCACATTATACCACCTAACACGAGAGATAAGACGTAGGTAGGTAATTAGCACGTCTTCCACTTTCATCCGTCACATTTTACAGTCATCAAGAAGGACATAGAGAGCTACTGTGCATTACATTTGTCCTTTGATAAACAGATGGATATTAAACCTGCACGTAAGATGACACAACCTGGCGTCCTCAAGATGCTAGGGACTTATGGCTGGGAACTACTCGTGGTAGAGCTAAGAATCACTCATAGTGTCACAGATGCTTTCACTCTTTGAAATCTCCCATATCCATTAAACCATCATGCTTTTCAGTGTTAACTACTCTTTCTTCTTCACACTTCTGCCTATTACATTTCTAGTATATCTCGTTTTCCTCTCTTTTTTCCACCTTTGTGTGCTACGTAGAGTGTAGCAAGTTGAACTGCTGATTGATGAGAAGACTCTACATTCTTTCACTGTCCTCATCTAGGAGGACTACGTCGTCTGCATGCTCTTCATCAATGATACTTTCTCTGAATAATAAGTCAATACCAGAGGTAACGCCATCAGTATGTCTATAATGGAACTGCAGAAAAAATGATAACAGAATATTTTCAGCAAAACTGCTACTTGTTTTTACTTCAGATGAGGACTCTTATACACTCTTGTACGGATACACAAGTTTGAGTGGAGTGCCATCATGAATGCAGTACACTCTCTCTACATTCCATTTAAAGTCACATATTACCCCAGAGTCTTTCTAGCACTAGAGTATAATGCCATCTTCAGGTCAGTAAATGCGTAAAATGTTGTAAGCCAATAAGTATGCCTGTGCTCCAGAATCTGTTGACGGGTGAAAATGTGATCAGTGCACCCACGACCAAGCTTGAAGTGCTTCTTGTTGTCTCAAGTTCCACTTTTGCCGAGCCCTACTTAGTATTCGTAAAATTGTGGAACCTAGAATTTTAGATACTACGTGACCCAACCTTATCATGGTAGGTTCTTCATCTTTCTTATAAAATTGGACAATCAACGATTTGTACTAGTGCAACAGTCCTGTTCATGATTTCCACACATTACCTGATATGTAAGATTATCTTTTCAGTTATTCGTCAAAGTCAGACTAAAACACCTATAACATGAAAACCTACCACTTTGCTTCACTTTAGCTTAGAGGCGGCTTAAACAACCTTAGATGCAATTGGAGGACCGTTGTACATCTCAGTCAGGTTTAGACTGCAGGGTGGACGGCTGTAATTCAGAGGTAAGCTAGTTAAATGGCTCCTCAGAATGTTCTATATAACAATCAGGTTGCCTTTCCTGTAAAGTTAGGAAAATTGCATCCTTTCTTAAAAACCATTTCATTTGTGGTAAGTTGAACATGTTTCTTCAATGAGCCTTGTAATACTTTCACCCCTTGCCACCATGTTATGTGATTACATGCAAGAAAATGTATCGTAGCGGCCGAGATTTTTCCGGGTTATTTAACTTAACGAGGTCAACCATTCCAGTTGTAGCTGAAATTCTATGCTCCGGCAATCTAACTGACCCCAGTCTACTAGCTTGACCTATGTAATTGATTTCACAGTCATTATTTCTTTTGGATTATGAGTGGAACTCATGACTCATCGTTTACCGTTCAACCAATGTCATTGAAAAGTTTGTGCATTGTACAATAGGTCGAATTAATTATAATAATATTTCAATAGTTTTAATTGGAATTTAAAAAAAACAATTCCAAGGGTAAGTGTGGTCATGGGCAGTAATTTTCCTGGAAATATCACCAAAATAAAAACTTATCACTGTATGTAACCTACTGAAATATAACCACAATTAATTTATTCAGCATTCAAGTTAAACTTGACGATTCGGCACATGATTTGCCTCAATGGTCATCTCAGCATATGTCAGACTCATCTCCCTTTTCTTCCCCACATTTTTAGTGTCATAGATTCTTGGTCTTATAGTTACCAGAATCCCTTGTTCTTTATCCTTCTGACAATTCAGTCTTCAGTATTGAGCCAGCATGGACAGCTGTTGATGGAAGTCTGCAGTATTATTATTTATTTATTTATTGTTGCTTTGGGTTCCCAGTGAAACATAGGGCTTCAACCACAAGTCTCCACTTGCTTCTGTCTTCTGCTGTACTTTCCACTTGCATCCATGTTAGTCCATACTGTTTCAACTCCTCTTCACACAATCTCCTCCATGTCACCCTTGGACGTCTCACTCGCCACTTCCCTTTCGGGTTCCACTCGAGCACTGGCACGACGCGCGATGTCACCCAGTGGCCTCCTCAGCGAGTGTCCAATCCATCTCCACTTTCTCCTGTATATTTGTTGGGCGATTGGTTCTTGCTTTGTTTGTTCCCATAGTTTCTTGTTGGTGATTGTATCCGACCATCTGATCTTGAGTATAGAATGAAGACAGTTGTTGTTGATAAAGGTCTGCAACAGGTTGTTGGAAATATTCTTTGTGACCCGCCAAGTTTCTGATCCGTATAGAAGAACTGACCGACTTGACGTTTGTAGTGAAAATCCGAATTTTGTTGTTGATATGGAGTGATGAAGATTTCCGGATTGGTTTCAGGTTGATGAATGTGTTTCTCGCCTTTCCGATTCTCGATTTGACATCCTCGTCCGTTCCTCCTGTAGTTGAGACAATGCTCCCTAGATAAGTGAATGAAGTAACCTCTTTCAAATCCTCACCCCCGTTGATGGTGACCGGCGCTCGATGTTGTTGTTGCTGGTTGGCTATTTTCATAACCTCCGTCTTGTCTATGTTCACCTGGAGTCCTGTCTTTGCTGCTTCTTCGACCAGTCTGCAGTAATCTGTTGGAAAGTACTTTCTTGACGCGTTAATTCTCCGAACCGTATAGAATAACTGACTTGATATCATTGCTGAAGAACTAGATCTTGTTCTTTTAGATGAATGAGTGCAGTAGGTTGCCACACTGATTACAGAGAAATAAATAACAGTCTGACTAGATTTTCCTATTCTGGCTAGCTTTGACATTTTCATCTGTGCCACCTTTAGTTGAAACGATGCTCCCTAATTAAATGATATTCAATACTGCTTTATAAAAATGTGTTCGACAAATAAACACTTTACAGATACCGGAAAACTTTAATGTCTTAATGACAGCTCTTTTATCACATTTAGATAGATTTTGATGTGGTTAGATAGATAATTTGCGAAGCTTTCATCGCGCTTATGTTCGTATCCATGAACATAAGCTAGCCGTCAAAAGACATGATATCCACTCCCTCATATCACTACATACAGAAAACCACGGACATCAATTCGATTGGGACAACCAACGTTCAAATATTAGACAGAGGAAACAACAAGAATGCTAGGGAATTTTTAGAAGCCAGCGTGGTATTCCAGTGAATCATCAATCAATAGACACATCGAAATAGACAAAATTGATCAACCGATAAGAAAGAAACCTTGCACACAAAGGGTCAAAGTTCAAGTCAAAGAAACAATCAGTTCCAATACAAGTAACCTAGAAGGTGTGAAAACACAAAAACAACCAGTCACGTCCACGGTCACCCGGAGAGATGATTGATAAACTCGTGGAGAAATCTGAAAGCTCATTTCAATTCAAATTGAAGTATGCGCTGAAGATGCTTGTTGCCTAGTAGGGCGATGAAAGCTTCACAAGTTAACTATCCAGCTCAGAGAACACAACCACATCAAAATCATCTACCTGAGCTACAAATCATCTCCATCATATCCACATTTAGATAGAATTTTTAAATTCAAAATAAATATTATTGTCATTTTTCATAAACTCATACACGACATGAAACCAATGGCCTGATGTTGTTTGATTGAACGACTAGAATTTCAAAGAACAGTTTTCACCCTCTTATTGGACTAAAAGTATTCACCATTATTTTGATCCAAGTGCATATAGAACTTCACGACATGTGACAATCAAGAAAACAAATAACACGGCAAGATTTGATTTCGGGTGATCTGAACTGGTTCACCTCTCTGAGCTTCATAACAGCCAGATACATAGGTCGTTCGTTATACACGTGTCCTTTCAAAACTTGTTAGACAACTCTATCTAGCATGATTGCAAAGAGGCGGAGATGGTTCACTCTAATGTGCTGTAACTGTACACCACCTTAGCACCTGTCACAGCATCTCAACTGATTTGCAAAGTGAACAAAAATCTACCCAAAGCAATGTGTTTCTGACTTCTCTGTACTGTGGAAGCCCTCGTTGTATGCTTCGAGAAACCGCAACTGGTGAACCACTGGGGCACTGTAAGATTTCATATCAAGTTGAAAATTATTATCTTCTTTAATTTCCTTCGTTATTATGATGGATTTTAGTAGTATCTGCAATTGTACGAACTTATTTATACGAATGTGGTTTCAAAATCTTTAAGGATGAAATAGCTGGAAAAGATATCTTTGCTGAACTTTTTGTTCTTCTCAACTAATGGTCTGATGGTTATTTTCTACAATTTAAAGTTCTTTTTAGGCACTGATCACGAACATTCACTAATCAGCATACATCATCATTCATTTTTACCTAATTTGATATCTGATTATCACTTATTATGTTAACACAGTTTTTGAAACAATACTCTAGTAATAACTAACTCACATGCAACTAGTTCTCATGTATTATTATTATTATTATTGTACCCTTGGGTTCCTAGTGGAACACAGGGCCTCAACTGCACGCCTCCACTTGTTTCTGTCTTCTGCTGTACTTTCCACTTGCATCCATGTTAGTCCATACTGTTTCAACTTCTCTTCACACAATCTCCTCCATGTCACCCTTGGACGTCTCACTCGCCACTTCCCTTTCGGGTTCCACTCGAGCACTGGCCTGACGCGCGATGTCACCCAGTGGCCTCCTCAGCGAGTGTCCAATCCATCTCAACATTCTCCTGTATATTTGTTGGGCGATTGGTTCTTGCTTTGTTTGTTCCCATAGTTTCTTGTTGGTGATTCTTTCCGACCATCTGATCTTCAGTATAGAGCGACGAAGACAGTTGTTGATAAAGGTCTGCAACAGGTTGTTGGAAATATTCTTTGTGACACACTGGCCAAGTTTCTGATCCGTATAGAAGAACTGACCGACTTGACGTTTGTAGTGAAAATCCGAATTTTGTTGTTGATGCTGAGTGACGAAGATTTCCAGATTGGTTTCAGGTTGATGAATGTGTTTGTCACCTTCCCGATTCTTGATTTGACATCCTCGTCCGTTCCTCCTGTAGTTGAGACAATGCTCCCTAGATAAGTGAATGAAGCAACCTCTTTCAAATCCCTCTCGTTGATGGCGACTGGAGCTGGATGTTGCTGCTGTTGTTGTTGTTGGTTGGTTAATTTCATAAGCTCCGTCTTGTCTATGTTCACCTGGAGTCCTGTCTTTGCTGCTTCTTCGACCAGTTTGTCGGTTTTCGCTTGTAAGTCTTCGATTTTGTGTGACATCAAAGATAAATCATCCACGCGCGAAATCCAGATCTTCTAGGTTCTTCACGTCGGTCCAGGATATCCCTGTCTCCTCGTTTCCCACTGTCTGACGCATAATCCAGTCCACCACAATTAGGAATATCATTGGTGATAATAAGCACTCTTGTTTGACACCTGTGATTACTCCAAACGCCTCGCTGAGTTTTCCGTTGTGGATCGCTTGACATGTGCCGCTGTCGTACAGCTGTTGAATAAGGTTGATGAATATTTGGAGTACGCCGTAGTACTCGAGTAGTTTCCAAATTACTTCGCAGTCAACGCTGTCGAAGGCCTTCTCAAAGTCTATGAAGTTGAGGTAGAGATTTGATTGCCATTCCATACTTTGTTCGATTATGATGCGTAGAGTTGCAATTTGGTCAGAACATGATTTGCCTTTCCTGAATCCAGCTTGTTCTGGTCGGAGATCTGTATCCAGTGCGTCCTTGATTCTCTCCAGGATGATGCGACTCAGGATTTTACTTATCGTCGACAGGAGCATGATTCCTCGTCAGTTCTTGCAGAGTCCCAGGTCGCCCTTCTTTGGTAGTTTCACTAGATAACCTTTCCTCCAGTCAGTAGGCACTTTTCCTTCTTTCCAGATCTTTTGCAATAATGGAGTCAGCATATCTGCTGTCGTCTCTGGGTCCGCTTTCAGTGCTTCTGGGGGTATTCCATCTGGTCCAGCTGCTTTTCCAGCTTTCAGAAGCTTGATTGCATTCAAGACTTCAGTTTTCGTTGGAGGATTGGTGTCAACTTGCAGTTGTGCACGTGCTGTTGTTGGTATTACTGGACGGGTTGTAGGTGGTGGTCGATTCAAGAGTCCTTTGAAGTGATCCGCCCATTGTTTAATCTGTCTTTCTTCCTTGGTAATCGGGTTCCCTCGGCTGTCTCTCTCAAATTCTTTAACCGTGATCAATCAGTTTTATAAAACACATCAACCTTGAGAATAACAATTATTTCTTAACTAATTCTCGGCATTAAACTGTAGAATTGGAAGGCGTTATCAAAATGAATATTCTTAATCACTCGTCTTCGGGTTGGTTAGCAGCGTAAAGCATTATCGGAGAGTCCTTCTTAGAAGCCAATAAGTCGACAAAGACTGAGCATTTCGGTGAGACGTAATGAATCTTCAGGAAATTCAAGATAACTTCAATAACTAATATGGTTTTCTCATTAATTAGTATTTTCAGCAGATTCGTTTCATTTTTATTTCCATTTAAACATAATATTCACCTTGGAAGAAAACGCCTGGTGTCAACGAACTATTCCATCGTATTCTATCATACACCTAGTCTTTTCAAATAAAGTAAATCACTAAGGTTCTGAATAATGAACAAATCCCTGGTTCATAAATTCAGAGGCTGACATATTGCTTCAAACTTTGTAGATCCCATGAGGAACCTAAAGTAATCAATAATTCGGATATTGTTCTTGTAGGAATTCAACGTCTTAATTTAGATTTGATCAGTGACCGACATCTACTAGAGAACCTCTCAAAACCAGGAGAAACTGGTAAGGTGATTCATCCGGAAGCTTCACACTGACAGCCAGTCCCTTTAGTGTTTACCAATTCGAATAACACTTATTGGCTTATGAATTCTGACTCTTGTGAAATAGCGCACCACTGCTCAGACACTGCTATCAAAGAGAAAATTCAAACTGAAGTTTGCACAGAAAATATTGTCTAAACAGACAATAGAGGCTTCGTAATGACACCATCTAGTTCGGAGATCACAAAGATGTCAAAACCGAGGCACTTGCGCTACAAATTTCAAAATGCTATGGGTGGAATACGCTTCTATCAGTTCGAAATTGGAAGGACTTCGAGAAAAGGCAGGCATCTGAAGCAGTTTATCTGAATTCTTTCTTTATGAATATCTTCATGCCCGATTTGACGGATCTACTGTTGATGTATCACGCATCCTAAGATAGAAAAAAGGAAGAACAATTTCTGATTGTCTACGTAATTAGTTACCTGTCAAACTTCAAAACTGGAATACTGATGGATACAAGTATTTGAAAGAAAGGAATGTTGAAAAGAATATTACACCTTTGATTTCTATTTAAGTTCGTGTTTATTATTATTATAACCAGCATTTCTTTGAAACTCGTCAACAATAACAATGATAACGACAGTTTTCAATGAAACACAACAATCTTTCTGCTTTCTTTGTTAAGAATTTCCACTGTTTTCAATCACATCGTTGTTCACTTCATTTTCTAATAAATCAGCATTCAATGAACTAATCCACTGATTTAAAACACCACTAGAGTCGATTAAACGTCTAATACTATCACGTGATAAAGTTTTATTACACATTGGACACACTGGATTTGAACAATTTTCGACATATCTAAAAAAAGAGGATATAAATTCAACAATATAAGTAACATAAGTATATATTTATACGGACCTACAATAAATGACCTTTGTACTAAGCCTCTCAAGGGAATTGACGGATCAACATTAGATGTTTTCAGGCACAATTTATGGATCATAGAAGGATGACGGAAGCTTTACAATTAAATCAACCAGCTCAGAGAAAAACCAGCTCAAAAACCTGAACTACAAATCTTCTCCATTACTTGATCCAAAAGGATGTCAGTTTCCTCCTAGTGTATTTATTTAGAGATTTGACATTATTACTTCCACTTCATTGCTTAACCACTTCCCAATTTATACCTCACTGTAGTGATATGATGCATGTTAATGTGTAGCAACCAGTGATTTGGTTATTGTCTAGTGTGTTTATGAATAAATAACTATTATTTATTTGATTGCATGGAGGATTTCATCATGAGCTGACAACAGTTAGAGAACCATTGGAAAACCTGGGAGTACTGGACAGCTGTTTCGTCCTAGTTTGGGACTCTTCATCAGTACGCACCCACCGCCAGGGTTCGGATCCAGGACCTTCTGGTCACAAGGCAAGCTCGTAGACCATTGAGCCACTGGGACTCGATCCAATGGTCCTTGAATTCTAACTTCTGCCAATTCACGACATAGCGCGACCATTTCGCAATATCTTGTTGGATGAGTTACTGCCTCATCTTCAGCCTGCTGTACCCTACTGGTCACGGCTTCTTTGACACAGTTATACATGATGTAATCTACAGTCAAGATTATTGATAAAACTGGTGTGAATAGCTGATTGACTGTATTTGCACTGATTCATACAATATCACTGAATTAAATCTCAAAGGAACTCACCTCATTAGTTCGCTGTACAGTGTAGGAAACTGGCATCCAGGACATACGGCAAAATCATTTTTAACAACGTGATAACCCTAAAAATATTTAGAAAATGTTACGACAGTGAATAAAATTCCAATCAGACACAAACACAATTAATAAGTGAAATCAAATGAATCATGATGCTCAAACATTAAGAGTGGGAAATATTCCCATATCATAAGTTAAAAGTCGATCTAAACGAAGATTACTCTTTTCAATAAATTCTCTTCAGGTTCTTACACATAATTGGAGCTCTTGCAAGGAAGTAGACTTCGTATTCAAAAACAACACGTTCAGACGCTGTTCCTACTGTGGCCAGACTTGGATTAAAATTTCTTTTCTCATTGTTAGAATTTATTATTAGAATAATTTATTATAATTTATAACCTTCATTCAAACATTCTTCCAATATTATGTAATTTTCCATTTATACTATTCGGACTTATCATTAGTGATATTATCTCTTTTCTCAATATATATGCCTCCACCTGGATATCGGTAGCCCAAATTTTGCAGGCTGACCATAGATATCGGGTGTGCGTCGGCAGGGGATCAAACCCCGAACTATGTGCATGGTCGGCGAGAGTCCTAACTACTGTGCCACCTACGCTGAGCCAGAAATAATGCTGGTAAAGAGGAATGTTGGCATGAGGCTAGCAACCATTCTGTAAAATAAACACTGCTACAGAAACTTCAAGTCTCTAGCTTGAATGCCTCCACCTGGTTCATTCCACATATTGGTTGTTTCATGATGAGCTTCTCATTGCAGTCTTACTATCTCCTCTTTAATGCACACTAATTTGTTACTAGCTACTCATCTGACACCTTTTATAACAATTAATAGTGTTCTCTGAGCTGGTTGGTTTAGTTGCGAAGCTTTCGTCGTCCTTCTGGACAACATCTTCAGCGCAATATTTAGCATAAAGTGAAATGATTTAAATTTCTTCATGAGTGATATAATTGCGTCTCCTGGTAACCATCTTTACATATGTATTGACCATTTTCTATTGACTTGGATTTTAAACTTTCTGGTCAGCTGATTTACTTTTTATTAGTTGGTATATTTCATCTATATTAACGTGTTTGTTAATTGCATTTTAGTTTGAGTACTAGGCTTCTAGGAATTCTCTGGCACTTTTGGTGTTTCCTCTGTCTAAGATTTTGACATTATCCCAATCAAATTGATGACCATAACTGTCTATATGCATTGATACTAAAGAATACATATCGTGTCTTTTCACGGCTGATTTGTGTTCTTGGATTCTAATTCGAAGGGGACGCCCACTTTGGCCGATGTAATGCTTGTTACAGTTCATACAATTTATTTTGTAAATGCTATTAATTTTATGTCCTTTTTCTGTTGGATCTTTCGGTTTGCATAATATCGAATTAAGCGATTTGAGTGGCTTGTGTGCTATATCTATATCAAACGGTTTCAGTATTCTAGCTGTTATTTCAGAGATATTTCTCATGTATGGTAGGATGAATTTTCTTGTGGTCTTTGATGATGGTTTCTTGTTGGTGTTTT